>VWYE01021386.1:3534-58440 GCA_013398995.1 Alaudala cheleensis | reverse complement strand
TTTATCACCATCCGGGGTTATCTTAGAAGAGATACCATGGCAATGCTTGGATAGAATCAATGTATACAATATGGGTTTAATAATTAATGCAGAGTTGTATAACAGAAGAGTATAGAACATGTTCATCTCAAATCCAGTGTTGAAGCCTGATTTGGGTTTTATCCTGGGTTTCTGGGCACTTCAATAAAAGCACCAGCATATAATCAGCTCTCTGATTATGTGTGTTCCTGTATGCTAACAAGGTCACCAGGAGGCCCAGCTGGTCCTTTGTGTTCCATTGGTTGCAGATGTCACCTGAGTATCTTTTCTGGCTTCTTGTGACCTTAGTTATGAAGCTGTGAGAAGAGCCTGACTACATCCTCTAGAGGTTGTTGAAGGACAGCAGAACAGAGCAGGATGCAGCCTCATTGACCTTCCTTCTCCAGAGTGACACAAGTCAGTTGTGTAGCATTTCCTCACATAATATGTTTTCTGTCTTCCTGCTCACCAAGGCCTCTTGGGCATTTGCTGTAGCTTGCTAATATCCTTGGTTGTGTGATGAGTACTGAACTGGGCTGAATCCTCCTGCCATGGTCTGGTAAGTGTTAGAATTGTCTTTGCCCACATTGATGGCTTGAGTCTGATGAGCAGTAGGTGGGAGTGGTGAGTAATGGAACCAGTGTGGGACACCTGCCTGAAATCAAGGTGCCTTGAGATAGTGGGCGCAGGCTATAAGGACCTCCCAATAGCAACTGGAGATGGTGTCAAAAGTTTTATTAAAATCCATATAACGAATTTCTACTGCTTTCATCCCATTGAATAATTCATTTCATAGTAGAAAGTTAGCATGCTGACCTGACAAGGTAGAGTAAAAATTTTATAACTTTCACTTTACAGTACACAAGACAATCAAAGTTGGTGTAAAACTCTTACATTTGATCCAGATTCTTGTAGGAACATGAACTTTTTGTTGCTGTTCACACTTTTCTTCTTGTTTTCCTTATGCTGAGCCAAAGGAATGTGGGAGAATGTCCTGAAAAGTTTTAATCACCAGTTTGCTGTCTGTCTTATTTATGAAGAGAACTGTAATCTTTAATATGACTGTGTATCTTTTTTTGCCCAAAGACTTTATTGCTGCTTAGTCTTTGATAGGATGGATTCAAAAAGCATCTATGTCTCAGGTTTTCATGTGTTTTTGAGCCCTGAGAGTAAGTAATAAAGTTTGAAGGAGAGCCAGAGTCTGAGCGTCTGCTTTGAAGATTGTTTATTCTTTTTCTTATCTCTAGAAATTCTTTCTGCCCAGCATGGAGTGTGCAGGCAGCCAGAAAGGTACAGTCTCACCCTCTTTCAAGGGCACGTTTCATTTTTATACTTAAACCTACATGAACAGTGTTTTCCTCCATGTACCAATGCCTAGGACCCATGTTAAACTGTGAAACTCTACTACAATCCAATCCCAAAAAGCCACCACCTCCAGAAGATGGAGGACAAGAAGAAACAGGAAAAGGAGAATAGACACATCCAAATTCCTCTATCTTTACTCTCTTAACCCCTATATTAAAATCTAAAAATTCTACCCTTCACTCCGTGATATAATTATACCAATTAAACTCTTGTGGCTTGCATTGTTTCTTTTAATGTTGGCAGCTTTTTCCAGGGGCTCAGATCAAAGGCAAAGGTATTTTTGGCATTGTCCCAAGACCCTTGGATTTCTTGTGAGGGTCTCGAGCTTCCCAGGATACCCAAAGGGGTGACCTGGGCTCCCACATCTATGAACACCCTTCTATATATTTCAGTTTTTCTCTATGACTTAAAAAGAGTAAGGTAATATAAATCACCAGAAAAAAAACAAACAAACCAAACCTACTTTTTCTCTGAGGCTTGAAAAATACTTCATACATAGTACAAGGGCAGACAATATAGGCTTATCAATGTCACTGGAATATGCATTATTATAGGTAATGAAATACATAACCAGCATTAACCAACATTAGTTCTTCAAGGCCAGTCATATTTGTGGGAATGCATAGTGACATTAAAAATTAACAGACTAGTTATAACTGCTGTAAAACGGACATTACTTACTCATAACACAGCATAATCTGAGCTTTCATATGGTTACCTCACTACAACTAGAAAAAAAAATTTCTCTAAGTATAATATGTTGTCTTTAAATCAAATAAATAATTAACTGCATGCTTTTGTAGTTTCATTCTATCTGAAAGATATTTTTTTGTCATGGGTTTGTATTTTCATAGCTTTCAAGATAAATCATGATTGCATTTTAAAAAAAAAATGTTAAGTTAAAACTAAATCAAAAAACCCACAACAAAACCAACTAGAATAATAAAAGCATTCTTTTTCTCCACACATCTTTCATTACATGCTTTCCTCTGTGTTTTCTCTGTAACTATTTTAAAGTAGCTCATTTTCTCCACCGAAATGTAGAGCTGCCCTAGTCCCATATGATTTCATGTTAAATTCACTAGTATCTATTTAATTCAGTTTCCTCTACAGAGACATACAAATCATCTTGGGTTATCAGAAATGTATGACTGTGTGTGCTTTTTATAGGAAGACACAATTTCCAAACATTTAGCTGTGTAAAGTGGATTTCAGCTTCTCTGGAGTACCTCTCATTGGCCCCAGAGACTTTGTGTCTTGCAGAAATAGTTCTGAGAAATACATCAATAATATCTATTTATATCTGTGCCAAACAAATCCTATTAAAATAAATCAGTTACATGTTCACACCACTCTTCTAAGAGCATGAACACCAATTGGATTAAAAATAATAGTTTGAAAAGTGATTCCTGTATCCAGAAAAATATCTAAATTAGCATCCCTTAAAAATGCAATTGCTGGAAGATACATAGAGTTGGCTTGGTTATTGGACGGACTGTTTTTAATGTACCCTTCCTAAACTTGAGCAGTAAATAAATGTATAAATAAATAACAATTTCTGGAAATAATTGTCTGACAAAAATGTTACTCTGTCCAATAAAAGTGTTCTATATCACAGAGTCATACAGTCATGTTGGAAGGGACATCTGCTGTAAAGAGGATCAACCAGAGCAAGTTGTGCAGGGCTGTGTCCTGTTGGGTTCTGAGTATCTCCAAGGGCAGAAACTCCACAATCTCACTGGGCTAGTGTTTCATCACCCTCACAGTTAAAATTATTTTTCTTAGGTTTAAATATAATTTTCTGCATTTCAATCTGTACCCATTGCCTCCATCACTATTGAAAAAATAGGAATATTGTCTTCCATTCAGATTATTTTGGTTGATTTTAAAGATGATAGATGTAGCAGCCTACCTAATTTGAGCTGGAGTGCATCTAAATGATTGAGCTCTATATCTATTCTGAATGATAACACACACACACATTTAAGGCTAAGCTGTAAAAATGACAAAAAATAGTTGTCATGAATTAGTTTTTTCATCTCACCTTCACTCACACTGGCTTATCTCTGGCTTGTGTTCTGTAAGAATAAACCTGTCATGTCCACAATATTTAAATCTTTTAAAACCATCTGTTCTTCTCTGACAAGGACAGTAAGTTTATTGCAAAAGTTTTATTTATTGTGGCACTTCCCCTGTTCTTCCTCCTATCTTTTCTGTCACCTTTAAAATTATTTCTTCCTACTCATATCCTTCTGCAAATCCTCACACATGGACAATATCATTAATACACAGAAGTCAGAATTTTACTTTTCTAGATGCTGAACAAAATTGAAAGCATAAAAAACAAGCCAAAAGAACTTCCAAAGGAATTGATTTTTGTTCTTAAAGAAGTCGTATAGGCCTAGGTAATCTTTTTCTACAGCTGTTTTAACAACATGCAACAGAATTATCAATCTTCTGCAAGTAAATCTGCACTGACTGTTCACAACCTAATATAAGCAAAACAATATTATTTGAGAATCATATTTCAAAGCTAGTTGACCTATACTAGCCTCAGATTTCCAAATTAATTATCATAGGTTATTGTGCCTAAAGAGATAATGAATTGTCTTACAACAACCACCTCTTATCTTCTAATGACCATTCTAATGAACTTTACAGATCTTCTTACTTTCAGTATACTAATCCATTTCACATGACTGAATTTTATTCTATTGATGAAATCTTCATGGTTAAAATGTCTTATATACAGTTCCAGAAACACCATCAGATCAAATAAGCCAATGACAATATTGACCTGATCAACAGGGTGGAATTATTTTGTTTACTCTCTGTATTAAAGCCAATATTAAATGCTTTCCTCTTTCAGAAATACCTACTAACCTTTTTTTAATTTCTTAGTGTTTGCTTACTTTGATGAGTTAAAAACACATCTATCCCTTAAAATAGCTTTTAAGTAGCATGATACATTCAGAACAAAAAAATAAAACTTTGTTTTCTGGCCTTAAAATTCTTGACTCTGCTAATTATCATTGAAGCAAGTAATGTTGACTGCACAATCACCATGTGATGGAATTTAAGTTTTATTGTCTTACAATAATTGCACTGAGTCTTTTGCATTCCTGCTCAGGCTATCCTTTCTATTATTTTTCTGTCCAAAAAGATTACTCATCAGGTGATTTATCTCCATATCTGATAATTTCACAGCTACACTTAATCGATATTTTCTTCCTATTCCAAGATTAAAACTTCCTAGACTTGCTAAGAAATAGTAGATGAGGGAACCTACTGGCAAAAGAGTTGAATTGACAGGTGGGCTGAGGTATTTCTGTTGCTGTCTGGCCATCAGGATGCTTTGTGGTAAAATGTATTCTTTTTTCATAGATTAAATTCTTAGAGCAGTCATCATTAGTCCACTCATGTTTCCTAGTTAAAGCTGGATGAGTGGATGTAACTTTTGCTTCTCTTGCACATGTCTCTGAGCTGTAGATGTCACTCTAAGGCTGATCAAATTTTGAAGGCTTCTTTCTTACCAAAATAATTTGTCAAGTGGAGGAAGAAGGTGCTGAACATTTTAATTGTTTACTCCTGAAATATTTGCATTTTTATACGTTTGCTTGAACAGACAGGAATTGCAGTAAAATTCTTACACTGAATTATGAATTATGGATAGTGGAAGAAACAACAATTTTTCAGTACCTTACCTGACTGATATCTCAAGTATTTTTCAGGAAATACAGTTCTAGTGAATGCTAATTTTATTGTGTTCAAAATACTTTTAAGAGCCAGATAGACGGCTTAAAATTTTTATTTTGTTTTAATCCGTAGCATACCCAGAGATTTTTAACTACATGTGCATTTAGACACGTACGTTACTCCCATGTGAGGTGTCTAAACTTTAATACCATTTATGTGATGTTAGGCTGACTGGATCTCAGCCTTTGCATTCACTTATGTTCAGATACAGTAGTGTACATTAAATTTAAAATTAGAGCACCAAAGAAAATCAATTGCACTTGATAAATTCAGAACCCTGTTGAGGACAAAATTGGAACACTGCTGGTATGGGGAGCAAGTAATTTACAGTAAGCAAATTAGCATATTAACAGTCTATGGAAAATAAAGATAGAATTTCCATTTGTCCAGTTAAAATAACACTAACATGAGCCAAAATATTAAGGGCAGACAGGTCCTGATCCCTGAGTCATCAGGGTAGAACAGAGGCTTGTGCTTCCTTCTGCCAGGGCTGGGGCCATTCCTGGCTGAGCTTAGGACAGGTCCTGGCTGCCAGGCCCTGCCATTGCCCACCCAGGAGAGCCCCAGGGAAGCACCTCAATGCCCTAAGATGTATCACAGGGAGTGCCTGTATTCCAAGGGCTGAGCTGACATGGGGTCTGGATTGTGAACAAGGTGGAGTGATACCCTGGGCCCAGGACAGAAAGGGCCAGAAAGTAATGCCCTCAAGAACCTGGAAAACCACCCTGGAAACACCAGCTATTTAAATGAGATGATAAAGCTGGGTGTTGTGGATACTGAACTTGTTTTTTTCAGATGTTATCCTGTCATGTGTCAATTATGAAAAAAGCCATCAATGAACTTTAGGATGCATTTGTTTTTATTCTGCTCCTCTAAAATTTTGTGTAGGAAAGAATAAATATAGAGGTTTCTATCCCTGCAGAAGACCTTGGATGTTATGGGTAAAATGTTCTGCACTCCACGCTGTTCACTTTCTCATTCCAATACCTAAAATTGCTTTCTGAAATCTGCCAAGAGGGTCAGATCCGCTGTTAAATGGATTTCAAGGCATTTGAGAAGAGTTCATAGCAAGTTTTGAGCTCTAAGAAAAACCCAACAGTTTGAAGCCTCTACTTAAACTGAAGGAAATGACAGGTCTGGAAGGCAGATGACATGTTTTCTTAACTGAAGTTTTTGGACAAACAGACTCATAAAAGTATGCAAAATATTAGAACAGCATTTGTTTTATTTTTTTTTTAACTACGGTATGCAGTTAATTGTTGATATTTCTAAAAAGTCACCTCAATATTGGATTGACATGGTAGAATTTAAGTTCATAACTTTGGTGTAGCCAAATGGATGACTTTTCTAGAGACAAAATAAGCCTTTGGAAAGTTCAAAATAGATACGCTTAGGAAATGAGTGAAGGTACTCTCCCATTTGAGTACACAAATACAGTAAACATTCATGGAGATAATTCATCTGAAACAATCTGTATAAATTTTTAATGAGGCAGGTAAAATACCAGTTTGAAGAGAAAATTCATCCTGCTTTATCTGGTCTGCCAATACCCTGAATAATTCCAGTCCAATTGTTATATGACTCAATAACTTTCTGCTCTAAACCAGAACACATGACAGATATGACTTAATTTCTTTCAGAATACTTCTCAAAGAAAATCACTGCCTTTAATTATTTATCTCATGCGACTTGTACAGTGGTATAGGCTCTTTTTTTCCTCCTATATTGGTCATAGTCTTTACAGCCAGCATTAAGTCATTTCTTCTCAGTCCCTCTCTAAGTGTGATCAGATTTTTCAACAATTTTACAAATCCTTAAAAAACTAGTTCCACAACCCCATGGGATCAATCATTGCCCTTATTTTTTTCAAGTACATATTCAAAAATTCCATACTTTTTGAAAATGACTGCTTTCATATCCAGCTTTTCCAACAGGAACTCTGGGGGAAAAGCTGTTGCCTAACAGAAAACTACCCGGTCTCAGCATGAAGAGGCTGTGCTAGAAACTCTTTATTGAGCACATATTTGCTCCCACTTTGCCAGGACTCCTGAGACATTGCTGAGGATCCTTGGTTTGACTGTCTGTGCTCCAGACCATCTGTGATCCAGTCCAATTCTGGATCACAGATTGGTCCTGCTGCTGGAGAAGCCTGGCACCAAGAGAAGCTCATATTTGATTAATTATTCTTAAATTATTATACTGTATTCTTTCTGTGATATTTTATTTTGTCTAATCCTTGACCTTTCAGGCCAAGAAGAAAAATCTGAAAATGAAATGTATGTTTTTTGATTCAACTGCACGTGAAATCTTTTGCTAATATGTAAAAATTTCATGAAAAAAATAGAATCTTATGTAATTTTTTAAAGTTTTAGAAGTCGTAGTCTGTTTTAAATTGTTTTATAATGTGACTTTAAATATATCACAAGCAGAGACCTTTACTGACAGTTTGTGAAATCAATGTGTTAGGTAAGATATTTAGAAATAAATTTTTGTAACTTTGCAGATTGTTACTATGTGTAATGAAAATCTACATCGTGATGATTCTTTCTGAAAGCAGGCATTCATACATAGACATTATGGACCTGCCAAACTGCTCATTGTGGTGACTCTTGAACTGATATGACAATGTAAATCCTGGGAAGTCTTTACTTAATTTTCTTCTTAAGCTATGTGTAAAGACACAACTTTTCTGAATGTAAAGAAAACAGAATGGCATTTAAAATCAATGCCATTCAGGACATATATGCATCATTCTATTACCATGCATCATTCTATTATCTACAAGCACAATAAGAAGCTTAGCTTCCCTTTGCTGCCAACATTTTTTGCTTCAAGAACAATAAGGAATAGTTAGTTTTGTGGCCTAACAAAGATCTATAATCTTTACATCAAGCACTGGGTGATTAAATACTCACTCATTGTCATTTTAATAGAACTAAAAAATAGCAATTTACAGAAGTTCAGAATCCAGCTTTCTTTAGTGCAGGATTGTCTCAGCTTACTGACATCAGCTCTAAATGGCACATTTCCCTGCCCCCACAATGTGGGTCTTGAGAACAAGCTTTATGAGACTGGAAGTCACATAGAGAGCAGAAACATTCCAGCCATGGGATCCTCATGAACTTCAATAAATACTCAGACAAAGCTGAGTATAATCAGGTTGGAGGTTTTGGGGAGAACTCCAAAGAACTTAACTAGACTTTTTTATTACAACAGTCATGCAAGTATCAAGAAAATTGTGGTTTTGTATAGCAGACTATAACCTTTGAAGCAAATGGTGTACTAAGCATACTAGAAAGTAACTTTACTTTGGGGGAAAGTATTGTTGCAGTTGTAAGCTTTTTTCCCTTGGAGTGACATTTAAATCACTTAAGCAGTGCTGTGTTGTTTATTTTTAAACAAAGTTGAAGATTTATTACTATAAATAAACAAAATGAAAGAGTAGCATGCACAAAAGTCAATAATTTAGGAGATACTGTGTCAAGACCACAGCAAGTAGAATTAACCTGTGACATTGCAGCTGTGGTAAACAAACTGCAGCAATCAATAATGAAATTAATCAACTTCAGATAAGTGAACAAAGAGATTTGCCTCCGATTTCAGGTCAAAACCCAGTCAAAGGATTCCTCCTTCAGCTGATGGAAAAGTGTGTAGGTGTTCAATCAAATCCTGAATGAACAACTGATGAGATTAATCCACGTGTACTTAAAAGATGGTCGAGAGTTCTTCAGCATGGAAAAGTGCACCTCATATCTAAGCTGATCTTACTAAAAGTGCAGGATCAACTCTGGGTGTTGTGCTCAGCACTGGTATGTTCCATGGCTATGGAAGCCTCTGGTGGGGTTACAAAGGAAGAAACATCATATTGTGTCAGCTGTGTTTCACCCTTCCCTCTTTTCCAAATGTTTTGTGTGGGGTAGATAGGAACTGAGAAGGTGAAGAGGAAGCCCAGGGCACTGTTTGTGAATGTGATTGTGTGCAGATGCAAAGATCAATGGAGAAGAAAAGATAGCTCTCACTTAATAGCTTTGAAACAGAATTCTGCAGTGCTTGGGACTACAGCTGCCCTTCCAGCCTGTTGAAACCATCATGTCTCTGGCAAGATGTACTTTTCAGTAAGCATGTTTTTGATTCCCACCTCTCCATTCTATTCCTGTACTATTAGTGAGAATGTAACTTGGGAATGCTACTTCAAGCAACTCAAAATCTCTATGGGAATCTGTACTGGGAATTAAGTAAAACTTTTTTTTCATATGCTTCATAATTAATATTGGTGGGTTGTCTGTTCCTATTTGCATTTCTCTATTTCTCCTAATCTTACCCAAGATTAGAAAATAGTTCTGCTTTTATCTCTGTGGTTCTGCAAAAGCTACAACTTAAGAGATTTAAGGCCTTCCATCCTCAAACTGAAAAATGTGTACTTATTCTCTTTCAATATTTTCATTGAGTCTTATATAATTTTCAGTCTTTTTAATTGAGTTTACAGACATTTCTATGTAGAGAAACAAGAGAAAAGTTTTCATTAACATGGAAGAAAGTAGAAACTGTAACCATAGAGGAATCAAAACCGAGGGGTAGAAAAAACCACTCATGGTTTCAGATTTTGTACAAAAAACTTCCAGAATTTTTCTGACTTGTGTTCCAGATTCTGGTTGAAGTATTTTGTGAATAATTTAGAGTAGTCTTACTGTCTAGGTTGTCTGACTAAGCAGTTGGCCTTACAAAACAGAGACAGTGGGAGAAGAAAACATAGTCCTTTACAGTTTAACACTTGAAAGATACACTTCAAAACATTTTGAAAATTGAAGGAACTGTAGCCCTTGGGGACTCAAGCTGGACCAGTCTTTTACTGAAGGAGAGGTTCATGAAGATTTGTAGCCAGTGAGAAAGACCCAAAGGAGCAGAGGAAAATATGAGGAGGAAGGAACAGCAGAGAGGAGCTCTTACAGAGTGAGCACAGCCCCACATTTCTCATCACCCTGCTTTACTCTGGGAAAGAAGGCAGAGGAGTCAGGAGTAAAGGGGTAAAGGCAAGCCTGGGAAGAAGGGGAGAGCTTTGTCTTTGCTTCTCACCACCCAACTCAATTTCTAATTGGCAAAAAATAAAAATAATTTTCCCCAAGTTGATCCTGTTTTGCTCACCACAAAAACTGTTACAAACATAACAGAGTATGTATCCTTGTGCTCAGTAGCCCTCAGTGAACAAATACTTGGAAGAAAAAAACAAATTGTTCTTGAAATCCTTACAAGAACTTATTGCCTCCAGTCCCCTTTGGCTGTTTCCCAGTTTACTTATCCATCATGTGAAGACTTTTGTTTGTGACTACCATCCATTAATTTTGTCTGATATCACCTATTTCTTTTTTTGGAACTGACAGTGAAAAATGTATTTCTACTATTTTCACTGCCCCTCATGGCCATGAAGACCTCTTTCATATCTCTTTTAGTCATCTGTTCTTCCATTTCCACTGTTCAGTGCACAGAAGCCATTTCAAGTCACTCTTGTAATCTTTTCTCTGTATGTCTTCAAAAATTCCTTTGAATCCTTTCTCAGAGTTAAGGGATCAGTACCCATAACTGCACACTGTAATCAGGATGCTGCTGAACCATGGATTCATAGTGTGTCATAAATCCCCTTGTTTTCTTTTCTTTTTCACAAGAGTTTTTGCCTTTAACATTATTATTTTGATAGCTTCTGAACAGTGAACCAATATTCTGTATCTATCTATTATAATTCTCAGTTCACCTTAGCTGTCAGTCAAAAGACCACTTTTTTATATGTAACATATCCAATGGACAGCATCTGACATTTACTTAAAATTAATTTAATCTGTAACTATTTGAAGAAAAATTAAATTCTTCTCTTGATCCTGATTTACCTTTAGTAGCTTAGCATCAAATAACAAAATTTGACACTTTATTATTCACTCCTTTTGAAAATATGTTGAATTGCACAGATTACCTCAGTGATCTGAGATGCTACTGTTATCTCCCTTTATTAAAAGAAAACCCTCCTGTCCCATTTTTCTAATGTTTTGATTAATTATTCATCCATTCTTCATCCTGAAACTGCCTACATAGGTCTTTATGGCATACAAGTCCTGTGAGCAAGTAGATATTCACACTCTGCAGAATGGAGTGAGCCATGTTACAACTCCTGACTCAGCTGGGCTCCAAAACCTAACAGAAACTAAGGATCAGCTTCTGTTTCAAAAACTGAAATCTATTTTGACTATGTGCCATTCAGATGATGCACTGACCATGATCAAGGAACTAGTTGAAGTGCTCTGTGTTTTCAGCTGTAGAGGAAAGTATTTTCTGGGGCAGAATAAGTAAGGAACTCTTAATGCATAATTTCTGAACAACACAGACAGAATTAACATTTTGTCATTAGTCAAAGGTTTAGACTAGTGGTCTGGCTGCTCCTGGAGGAAGGGACGTCTTACAAGGAACAATTTTCTACAGGTCACTGTTATGTGTTGTAACTGTGTAGCTGCATAGTAGTGAAGCTAAGAGGAAAACACAACAGGAAGAAGACAGCATTCTTTCTCAACGGTATCTGTTGTATGTGACAGAAGGTTAATGTTTCAGTCAATTTTTGGCATGAGATTATTTTTGAATAGTTTACCAAGCATAGTCACTGAGGGACAGTCATGTCTCAGTTGCCATGCAACTATGTAAATTGCAGGGGAAAAGAACAGATGTTAGTCTTCTTATGCAAAAAAGTAAAGTTAATGAAAAACATGTTTCTTGAGAACAATGTTTAAATGTACGTCATTACTAATGAAGATGTAAATAATTACCATGGCTTTTTTGTGCAATGTGTATTTAAGTTAAAATGTTAAACAAAACATAACGTTTCAGTACAATATATGTTACTTAAATATGTTAACCAGTTCAAGAAAAAGAAAGGCAAGAAAAAGCTAAACTTGCTGTTCAGAATGCCTACTGCAATACTGGTGCAATTTAATGCTATGAGATATATGTTTAAATTTGTTATTTATCCCTACGAATATGAAATTAGTGAGTCAAACCTGGTTGATTAATGCCTTGTGTTCATGCAGAAAGTAATTGACAGACTACAAAATTTTGTAAAATAATGTAATACCATGCCCCTCCCTGCCAGCAGTTGTCATATGTTATAGCTCTCTCTTCTAATGTTGTATTTCAATCTGAACTCCTTTGTTTGGGAACAAAACAAGTGAAGATATTTAAATTTAGTTTTTAATAGGAATATACTATGCTAGAATACAATTTTCTAATTTTAGATCCACAAAATTTTACCAGGATCACTCTCTTCAAGTGAGTTAACACCTTAACAGACACTATCCTGCAATGCAAAGGTATGGGAGATGAGTTTCTTTTGCCTGTTTAAGAATCACATGCAGAGTGTTAGGTATCACCATAATGTGTTTAAAAAATTAAAGGATGTTATAACTATGATTATTCCACAGATAGACTCTGTTTTGAAGCACAGAGAAGATTAATTCAGAATCCATTTCTTTCTAGTTATTAAACAAAAATCAACCCTCTGACATCATCTTCAAAGCCTACCATTCATCTCACCTAAATTTTGACAAATATTCTAAAATTTAATTACTAGTTATTGAAATGCCTAAGTCATTACTTAGATGAGAAGAAATGTCAACTTCAGGCAGAGAATTTTTCTACTCTTCCTGGACATCAAATGTCTTTGAGAAAAGATATGTTTTTCTCGGCCATAAAAAGACATTTGGAAGCTAGTTTCAAATGGACAATGAAACTTCAGTTATCTGGAAAAGGTAAAACCTCTTTTGAGCTTCGCTGTTTTCACAGCTCTAACCATTGTTTATGTAGATATGTATTAGAAACCCTGTGGGATAGTTCAAAATTATGTTTGAAGAGAGATAAATAAAAGTACAGTTCACATGCTCAGGGAACAGAATATGACTCTCACTCGAGAATTCTTTATATTGCAGCAGAGTGCTTTTTGAAAAAAAGTACAAGGAAATATGAGGACATGAATGTGCATAATCTAAAACATATTTCCTTAGGGTCTGGCTATGATTAAAATATATTTATTGTAAAGCACTGGGGTTTTTTGGTTTGGTTTTGTTTTGGTTTTTTTTACTTAGAATCCTGTCTATGAAGTTTATTTGAATCTTTTGTTCTGTATGCTTCACTGGTTGCACCTTTGGTAGACCCATGTATCAGTAGGGAGGTATGTATGTGCTCTTAAATGTTTTTCAGATGTGGAAGTTTAATATGACTGGAAAAATTGGTCTTTCTTTGGACCCTTGGTTACTAGCCTTTTTTGTTGAAATGGTATATCTGAGATTTTTCTTCCACACTTTAGATAAATAAATAAGTGAGCCTTACCAAGGTTTAACAAAATTAACTTCACAGTGCATCCCTCAAATATCACAGAATCACAGAATATGCTGAGTTGGAAGAAACTCACAAGGATCATCAAATCCACCCTGTCCCTCCACAGGATCATCCCTAAAAGCCATACCATGTGCCCAAGAGCATTGCCCAAACACTTCTTGAACTCTGTCAGGTTGGTGGTGTAACCACTTCCTGAGGGAGCCAATTCCCAACTGCCCCATGGGTGAAGAACCTTTTTCCAATAACTAACCTAAATCTTCCTGGCACAACTTCAGGCCCTTCCCTTGGGTCCTGTCACTGGTTACCACAGGGAAGAGATCAGTGTCTGTCTCTCCTCTTGCCTTCACAAGGAAGTTGTAACTGCAATGAGGTCTCCTTTCAGTCTCCTCTTCTCCAGGCTGAACAGACCAAGTGGCCTCATATGGCTTCCTCTCAATGAAATCATCTTCTATATAATGGGTTCTTGTATATTCAGAGAGATTTTGATTTTGAGACATTCCTTTCTTTAAGGAAATGACATGGTATTTGGGTACAACAACTTCTACATTAGTAATTATGCTTAGGGACTCTAACAAAGAATGAAATGCCAGTGTTTGTATTTAAACAGTTAATTTGAAAAGTGTAAGTCTCACAGTTATTCAGTGCTTTAGAGTCAGGCTGTTAAATCTTAAAGCTGTGACATTATTTTCAAGGTTGGTGCAGTTGCCTTTCATATTCTGCATATATTTTTTGCAGTATACTTCATCTTTGATCCTCTATTTTTCTTCCAGAGGTGAATATTCAAGGTGCATTAAAATTTAATTCAACTAGGGAAATTTTAGGTTATAGGATTTCTGAAAACACTGATTATTATTTTCCCCTACTTCTTCCTGTGTCTTGCAGTTTTAGTTTTATATCTCAGGAATGCCATCCCTGTCTTTGACCTGTAGTCAGTGAAAGACCTTTAAAATTTCTCAACATCCATTGAAGAAGTCATTGGATATGCTTATTTTATTTGACACAAATATTTGATTAAGTTAAAACCTAAAGTAAAAGCACCTCTAAAAACATTTGATTCTCTTATCTGGTAAGAAAAAAGAGTATGTTTAAAGCAAAACTCCTGTTTATATTTTAAGTGGTGTTTTTTTTCTCTCAAATTTAATACTGATATTTTATCATGTTAACAAAGAGATGCAAGAAGGTTCCAACACAAGTGGAGATAATAGAAAATAATTATATGTTTATATAGCTGATTATAAAATTGCTCCTATCAAGCTGCACAGAGGAAGAAAGAAGGCTTGTTACCTACCCCACCTGACGAACATGACTGTCTGTGTTAGTCAGAAATGCCACTGTACTTCTTAACTTTGCATGTGTAAGAATTATAGTGAGAAGCCAAAATAATGTATTGTATCAATAAACTCTAAGGGAAGAAACAAATCTTTTCCTCTAATTAGTATCTGGGAAATTTTCCACCATGATTGGAAATTCTGGTGAAGTAATCAATTGGCTTGGGTTTTATTTCTTTTCACAGAATAGAGTTGAAATTGTAGTGTGGCTTTGCATTATGTTTCCATGTGTGCCAAATATACTATAGAAAACATTTTTTTATTTTTCTATGACATTCAGTATCAGGTTTTATCATAAATGCAGGAGGGACAATTTTCTAGGAATGTAACACAATAAGTGTATGATAGCTCTGGAAGAGCAGTCAATCTGAAATATATTCTAAATCTTTCTTTGTATTTACAAGAGCACCTAGATGCCCCTATGAAAAGCTGACATATATTCTTGATTCAACAAGTTTCATATTTTTTTTATTCTGTCTATGTCTTGAAACTAATTTGTTATGTGTATGAAAATACAGGTTTGAAAGAATCAAGGAATATAAATATTTAGTATTTAGCTTAAGAGGAAACATCTACAGGGCCTTTTACATTCAGAGTAATGCCATCAGAAATGACTAAATATTTTCCAAATAAATAATCAAAAGAAATACATTAGTATTTGTGTGGTTTCCTAACAAGTAAACATTTGCCAGCAGTGACTGCTCTAAACAGGTTGTATTGCCCTAATAATTTTTGTAACAATATTAAAATTTTGCCATTCAAATCATGTTGTACATTTATTACTGGTGACACAACTTAGTCTACTCAAGACTCATACACGAGTAATTTAAATTGAAAAACATTTTTATACATTAAATGTATCAAGAAATTCTCACTAATACTGCAGAACTTTTCATGTTCTATTAGACACCATAAAACATTTATATTCTTTGGCATAGGGTTGTAACCATCACTTTATCAAATAAACATCATATTTTATGAGAAATTTCTTTCATTTATCCTTGGGGTTGCAGTTCCTTATTTGTCATTTATAAGAAGAGGGCATGATATAACAGGTCAACTAGGAACACTGTGTTACTGGAGAACTGTTAAATAAAAACCTACAATAAAAGAATAAGGATTTATTCCTTTATTCTGAGTCTGGTTTACTTTTCAGGAGTATAATATGTAACATTTCCTTTTCAGTTAAGAATATACTACTTAATATATTCTTAATTCTTAAGTAAGCAAACTTAAACCCTGACAGATTTCTAATGTTAATTTTCTTAGAAAATGTGAGGTAATATAAGGCCAAATGCCATAAAGTGCAACACTGATTCAAAATACAGCAATCCAAATTGTTTCATAAACTGTTTTCAATGAGTCCTTATTGATTTGTGCTGACAACCATGGATAACATGCTGGAAAATATATTCAGCTCATACTGTATACAAAGTGTGTCAACGTTTTACACAGAGCAGCTTATGTAGCTCAGTGCAGAGTTCTGCTTAAAAAAATTGATGGTACCATATGGCTCTCTGCTGCTCAAAGTCTCCAGTCCCTACTTCCACTGCTGAAAGTTGTTAATGTCAAAACAGATCAAGCACAATGTCACTGAAGAAAATTACCTTAAGGCAGATCTAACATGGAAGGCAATCTAACATTTAAAGGGACAATTCTCTTATGCTCATTTAACATTTTTCTGATCTTTTGGAATTTGAGAATTTGTGGTCGACACACTAAAGAATTAAACAAAAGAGTCTGTGAATCACCTAATTAATATTTTTTCATTACAAAGTGACTGCCCATGATCAGATGGGGATAGAAGAAGGGTGATATCCATTCTTATCATTTTCTGCATGACAGAAGTCTAGCCACATTTGTGAACATATCAATATGATGACCCACTGAATGTCAGTGCCAGCCCCTAAATCCCACTCAGCCCCATGACAGAACTTCCAGTAAAGGTTTCACACAAGTTTTCTGTGGTTCAGTTACGCTTGCAGGCATCAGTAACCCTTAATCCTTCATTGTCTTACAGAACCACATAGAAGTTCTGCTTCAAAGCCAGGCTTCTCTGTACCAAAACATCGGAAGAAACAGCACTTGCCTTACAGATTCAACTTTCAGAGGAAAGGTATAAAAAATGAGGAATCAGTGACCGTGAAGTCATTATTATACACTGAAATAGTGCAGTATTCATCATTATTCTGCTACATAAAGAACTATTTTTAATATTTCAATCTATGGAAAGCAACAGCTTATTAGCAATGGTTATAAATTAATTAAAGGCTAGGTCTGCTAGTCAGAATTTCTTTGAAGTACACTTTGTAAGAAATGGATGGCAGGTATGATTTGGCTTCTGATTTGTCCATAACGTACCAGAAGGCAAAAGTGATACTCAGAGTTTGTATTTTAAAATTTATTAGTTCCAATGAAAAATATCTTCTATTCAAATATATTTTTCAGTTGTATATTGTTTAGTTCAGCATTTCTGTCTTAAAATGTGTTCTTGGTTAAAATATGGAATAGGAAAATCATGTTTCTGAGGGGAGAAATGTTCTACTCTTGGTATTTATATTTCTTCTTTCTACATGACTCCATGTTTGTAAACTGAATTTATGAACTTGCATCAACGTAGGCTGAATTCTCTGATATTTACAGTACCCTGAAATTTCAACCTTAGCAGCTGAGTTGTGAATCTTTCACATTTTGTATAATTTAGTCATCAGTGTCTGTTTCTTGACTGATTGTTCAATATTCTATTATATGTTATATTAGGCTTATAAATGGAATCTTAGATCACCATGCACAGAGTATAAGTTCTTCAATTTTGATTAGAGCAGCCAGAAAATGCTACATAAATTACTTCAAACCCTGCAAATCAAATTATATTTTCCCTTTTGAACTGTAAACAAAAATCTATCACCATAAAAACCCAGTCTTTTAGTTACACTTGTATAAACTGGACTCTGTAGACTTCAGAGATAGAAGCATCAACTTATAAATTTAGCACGTCCTGTTTTTTAGAGGAAAGAAAAAGAGAATATTAGGAGAAAAACAATGCTCATAACCAGAGGGAAAAAATGTGGGGTTTAGGGTAGGATTGAGAGGGTCCTGCAGTTTAGGACCTTGACTCCTCTTTTGGGCAAGGGTCCACACTGACTGTTCTATGTCATCTTCTTGTCCTGCTTATCCTTGTGCTTTGTTTCCAAGATAAGTTTATGTATTACATTCTTAAGTAATAAGATCAGGACAACTACCAATAGTTGCACAGATTCTTCTTGATTTTCTTGAATGTGGACATAATTCATATTTCCCAGCCCTAAGGGAACTCTGCTTTTAAGCAGATATAATCCAGCACTTCTAACTGATGCCTTGAGGGGCTACCTAAAACAGAAGCTGGACAGTGTTAAAGGAATAAAGGAGGTATTTATTTAAAAGGCCTTCAAAGGATACACCTTGGGCCATGGCTACACCTGAGATGGATGACAGATCACACGTTTTCACACTTTTATAAGTTTTGGTCCCTTTGCATATTGGGGTTAGTTGTCCAATTACAGCTTCAGGTTATGAGGTCCCATCCTCCCAGTTTGCTCCCCTCAATTCACTGTTGTTTATGCTTTTTGGGCCTGATGTCCTTGGTTCTTGGGCTGAAAAAGGATTGTTTTGTCTAACTACACTGTGAAGTGAACTTGCTAACACTTCATATGAAGTACAGAGTTGTATACTAATGCAGTAGAGACTCTGGAAAGCATGAAAGCTAAAACTTAAGGCATCATAACCATCCCGGGTATCTCCTAACCATCTAGCTGATTTCATGGGCTTGTAGAACTCCAAGAATTAGCTTAATTGGTCCTGATTTAAGTTTTCTGCTGTGGGTTGTTTCCCTTATGCCACACTGCCGTAAGGACAAGATCTGGGAGGCTTAAGGGCAGAATTATCACCAAAAACAGAGTCAAAGAAGCTAGAAAGAACCTTTTCTGTTTCTGTGTCTGTTGGCAAATAAAGTTCTCTAGGTATAGGAACATGCTATTACAGTCTGTCTTTGACTGGCAAAGAAAATAGAGGCCCTCCCTGTCTCTCCCTTCCACTGCCAAATTCAACTGCAGTTAAGCTTTGCCTTTTGTTATTCCTTCTCTTCATGCTTCGGTGATGCTTCTGTATTCTTGGTAAAGTCTGGATCTTTACAGCCATGTTAGTTTGGGCACAGCTATCCTAAGAATTTATCATTTGTAAAAAAACCCCAATATATTTTATAATTACCTCAATAAAACTTCTATTACAAAATGCTACAAACTGATGATATTATTGTTGATTATTGTTGATGAATCAAAGCCCAGGATCTTTTAAATGACTCATCTAATCATGTAGACTTTGAATGTATAACAATATTTATGCTTTGTTAATAGAAGACAGATGTGGAAAATCTGTTATAAACATTATGCTCATATATGTCCCCCTTTACTTCATCATGTCACAAAGATTTCACAGTTTTAAGTGGATTTAGGCAATATGCATAATTCACAAAGTAAATGATCTGAATAGTTGGGATGCAAGTAAGATTTAGAAAAAGGCTGCAAGCAAGGTTCAAATGTATGACCTGAGACTGTGTGTTTAAAACAGTAGTATTTGGCTTGTTTCAGCAAACCTAACATAGAGCAGTAGTTGCACTCATGTTTCTGTCAGTGGGTCTGATTCTACATTCATTAGTGGCATTTAATACCCTGCTTTGTATGTAGCCTTTTGTGAAATTATATCTGTATAATTATTCAGTGTAAGTAAAGGTAAGGAATTTGAGCCCACTGGGATTGTCTCAAGAGACAAAAATATATGATTTGACATATTGACACATTGCTTGCTGGCTTCTATCTGTTTCTCAGTTTAACAAAAACTGTTTATGAAGCTTCTAAATGTTTCATTCTGCTAAATTTGTGAAAGTCAAAGACATGGCTGAATCAAACAATTGAAATGACAGCAGATGATAAAAGATGAAGGAAGTATTTCCACTAGAGGCAGTTGATGACTAGTAAACTTCTCTAGTATCCTCAGCATGAGCTTTTGTTCATGACTTTGCACTCTGTACAGATCCAAGATGGAATATCCCTTTTTTGCTGATATCCATGTTTCTGGTTCTGCTGTGTTTGGCTGTGGTAATTTCCTTCTCAGTAGTTAGTATGGGGGCATGTTTTGTATTTGTGCTGACAACAGAGTTGATAGCACTTTATGCCTGATCGGGGCTTATGAAGTCAAGGCTTTTTTACTCTTCATACTGCTCTGACAGTGAGAAGGCTGAGGGTCTATCATGCATTGGGAGGGGACACAGCTAGGACAGCTGACCTCAAATGATCAAAGGGATGTTCAATACTGTATGATATCATGCTCAGCACAAAAATCTGAGGTAGGAAGAAGAAAGAGAGGAACATTTTGAGGTGATGGCATTTGTCTTCCCAAGTAGCTGTTTTGTGTGATGGAGCCCTGCTTTCCTGGGGATGACTGAACATGGGAAGTGGTGAATTAATTTTTTTTTCTTTTGCTTTGCTTTTGTACATGGCTTTTGTTTTGCCTATTAAATGATCTGTATCTCAGCCCATCAGTTTTCTCACTATTCTGATTTTCCCCATCAGGGAAAGGTGAGTGATTGGCTGTGTGGTGCTTAGCTACCATCTGGGGTTAAATTGTAATACCTCAGGAATTGCAGGAGGCACTGTTCTCCTCTTGTTATAATACAATTTGAAACTGTCAGATAGAAGGCATTATATTGGGTATTCATGAAGTTACCTTAAAACCATGTGTTGCAAGATGAGACCCATTTCATCTCCATTCTTTGAAAAAACTAGAGATAATTTAATGAATGGTCAGAGGTGATATATGGTTCCACATGAATACTTTAAAATTAGGCTGGAGAAATTAACATATTTTATATCAAAAACAGAGCAGGATGATGAAAAGTGAAATAAATATTCAAAACTTCCTCCTCCTCCCACCTCCTTCCCAACCCTTCCTCCTCCCCTGCAGTGGCCCAGGGAGACAGGGGATGGGTGGGGGTTATGGTCGTTGTTCCTGCTGCTGCTCAGGGAGAAGGGTCTTTTCCCTGTCAGTGTGGGGTCCCTCTCACAGGAGATGGTTGTCCATTAACTCCTTCAGTGTGAGTCCGTCCCATGGGCAACAGTTCTCCAGGAACTGCTATCATGTGGGTCATTCTTCCATAGGGCAGTTGTTCCTAAGGACAGCCTGCTCCAGCATGAGTCCCCCAGAGGGTCACAAGTCCTACCAGGAAACCTGGTCCAGCCTGGGCTTCCTCTCCCTGGGTCTGCAGGTTCTACCACGAGCTTCCTCCAACCTGGGCCTCCCGGAGGGTCACAGTCTCCTCTCAGGCATCCACCTGTTCCAGTGTGGGTTTCCTCCATGGGCTGCAGGTGGATCTCTGCATCCCCATGGCCGTTCATGAGCTGCAGGCAGACAGCCTGCTGTCAAAACCTGGCCATGCAAACTGAATTATTATCTTGCCATGGATTATGTAAAATAAATGTATTACCGGATAAAATGGTATTTCTTTGGCCTTGATGGAGGAGGTTTGATCTCTTATCTGGAGTCATCTTTCCAGTAGTCTTTACTGAGTAGTTTTGTATTTCAGTTTTTTACCCCTCAGTGGAATAAAAATTTTTGCATTTACTTTCAATTATTATTATAATGAATAGTATGTAATATATAATAAAAAATATAATAAATGTACCATAAAGTCCCTTGTATTTTTGTTTCTAAAAGTAAATTTTCATACAAAATTAGAACTGGAAGGTGATAAGCACTACTTTTTTTCTGTATTTATTTCAGATTGCTAAAATACTTTCTTTGCTTTTTATTCCAGAGTCTTTCCCCATTGTAGATGGGAAGAGGGGGTTATAAAGACAATATTGCATTCAGGTTTACTTTAACTCTTGTACTGCTTGTTTGCTTTAAGAAATACCATTTTTCAAAGCGTCATATATCCCTATTCTCTTTATCTGCTAGAAATCCTTGTTTGAACAAAATTTCTGAGGCACATCATGGGAATCCCTCTGGGGAAAGTGAGTCATCAGGACCTGAACAAAACTGCAAAAGGAAATAAGTATTAATTAGTGTACTTAATGAACACTATGACCTGAAATGTTAAATTTGGGTAAGTTAAAATACAGAAATCCTACTAAATATTTTCTCAGTAGAAGCAGGCTTAGTAAAAGCAGTATTTTCCATATAAACCTTGTGGGAAACCTATTAACTCATTCTAATTATTACAGGTCGCCTTACTCAGACATTGTTCTGAAACCATATATTTTGAAATAATAAAAGTAAAAGCCTCTGGTGAAAAAGTGCATCAAAGGCAGTGCTTTGCATAGTATTTATTTATTGATATAGATAAAGGCAAGAGTGAATTTTTTTTTAAAATTTGGAAACAAGTATTCTGTCCTTCTGTTGTTCTGAGAAGGAAAGATTTAAAAAATATGAGAATTTTACATTTGGACAGGAAGTAGATTTTCGCAACAAAGATCAAATATTTTGGAAGAATTAGTTGTTGCATAAAGTTCTGCAAGATCTTAATTGTCTTGATAGCACTCATAATTTGCATTTTCCTGAAATCTGATTACTTACTAAGATCCATCTGTCATTTTTGACCTTATTATTTCAGAAAGCCACTCTCAGTAAACTTTTCCGTGTCTTCATGGCATTGCACTAAAATTTCAATTTCTGTCTGAAACATCAAAGAAAAATAGATCTATGGGCAGCTTGTCAGAATTGATGATGTCATCATTTCACGTTTATGAAGAAGAAAAGCAATTTGTTGTTTTGGTTCTGGTTTTATTTTTGGGGTTTATTTTAAAAATTGGAACTAAAATCCATGTTGAGAGCATTCTGTTTACTCTGTCTTCATAGCTGGGCTAAGCAGTGTTGGACAGGTAGCATGGATCTTTCTTTTCACACATTTATTGAGTATTTCAACAAGAAATTCAACCCAAGAGACAGTATAGCTCCACATGTGTCAATAGATAAGAGAAATTCATCCAGCTGCACATTCTGACAGTGATTTCAGCCCAGCAACACACAGTTCCTGTGTGGTAAACAGAGTGTCAAAAATGTAGCCAGCACTGCCTGCACAATGTTCATATCTACCCTGCCACAGGCAGTGAGTCGAATCTGTTCCACGCTGAGGAACTTCTGGTTTATTCAAACATATTCACACTTTTAGAGGAATCCATCTCTGCGAGCTTCTGAGTGTTCCATTCCCAGTAGACTAGGCAGATAACTGATTTAAATAATCACTAGAACACCATTGTGACTAAGTGATTTTTTTCCCTCACTTAGAATATATGCAACCTTCAGATTTCTTTGCCTTCATCTTTCTTGTAAAACCACTTAATAGAGAATACATGTTAAAAAAAAAAACAACTCTATCAAATGTGTAGATTTATTTCATCTACAGTTCACATGCTTGATAAACAGACTAGGCTCAAATAATCACCTTTATGTATTTTCCTTTTTATACCTGTTCATCTGTAATAGCCAATGTTTGGAACTGCTAGTGGGTAGATACTTGAACAATTGGTGTGTAATTGACATTCAATATACACATCTGAGAGAAAACACTGAAACTCTTTTTCTATTTTAGCAAAAGATTGGATAACAATCAAAGCTAGTGTTACTGGAGGGCAAAGTGTCAGGAAAGCAATCAGCAGATGAGCAGATAAAATGGTGGTGGAATGGTATCACATATCAGATGACGCTGAGAAGTAATGATCAAACAAGGCTAGAGAAAGATGGAATGGATGTGGAGAATACTTCTGTCACTGGCTCCTCCAAACAGCCTACACTACTTGATATGAGTCTGCTGAAGAAAAACTATATCAGAGGAACTATATCAGAGGGAAATTGACTCTTGCCACAAAGACAGTTTTAGAACTGCCTTGTATGGCATTGCAGAGTGAATTGTCTCATTTGCCAGCATTATCCTCAGCTGTCAAGTGTAACATTATTTGAACTATTTGTTGGCCTCAGAAGTCTAATATCATTACATGAAACAGATAACTAGTACAAAAAATCATCTTACTCAGAAAGAGAAGTCTTAGAATTTTTAAAAAAACTGAAATAGAATTTTTAAACCCTTGAATTAGTTTGAAAATTCATATTGTCTCCTTGGTGAAGTATTTAATTAAACCAGATGATTTTGTATATTCACGGGATCGATAAATTATTTCAGCAGATTTATTTTTGGCAGTTTGCTATAGTCTGCAGTAATTAGTTTATTTTTGGTGTGAATTTTATTTATCTTACAGGTATGCAAGTCCAGAATAATTCCAAGAATTTTTGTTGACTGACTGACTGACTCTGGACACAGTGAACAGGCCTTGCTTACTTTTTACAAAATTAAGACAAGCAGCTGAACTATATTGAAATATTCTGGGGTGTATTTTTGTTGTTTATTTGGTTTTGGAAGGGGTTTTTTTGTGGGTTTTTTTGGGTTTGTTTTTTTTGTTTGGTTGGGTTTTTTTGTTGTTTTTGTTGGGGTTTTTTTGCAGACTTTTGAATATAAAATGGTTTATAACATAAGACCTCAGGTAAAACAATTCCAAAGTTTTACAAGTCAGACCTATTGTTCAGTGATTTTCTTAGACCATGTGTTATTTCAATGTTTTGTCTGGATAGATTTATTACAGTAGAAGCCCATATATCAAAATTTGTATTGATGCCTCTATCTTCTAATTTTTTTCTTTTTAATGCAGAGTACTGTGATGAATTAGTGAATACTTATGCTTAATATGACTGCTTGAAAAATATATAAACAAAGAAATAGCATACTACTGTTCCTGCATAATGGAATGTCTATTGGGGAAAAAAGAAAAATTCCTTCAGGGTTAGGTTGCAAAGAAAGAAGCAAGTAATCTACTCCATAATTTATACACTGCAGTGTCTTCAAAAAATTTGCGTGGTTAATCATTAAGACTGTATTCATCCTTCTCAGTGCATCTCAAATTTATTTCAATTTTTAAAGACAAGATTTAAACTATTATTAAATAAATACCATTATGCTTATATTAACTAGTTTAGTGTTTAAGGCAATAATCCAGAAAATGAAGACATCTGCATGTTCTTAACCTATCTAATGCACATACTCAGTATAATGGCTACCACAGTGTAGAATATTCTGGGAATGGGAGCTCTGTTAAGAGCTGACTTGGAATAACGAACTCTAAAGAAGTATGGTTTAAGGACTAACACGGAAATCACATAAAATCTGGTAGAGCCTGGGTCAGAGCCCATCCTCCCGTCCAGGAACAGCACCTCTGAACTTGGAATTATAGAAACACAGAACCATACAACAACTCAGGCTGGAGGGTAAAACTAAAGATCATCCAGTCCTAACTTTCATGACAGCCTGGATAAGATTATCCAGCAATCCATCATGTCTTGAAAACTCTCAGAGACAGGGACTCTATCAAGTTCCTGGAGAGGTTTTTCCAGTGAGTGATTGTTCCCACCGTGAAAAAAAAAAAAAAAGAAGTTTGGGTTCAGTCCATGAAGAAACCAAAAGCAGATAGGAGTCTTGTTCCAAGTGGTTTCTGCAATGAGAACATAGAACAGAGGAGGGAGAGCCAGTTTCAAGAAACTAAAATAAATCCATCAAAATGAATGTGAAGAGTCTGGAGGAAAAGCACTGTCAGAATCATGGGTGAATTAAGTCAGATTGAATGAGTGTGTCCTGCCAAACATTTCTCTAGAAACAGGTTTCTTTAAGATGACATTATAATCTCCTAAAATCTTGTATTCTGGATAGTTAACACTCTCATAAGGTACATGATATGCCCAAGTTCCAGATCTTGTTCCATGTAATGTTTCCTTATTGAATATATCTATGTGAAATTTAAATGATACCCTGGCAGGTAGTGCATTTTCCCAGGAGCTGGCACTGTGACTTCAACCTTTGCCAGAGGAGAGCATTCACCTGGAGATTTTAATGTCTTGGGTAGAGAGCCTGCTCAATATCTATTAAGTGAACAAAAAGAGAAGTTTCTTCCTACCTGAAAATGTGCTCTCCTATTTTTCCACTGAAAGCCATATCTCAAGTCAGATCTTGTTCCATGGAGGAAAGCCTGTAGAACATAAGAAAAAAAACCCCCAATATCTAACATGTAAACTGTTCATGAATTTAAATAAGGATAATTGTTGTATTTTGGCTTGAACTATTGCTGCCAGTTATTCATTAACTGTTTGTAACTTTTTAGTTGGCAGTGGTTTATGCATTTATGAGAAAAGAAAGTGAAGTTTCCTGTTGTTTCTTTCTCCTTCAGCCTTTTGAATGAATGACTGCAGCTTGAAAGCCTGGGGTAGGGAAGGAGCTGCCTCAGGCTTGGCATGTTGCCTCCATCCTTGGCATGTCTCTTGTAGCTTCTTTGTTGAAAAGGGGCCTGAGGACATTGATTGGAGTAATCTGAGAAAGATGAAAGGCAGGTTTATCTTTAAATAATTAGTATTACTTCCTGCCAAACCTGTTTTTCCCCTGAAAAATGCTGTAAGGCAATTTATTTTGATGCTGAAGTTGTGCTTGAAGTCTCTTATAAAGTATATGATAGTACAAATTATTGTCTCTGATAATTTAGAAAAACATCTTTGATTTTTGATTTGTCATTGCTAAGACTGAGTATTAACTATGTGTAGACAGAAGTTTTCTCTAATAAATGTACTGAAAATATATTCACCTTAACAGCGTTTTACAGATACAGAGGAGTAATCTGTAGAGTCTACCTCGAATAGAAAAGAAGGGCATTTTGAAAGCTAAAAACAGGCATTTATAATCATATGGATACCAGTTTTAATTTTTTATTATGATTAGATGAGTTTCTGGGCCAATTTAGGATCATGTGTCTCTGTTTTGTATTCAAAAAGATTTGCACTAAAATTTTTAATGATAACTTCCTGTATTAGATGTTCATTCTCTGTGTAAATCAGAGCAAACATCTCTAGATTTGGGGTCATTTATACTTAATGAATAAAACTCATTAATAGGTGGCCTTCACTTGTGCTGTAACTATGTGTAGACTGTTCTGTTGTGAAGACAGCCTGAAGCTAAGAATCTTTGGAACTCTTCAGATGTGGAAGACAACTTTATAGTCTTCAATTTCAGATTTTCCTGTTTCAGAAATGAAAGAACATTTCCTCCAAACTTCCTGTAAGCTGGAGTATTTTTTCTGTTTTCAGTACTTCTGCTATTCTGGTTTTTCTACTAGAGGAAGCATCTGCATTTCCCAGCATGAATATATTATTTTGGGGCATGGGCCAAAACAGCAGAAGTAATGCTGCTCTTGAGCAGGATTTTCACCCCTCTTCAATCTCTTATCAAGGTAAATTTACCACCAGTCTTCAGATCTACCATTTCTCTTTATTGTTAGTCATCCTTTGAGGGATGACTGGAGACATCTGTAAGGTTTTAGCTCTTTTCCATCAAGCTGTGGATGGTGGGATTTTGAAATGGAAGGAATAAATGTTAACTTTTCTTATGATAAAAAATCTTAATTAGCAGGTCAATATTGCTTTCAACAGGCTGTGTGTACCTGCACCCTTAGAAGCAAGTTGTTAGTTTTGTTTGCCTAGGAAAGAAATAGTGACATATTTGAAATGACAGATATTTAAAATTTCAAATATGTATTATTTGGTTATGTTCATGGAAGCATTTAAAATAAGCTTTTGTTTTATCGTTTCTGAATTTTATTATAGAGAGATGGTGCTTTCAATGGAAATTAAATAAGACAGACAGCACTTCTATAGTTCAGAAAAAAAAAACATGCTGTTCAAGGATGTGTAAAAATGCAGATTGACATAAATTGAGTCAATATTAAAGAAACCATTTATACAAAGCAAATATCAATGCCATGATAAACAATAGAGTGAATATAGGGAAATGACTATTTTATTGGTAGTGAGTCACATTCTTTTTTCTAACTGTTTGAATTGTAATGTATAGTTGATTAAACATGGGAATTTTGGACATCATTTCAAAAACAAAACCAATTGCCGTAGAGAAAACTAAAAATTAGAACTGAACTGTGTCACTGAGATTGAATGGCTTGAAGTACGTCAAAGATAAATTATCTTGATCAATAGAGTAATAGAAATTGATTTATAGCATGCCAGAATGTCTGATGTTTCATTCTGCTTATCAGGTAAAAAGAAAGATACATGGATTTAAGATGAGGGCAGGAGCTCAAATCACAAAATTTACAGCTGATTGGACCTGAGGTAGTTCTCCAGGCTTTCCGTTTTTGCTGTATAACTCTGTGCAGTCAGCTAAACAACTCTGTTTCTTGGCACTAAATTTCACTGTCAGTTTTATTGCCTAGCGGCTTCCATTGTACCCTTTTTGGTGTTGTGCTTGCTTTCAGTGTCTTGTTAGATCCTTCCACCTGTCCTCATTAGGGCTAATCCACTTATTTCACTGTTAACACCAAAATTCTGGAAGGTATGCAAAGGCTTTCTAAGTTAAGGATCACGGAAAGTCTCTCAAAAAAAATACTATGCTCATTGACCATGTTTTCTAAAGATTCTGAAAACAGGTTTGAATAGGCCAGTTTTAAAATGTCTCATAAGAAATTTGGTATTTTTTTTCAGTTCAGAGTTATACTTGACAGTATTCTTCAAGAAGAAAGAAATTAATTTTTTTCTCTTCTCTATTTTACATTGTTTGTTAACACCGATTTATTTAATACCTTTCAGAATGCTGCTGATAAAAACCACTAATTCTTTCTCTTTGGATGTCGAGTAATCTCTGTAATATCAGCAAATTTTGTTACTTTTCAGTTCTCTCTTATTTTCCTAATCACTTCTATGTAGAACAGCATGTATGTTGACATTTAAGTGATATCAATATTGATTATATTCTGCTGAAAAACCTGATCACTTTATTGCTCTTATTCTGTATCTGTGAAATCTTCTTTCAAAAAAAAAAATCTTCCATCATGTCAGCTTATCTTCCTCTAAATATTTTGTAAAGTATTCCATCACGTTTCTTTGCTCCACCACTAACTACACCTTCTGCAATAAAATAAATGAAATAATTTGTCTTTGGTTGGGTTTTTTGTATTTCCTACTGGTAATTTTTATCTTAAATTCCCTATAAATTTCCAGACTGTAAACCAGATTGTTGTGATAGATCTTATGTTTTTTTATGGCTAAGCAAGTAAGAATTTCATGGTCAAAGTCAAAATATAGTTAGGTAGTAAGAATGCCTGCACGGATCCAAGCACTTTATGTGCTGTCAGCACAAGAATATTGTTTAACCATAACTGACAGTTGATGAGACATGCATGGTCCTTCACCACTGAGCTGCATCCTACCTAATGTAATCCAATAATTTACTACAGATTTTGCCTGAAAAAAAGGACTTCAAGGCAGTCACAGATGAATTCTGTTTGCCTGGTTTGAAATTCCTTCCATTTACATGGATTTCAAATTGTATACAATCTCAAATGTACTTCAAACATGTTCAGTCCTGCCCTACATCAGATCTCACATCTGCTTATTAAAAATTAGTGACGATGAGGAATGGAGGATATTATTGCTCACAGCTTAAAGACAAGAAAACTCGTGTACCGTGATTGCTCTCTCCATTATCCGTGGCACAATCTATGGGAAATCCAGCACTAGAACCCATGCTTCTAACTCTTAGGGACCAGCACTAGCTATTATAAAATATTGCTTATGTCATTTATTGCAAAGATGCCAGATTTATATCCCACCACATATTTCAAAGGTATAATGAGAGCAGAAGTGTTTCTCTCAGTGATAAAATATTAATGCTTGAAAACCAAGGCAACTCAGGAAATCATAAGAAGACAGTTCCCTTGGAAAACCATTTCAGGCACATTCCACATCCCCACTGTCTTACTGGTTACATTAATAAAACATAATTCAGTGCATTAAGCTGTATGTTAAAAAAAAACCAATGGAAATATTACTTCCTTCATAGAACAGCCAAGGCTGTGGTTTAAAAAAAAGCATTGTCAGAAAACTTCCTGAATTTCCTGACTGCTGCCTGCCTGTCCTAGGGTGGCCTTATGATGCTTGTATCCCCAGCTGTATGTTCTGCTTATGCTGGACATTGAGTTCTGGTCTTTTAAGACTGGTTTGGAGAGCAAAGTGGGGAAAAGAAGTGTACAAGTTGTTTTCAGAAACTGCATTTGCTCAAACACATCCTTTCTCACGGACTGTGCTGCCAAGCTCTGACACAGTGAGAGAGAGATAAGGCTCTCAGTGTTCTCTCAGAGTCCTTTGCTGTTTGCAGAGAGAGAGAGAGAGAGTTTTGCTTTACTTTTTTTCACAGGTTTTCCTTGTTAACTGCAGCAAGAAAGGTTTTCCCTGGAATGTGCCTTCGTTTTCTGGGACTGTTCAGCTTCTCTTGGGTCCAGGACTTCAGGAGAATTGACTGGGGATCCCCAAGCTGCATTCTGGGCCTGGCATGCTGGGCTCGAGTCCCGGAGAGATTGAGACTGAGCCACACCCACAGAAAGACTTTCTGAATTTGCCATATCTTCAGAATAGTGAGAGGTTTCATTGTTTAATATTATTCATTTTTCTCATGTTTTTGAGTACTTTGCTTGCTAAATGAACAGTTTTTTCCAAGGAAATCCTTCCCAAACCAGTTGGGGAAGGGGCTGCTTGAATTTGAAACTAGGACACAGCCTCAACTGTATGAAAACACAAGGTGTATTTTTCTTTTTGCATCCCCAGTTAAATTCCTCTCTTGTGCTGGAGAGAAGGTAAAAGAAATTAAATGCTCAAAAAAAAAAATTAGCATATAATTCTTAGGTGCAATGATAAGTTTGTCTGTAAAGGTTCTGGAGTGACTGGTTACAATTGTTCCAAGCAAAAAGCTAGCCTAGGACTGATAGATGTGAGATAATCTGTACTGCATTTTATTTTTCCTCATTTTATTTCACAGTACTTCAGATAGTAGAATATTTCTCATGTATACCTATGCTTTGGGTAGCTTTGTTACCAACGTTAGTGCCATTTTGGCAGAGTTGCCTTTGTTACCATCAAGGCCATTTTGCCACAGTTTCCTAAGGTAACAAGTTGTAGTAAAGTATGTAGAAATACCTTCCTTGACTATTACATTGCATGAAATTAAATGAGAATGTCTCTGTATTTGACTTCATAAAGTTTCCTGTTATTGGGCTGATGCCTTGGGGAGGCTGACCTGAAACAGAGACTGGACAGAACTAGAGAAAAAATATTTATTGAAAGGTCCCAGGATAGCCCTGGGACACCCAAACCCAACCAGGTGAACTTTCCACTGTGCCCTGGCCCCCGAACCCGAGGTCCCACCCCTCTGTCCGTTTGGGTCTATTTGCATATTGGGTTTAATTGTCCAATTACAACTCCAGGCTGTGAAGTCTCATCCTTCTTGTTTTTCTCTTCAGTCCATCGTTGTTTATGCTTTTGGGCCTGAAAGTTGTCCTTGGTTTTCAGCAGGAAAGGATTTGTTTTGTCTACCTACTAGCACTTAATATGAAGCTTAAAACTACACCTGAAACAGCATGGAATCTGGAAAACATAAAAGGTAAAACTAAAGGCATCAGGGCCAATTCATGATTCATGCTTAAAGGTAATTATTTCTATGAAGCTTCATTTTTACTAAACCTTTGTTCTAGACAGAAATATGTGAAAAAGCCTTGTAACTTACTAAAATCAAATCTCCTAAGGCCTAATTTTTTTCACAGATCTCAAAGCTGAAAAGCAAGTCATGAAAGTAAGTTCCTTTTGATAGTTAGTTTGGAGTGATGACTCTCGTCTTTATGAATTTGTGAGGATATTGTCAAAACACAAGGAAATTACTGATTGAATGATCTCTAAAACACTATGTATGTTTTCCTAAATTACTGAAAAACATAATATTCATGGCTACCTAATGTTCTGGCATAGATCACCATAGATCACCTTTCCGTTTTTAAAATGGATTAAGAGAAAATACTTCCAATTATTTTTTGCTGTCTTACCTGTAACAAATATCAAATAAATTTAATCCATCTTTTTTCAGATATTAATTTCATGTTCAGTGATTCAAAACAAACTTCATTATCCTGAAAATTGTATTTAAAAAAACTGTGATTATGACCACAAAAAAAAAAATTTAATAATTGAGTCCTTCCTGTGAGTATAACCCAAGTTTGTGTTTCCAAAGAAAAAGTGTTTTGGGAAAATAGGAATAGAAGATGATGGTAAACTGAAATTCCTGGGTCTTACAAATCCATTTCTTTGTCACTTCTTCATATGAAATATATCAGGGAGAAGACATTTGGTAAGTAAATTCTATGCAAACTTCTTTATGAGAAAAATTACTGATATTGAACTAAGTATGAAATTAAATACCCATTATTATTTTCTGTAACAGTATATTTAGACATCTACCAAAAATACTATATGAAAAAAAAGTAAGAATGTCTAAAAGTCAAATATTGTTCATTATCATAAGAGAAACTTACAAACAAAAACTGTATATTTTCAAGCTGTGACATCTAAAGAAATGCACCCATTCTTGTGGGAAAAGAGCGAATATCTTCTGTTGACTAACTGAGAAAGATATTTACACAGACTTTTAATTTGGAGCTTTTCAGTCAGCAGAGTTATTGTAGTGTGTAAATGGTTTTTCTGTTCTATTAAATATTAAGGAATTGTTTGGGGTTTGTTTTCTATTAATAATAAATTACTGTTGTTTATTAATTTAGGAATGTTCATAAACTAATCGTTTTATTGGACCTCAGAAAATTCATTGTGTTGCCAAAATATTTATATGGCTTGAGAGAAACTAGTAATGGGCATGAAATTTTGTCAACAATGCAAATAATAGAAATGTACTGAAATAATTTCTATTCTGTATGTCATAAATATCAGTTCATTTAGTCAGATAAGCTGTAATTAAGTGCCAGCAAACATGAATAGTCTTTTATTATAGGCAGATATAAAATGACTATTGCAAATAAAAGATTATTGTTTTGTTTTGCTAAGCTGTAGGCTATTGGTTCAGTTGTAAGTTGTTGCATGTATTGTAAAGATTCAGAGGAATAAAAACCTGCCCATTCTGCAGATATATTCCATTTTTTTAAATGCTCATTTACTTATTTTAAACATTGAAAAGATATTTAAGTAACCTCATGGTTTCCCCCTAAATTTGCATTATTCTTGCACACATAACATTTGACTTCTGCCAAAACAGATTTTGTAAAAACCAAAACATCCACCAAACAAAACAAAGCAACCAACCAATCAAAGAAAATTTAACTTTTGGGAAAAAAGGACTTCAAAAACTTTAAATATCCTTCTAATCTTATTCTTTGTAGAACTGTCCAGTAGTGCACCTATCTGCCAATAAAAGATTTGCTTTCTCCATAGACTTAAGTTAGGCAGTCTGCATATAATAGATCAGCTACCCAAAAAAGATCTTAACAAAACATGCTTCAGTAAGTGATTTTATATGAAAATTAAAGAAAATATCCCTCTGTTTTGGGTTTGTTTGGTTTGTGTGTGTTTGGTTGGGGTTTTTTTTGTTTGTTTGCGGAGGGTTTTTTTTTTTTGTTCTTTTTTGATTTTTGTCTTTGTGCAATTCTTCTTTTTCACCCCCATTTCCAGTAGTTAGTTAAATTTAATTTCCATTAAAGTTCTAAAACTTGACAAATTAAGATTTCTTAAGATAATCATGCATGCTACCCACTACTATATTAAGGGACAGCAGTTGCATAAACAGATACAAAGTAAGAACCATGTCTTAAGTATGGCTTTCCTAAATATCAAAAAGAAAATTGTTTCAAGGTTTTCTGTGCAAACCTCACCCTAAAGCACCACAGTTATCTCACACAGTTCATTTTCAGGCACGACCCTGCAATTAGGACCAGGTTTGGAACTAAAGAGACATTGTGTTATTACAACACACGGGGCCTCTCAGCTCAGCTCAGTGCTGGGTATCAGTGGTGGCTTCAGGAGCTGCACACTGCACTTGCACTCTGTGGCCCTGTCAGGTTGGCTCTGTTGCATTTGAGGGAACAGATTACATCACCTGGATCTGACCGCCTGGAGAAACTGCCCACTCCTATTTACCCAGCGACACTAACCCAAGCATAAAATTATAAGTAAATAATTCAAAAATATAAGATGAACTTGTATAATTTGTATATTGGATCAGAATGAATTTGAGGGAAGGATGAGAAAAGCCTTTTGCTGCCAGAGTATAATATCTCATTAGGACCCCAGGGCAGAGAGTTCCCAAATTCTGCACATGAATGGCAAGTATCAGAGATGTCACTATTCCTCACTTAATTTTGAATGGAGTTATTTTTACATCATCATTTTGATCCTGTCTTGGATCATTGCCACCTGTAACTTTGTTTCTTTTTATGTGTGCGAGGAATACTTGGTTGCCTAGTTCATGTTTTACTCTGGCCTGTTTGGGTCTGGGTGGCGCTCAGGGATGGAAAGGGACAAGTTAGAGTGATTCAAAAATATTTTGGTTCTGTTATAATAAGGGGCATCAGCATGTCATCCTATGAAAGTTCATTGGCACTTTTCTGCTGCAATGAGATAAAGCAAATATGTTTTTTAGATGAAGACATGTATAAAAATTTTGTTTTGTAGTAAACAAAAACTTCTAATTGCTCAAAAGCTGCATGGCATATCTACTCATTAAACTAGGTGTGCTGGATTTGTGCTGCCTGGTTTTTGGTGGCTTCAGTGAGAAGCTGCTGGAAACTTCCACCATGTCTGGCAGAGCCAATCCCTGATGGCTCTGAAGATGGACATGCTGCTGGCCAAGGCTGGGCCAATTAGAGATGGTGGTAATGCCACTGTGAATAACATATTTAAGAAGAAAATCAAAATAAAATGAGGCACGATTTTTTTTCCTAGCCAAGGAAGAGGAGAAGGAGAGAACATGTGAGGGAAACGCCATGGAGACACCAAGGTCAGTGCAGAAGGAGGGGCAGGAGCTGCTCCAGGTGCTGGAGCTGAGGTTCCTCTGCAGGTTGTGGTGAGACCGTGGTGAAGCAGCTGTGTCCCTGCAGCCCTTGGGGATCCATTGGGGATGCAGAGATCCACCCACAGCCCGTGGGGAAGGTGCCCCTGCCAGAGCAGGTGATGCCTGGAGGAGGCTGTGATCCAGTGAGAGATGTAGGGGAGAGAGAGTCCTGCTCCGAGGCTGGAGCAGCCTGTCCTTGGAGGATTGCACCCCATGGAAAGAGAAACCCTCATCACAGCAGTTTTTGGGAGGACTGCTACTTGTGAGATTGGAACCATGCTGGAGAAGAAGAAGTGTCTCCTGTAGGGGGGGGTCCCATGGTCTCACAGGGGAAGGAGTCCTCTCCCTGGGAAGTGAAAGAAAATTTTGGGTGACAAAGTGACCAAAACCCTCATTCCCTGTCTCCCTCCACTGTTAGTGAGCAGGAGAGAGGGGCTGGGAGTAAAGAAGTGTTTTTAAGGGCTTATTTTACTTTTCATTAGGCTCCTCTGATTTTGTAAGGAATAAATTCACTTTAAGTGTGAAGTACTTCTAAGTTGATCCTGTTTTGCCATTGAAGTGTTTTCTCCCAGTCCTTTAGCAGCTCCTGAAGCCTTCATTAAATTTTTCTCCCCTCTGACCAGCTGTGGCAGGGGAGGGTGAGCAAGTGTCTTTCTTGGACGCCTGGTATTTGGCCTGTGTCAAACCATGACACTTGGTTGTAAAGCCTTATGCATAAGGGAGTACTATATGGATAAAGAAGCAGAGGTTGGTGGTGTTGAACAATAGCAGAATTCTTTTCATTTCACTACAAAGACTTCACAAGGCTGATGCACCTTGCTGCACTTTGATGGAGCTGAAGGTTTTCAAATCCAGCCCTTGTTATGAAACTTGTTTTGTGCTTCCCTGATCCCATTTTGCTACCTGCTTTCCCTAAGGAGAGAGTTTCTCCTGCCTTCTCAAAACTTCCTATTGCTCCAAAAACTTCACAACTTCAGGCTGTTTAGGAGAAGAGGCTTCAAATAGGTTGTCTATGACTAAACAGCAACATAGGTACATTGTAGTTGTAAGGAGGAGCAGCAACTGTTTCAGTTGTTTTCTTTAAATTAAAAAAAAAATGAGATTGATTGCACCTTGGTGTTGTTCTCTGTGTTCTTTCCCTAGTCCATTTTATTTAATAGACATTGAATAAAAATAATTATAAGCATTATTCAGTTTAGGACTGTAATCTATCATGCAGCTTTGCACTGAGTGCAAAAGCATGCAGTTTAGTCAGCTGTGTAGACAAGATCTAGCATCAAGAGAAACATGTGCCAAGACCCAATAGCAAGATCAAATTGCACTCTGTTGTGTAAAAAAAAAAATAACTTTTGAAGGACTGTAAAGTAAAATGGATGGGGACAGAGAAGGGGAAAAAAAGAAGGAACTGAGTGTCAAGGTATATCAACCAAGATGCGATAAATGTGAAAAATAAAATAAAATCAAGACTACTTTTCTGTTTTACCACAGAGTTATGAGTAAAAAAATATTAATCTCTCATGACCTTGCAAGTAGAGTACTGAACCTTCATAAATTTGATACTGTGCAGAGCTACTCCATTTCTTTCCTTATGCTCTCATACAGCCAAAGCGAGGTGGAACAGGAGATGGAAGGCTCAAACGGTCTGGTTTTCATGGTGAGCAATGTAAAAAATGGATAACAGCAGTGCAGTGATACACAAAAGATGAAACCTAGATGTAGAACAATCAATTACCTTCCTGGTACTGTGTTACATTTGAACTGAGTATGACTCAACTCAGTTTAGGACTTTGCTGTGCAGTACCTGTACTGGCAATTGCAGCTCCTATGCCCTGCAGATGCTTCTGAAGTCACTGATGAATAGGGAGGAATCTTATATTTTCTCAGTCATTGCATTCCTCTTAAAGAACATGATCTGTCCTCACTCCAAAATCAAAGCAAATACAGCCATTATGATTTCTATGTTATAACTTCTTTTTCAGTCTTTTAATTGCTCATAGGGGAGGAGGAAGGGGAAGGAAATGCTCTGTAGTTCTGCGTTCTATGAATTCTGCTGCTCCATGTCACCAAATTAATTGTTTCTTAATCAGACAACTCATATATTTTGTTCCAATATTTTGACAATACAGTGCTTTCTGGGGTGGAATAAAAACCACAATTTTTTTCTCCTTAAAGATAATATTCACCTTTGAGGAAAGAGTGAAGAAAACATAATTATCCTGTTAAGATTCTGTGACAGGAATTAAAAGGCAATTGAATATAGAGTGTTAATACTGTATCTGTAGGTTACATGTACTGTAACTAATCCAGGCACAGAGCTTGTAATTTCAGGATAAAAACATAACTCATCCTTGGATTTGTCTGTTTTCAAACTGTTTCATTTATAATATTATGTGCTCATAATAATTTTGTGCACAACTAATTTTTAAGAAACTTCATCTTAGAATAAAAAAAAGTCTTTTGTGCTTCTTCTACCTGCAAAATTTCTTCTGAAATTGCCAGTGCAATTTCAAATATTTTAAAAAAACTATAATCCCTGAATGTGGAGTTTGTAAAACAAATGAGATTCCTAGATTAAACTCTTCAGTAGTGCTTGATAAATTTGATTTTAAATTTGCTTCATTTATAAGAGCTGTTCAGCTTCAATTATTTATTGTGATGAGATGAATATTTTTATTCATGTACTGAAGAAATTAAAGATGGCTTAATGCATCAATTACTAATAAAGAATTTACATACAACACTGAGAACAGGTAGAGGTTTTCCAGGACTGTTAAAACCTATCTCTGGGAAATAACAGAAAGGTCTGTTGAACTAGGAAATTCATTTATTATAATAATGTGAATCTGACAAATGCAAACAAACCGTATCTGAAGCATTTCCTACCATCTCATTGAACAATTCTTCAGTGTCAGTGCAGCACTACTGCAGCATGCACTCATTCTCAGGCTGACAGTTTTACAACAATTAGCAAGCGTTGGGTTGTCTGTGTTAAGCTATATTTATTGAGACTCAATTTCATCTGGGGAAAGAGTGTATGCTTTTTCTTGAGAGTTGTATGCCCTTTAGAAACATTTATTTAAAGAAAATTAGTTGCTAAAAGAGTGATATGACAGAAATGTATTTCTGCAGTCACAATATCTCAAGAGAACTTTGGGTTTTTTGTCTGTAGTGAATAATAAATTTGAATAGAAAGGCTATAAACAATGCATAAACAAAGGCTACAAACAACATAAATTTTAACTAGCCTGATTAATACAAGATAGAAGTTCTTATATACATCTCTACATTGGAGACATTGTTTATTGAAGCATTGGTTTCAAGTCCCTACTATCACTTGGGGAAGAGGGAGAGTGAATATAACTAAATTTTCTAGTCTTTCATTTTCCTCTGAATCTTCCTTCAGACAAATTTTCTAAAACACATACCAAATCTATAGCTTGATAAGATTTTGATAAAAATCTAGCATATATTAAAAGTCTAAATTAATAAAAAACTTATTACCTTTTTTTGGCATTTCCTAATAATATTAGTAATTACATATTACCTATAATGACCTCACTTAGATCATTAGGCATGCAATAGAATTCTTTGTGAATATTTGCAAACTTTAGCACTTGTTTTCCATGACCACTACCAAACAAAATTTCATTCAGATAATTAAATTTAATAATTTAATGTTGAAAACAAAGAAGCAACCAAGCCACTTTAATATCAAAAAACTTTTATCTTCATCATCATTATCTTTCATCATCATTATCTTCATGATGATCTATTTTATTTTTAGACAAAAGAGGTACATAACCTCCAATAATAAATATAACTGGGGAAATAGGCAACTTTGAATGGACAGTTCTTAAAAAGTGAGAATTTAGCATGAACTGCTTATTGCAATGCAAGATGCATGATGAAAGAAAACGTAAGCATAATTATTGATAGCAACCTGCCTGAATTTCTCTTAATGTAGGATATTTACATCTTAACCTGTTTTGACCTTGACTTGTTTATTTCATAGTTAAATTGAACAGATATATGTGAATAAGTATATTAAATATATGATCAGCTACTATGTGCTTCTTTCAATTTTAATGTAACTGTGATTGTAATTTGTAAGTGAGTGATTATGCCTCATTTCCCCTCAAAGTAATGATAAGAATCAAAAAGTTAAGGTCAATGTCTGTGAATCTTCTAAAGTGCAGTTAATTATATAAAGTTGACATTTTGAACAAAGTCCTCTCAGATCATGAGAGAAGCAGATACTCATGCATTCAAGATCCTGGCTATTTATGAGACCAGACTGTGACATTCTGAGGTGGGTGCACACTATATGAATTTCAGGGAGGTTAATAAGCTGTGCTCAGACCACAAGCACAAATACCAAAGTCAACAGAACAGGTGTTGAGAAAATATTAGTCATCCATGAAGAATTTTTCAACTAAATCCCTGTCAAATTGCTGAACAACTTCCTCAAGACATCATTCTCTGGTGGAAAAAAGTCATTAAGACCATAATAAAAAATGATCAGACAGCTAGAAAACCACTGCCAATGATTGCTGAATTGTAACCTAAAAAGATACAGGGAAGCAAACAGGGACCCACTCATTACATATTGTAGGATGAAATTTTAGTTCAAAAAGATACTCTTTTTCTTACAGAGTGGCACACAGAGAAACCAAAATCTTGCTGAGTTGAAAAAAAAAAAAGCCTAAACCACATTTCACTTATATAACAAAAGATTCAGGACAACAGCTCAAGATTTGAAGGACTGGGAGCACCAAATCCACATGATCATGCATTTATGTCAAGTTAAATAATGCCATAGCAAAAGAAAAACATCAATAGGAATTTACAAAGGGAAAGAACACACCAAAGCTGAAAGGAAAAGTACGATGAAAAATTGACCAAAGGAACAAATTTACAGAAGACGGAAGAAAATTAAATAAAAATGACAACTGTAGAAAAATGGGCAGTGAAAAACCTATTTTCTGTCCTCTTGAACAGATGAGACTTTCAGCTTGTGAACTATTCTGTTATACACCAGCAAAAACAGGTAGTGCTGTTTAGTCAAGAAAAGTAGAATTGGACAAATTACTTCCCTTCCAACTGTATCAAGAAAACTAAATGCTGTGAGGAAAAGTTTTGTTTCGAATATACAAAAGCTGGGGAAATAGCAGCCTGAGCCACATAATGGAAATAATTCTGTGGAAATGAGCTATCTCTGTACCTCAATCAAAATGCACACATTTTGTTAAGATATGTCTCTATGGATACCTCAGATTGTTTCATTAAATTTGTTTCCTTTTTGAGGTTCATGTCATATACTGAAGAATGTGTGGCAATCTAGGGACAGAGTTGAAAAAACTATATGAGGATTTAGCTAAAGTTATAGAGGAGGACACATGATTTTAGCTAGTAATTTGCCCCTTGGTAGTCCACAAATTTGAGCATTGTTATTTAAACAAAAGTAAAAATTATGTACAACACACTTTCTGGTATTGTACTCCGTAAGTTACCTGATAAGAAAAGAATTGTCCTGACTAGCTCATCCCTGACATTATCCACTGGATTGACTTTTTTCAATCAGATCCTGATATTAAAAAAGACCTTTGATGCCTTAAGTTTTAGCTTTCATATTTTTCAGATTCTGTGCTGCCTCAGGGTGTGGTTCTGAGCCTCACATTAAGCGCTAGCTAGTTCTCTTCACAGAGTAGATAGAGCAAACAAATCCTTTCCTTGCTGAAGACCAAGGACAACTTTCAGGCCCAAAAGCAAAAACAGTGGTGGACTGAAGGGACAAACAAGAAGGATGAGACCTCAGAGCCTGAAGCTGTAATTGGACAATTAAACCCCAACATGCAAATGGACCAAAACTTATAAAAGTGTGAGACCTTGTAACCTGGGGGCCATTGACCATTCCCAGTCCACCTGGGGTGTAGCCCTGGTCAGGCTCTTGTCCTGCCCAAGGTGTATCCTAGAGGCCTTTCAATAAATATCCACTTTAGCTCTGTCCAGTCTCTGTTTCAGGTCAGCCTTCCCAAGGCATCGTCTTGATAGAAGCAAGAAATCAAAAAATTTGCAAAAATAAGAATAGATGTTATTAAGCATCATGACTCATTCTGAGAAATTATGATCTTTTTTTAAAAGTTTCTTACTAAACTCAAAATTTAAAAAGGCAAGTTATCACAAGTGCAGCATTTTTAACCCGTGCAATATTACCTTCTAGGTTTTGCAGTCATTTTGCTCCCAAACATCATGTAGACCCAGGCAAAAGTAAATATAAGTAACTGAACATATTTCCAGTTATTAAATTGTAATTGCATCTCACTAGAGAATGGTGGTTGTTTGGTAGCTGCAGGATGCAAAGTATAACCTTGATAGTAAAACAAACACTTTTGCTGCTTGGTGTTCTTGCCTGCCTTTCATTTTGTTTCATTTTCTGTCCTGCTGTCTGAACATAATTTCTTATTAATTTCCATAAACAAATAAGGTTTTTAAAGCTACTTCACAGATATCTAATAATTTAATTTGTAATTTCAAGATTTTTGCTTCAGTTGATCTATTGTGGCAATCAGTTCTGAAGCAATTATTTAATTTGCAGTTTTACATCAGATTACATAATATTTACATAATTAGCATGCATAAAATTGAAATTATAACTTCATGACAGAAATACTGTATTTCTGACAATGATTAAGAATGTAAATATTTCCTTTTGTAAAGTGCCAAGTATATGAAAGTACAATGTTTATAGGCCTGGAGGCCCAAGACTGTGAGTTGAACTTGTTTACCATTGATGTGATCAATACTTGAACAGAATCAGATAATATTTGTTAATGAATGACTTTTTGCTGGTCTGTGTTGTCTTCCAGAAGTTAATGATATAATGTCAAGCTGAACTCTATATTCTGAATACAAAGACATAAGAACCATGGGCTCTTTCTTCTCTTAGCTATGGACTTCATAGCTAAGGGCTACTAAGAAAGCTGTAAAATTTATCTTTGATCTACTATGCAGTATGTTTTTGAGTTTTATTCAAAAGGAGGGTGTTAGTTCCTAGAAAGTGATATCTAGAGACAGATCCATAAGGGGGAACATTTAGAGGAACNACTATGCAGTATGTTTTTGAGTTTACTCAAAAGGAGGGTTTTAGTTCCTAGAAAGATCCATAAGGGGGAACATTCAGAGGAACTTTTTTTTTTCTGTCTTTGTATTCCTGAACTTTAGATAGAAGGCATTCATTAGAATATATTCTATTCTATTCTATTCTATTCTATTCTATTCTATTCTAATGAATGCCTTCTATCTAAATATATAATATTTTAATTTAGGTAAGCATATTCAGCTTTTTCTTATTACTTCTACAGCTATTTCTTATTACTTCAGACATTGTTGCTTGGGCCTATGCAGACAACAGAAAAGTTGTGTCATTTCTTTTCTAATCAATGTGTGGTCTTTTCATCTGCACAGGTGATGTCTTTCCGGTAAAAGGAGATTAAGAAGTTCACTACTGGAAAACTTTTGAAGTGTTGAGAATATAGTCAGAAAATTATATTTTGTCAATATATAACTTTCACAGAAATATAACCATATTTAAGTAGCAGTAACATTATGGCACTATGAAAAAAATCACTGAAGATGATCTTCAATTGCAAACTCATCTAGTTACATGAGCACTGTAGAAGTTTTCTCGGTGTCTAAGAGGAATTCCAATAAAAGACAGAGGCCAGAACATAAGATTAGAGTTCTGTGGAGCCTGGGACTGAATTAGTGGTTTGCTAGGAGCAAGTCACATATAACAAGAAAGTTCAGTGCTCTTTTAAAAATTGTTTTCTATTATACAGGATAAGGACACATTTCTTCTGCTGTCTTTGACAAAATGAATAGCATGCACTGTAGACAGACATGGCAAGAAGATACATTTTGGCTGGTATTTTTTTACCAAAGTGTGAAGTGTTCTACTTTAAAACCAATCAAAACTCTGAAGTAAAATGAGATTCATTTCAGTAGAGTGACTGAAATTTTCTGTGGAATCATCTTTGTAATAAAAAATCTAGTTCACTTTTTCTTGCAGAATTTACTTTTTCTGCTATCTTACTGTGTTTTTTTACCTTGGATAAAAAGGTCTTCTTTTGCCCACACTGGCTTAAAATAAAAAAGCTCTAAAACTTTTTTTTTGCTCTAAAACACCTTTCCTTTTTTTTAGAGATAACCTAACATTTGCTTCTGAATACAAACACGTGTTCAGAAATGTCAGATGTCTGAACTATCTCAACTTTTAGACAATATCGTCTGTAAAATTATATAACACTCATCAAGAAAATGCTTTAAAGTTCACAGAGAGTTGGTATTTTAAATAGTCTTTTGAATGAAACTGAAATCTCTCTTTTATATACTGGAAAAGTAGGTTCAAATAGCCACATTACTTGTACAGCTGGTAATTGGTGCAAATAAATGGTATCTTTTAATTCTCTGTGATACAATCTTATTTTTACCATCCTTCCACTTCAGAATAACTATACAAATGCGTCATCCATTTGTGTCTCACATTCTTTAAAGTCAAATTTCCAACATTATTATAGTAGAAGCCGTGCTTAGGAAGTGGTATGGATAGTGTTTCCTTTTTCCTGTATATTACTTCTGAAAGGCCATGGTCATTATTAAAGAGGTCTGCAAACATGAACAAATTCATTTGATAGACAGAATGGCTCACAGACTTTACGATTGTTTCGTCATTATTCATTAAAATAATGATGTGGACCCAAATCTATTGGTTTTAATAGGCCAATAAAAACTGTAAGACTCCTCAGTAAAAGGAGAGGTTTGATCACAAGACCAATAGGGACATTAAACAGACAGAACATGGTTCTAGAAATTTCACCAAAATATCCATTCTTAAGACTGTCCAGATGGAATAGTCATAGTAGTCAGATCAAGGTCATGCTAATAAGAATCACAGAATATTCTGGTTTGGAAGGCACCCACAAAGATTACCAATTCCAGCTGTTAAGTGAATGGCCTGTCCTGGTATTTAACCAGCAACCCTGGCATTATTAGCACCATGCCCTAAACAACTGAGCTACTTTCAGAGTCAAATAATCACTAATTTAAGGCTTACTCTGTTTATAAGATAGTGTTCAGAATCATTAGTAGCTTGAAGTCCTGCATTAGGAAAGTCTAATGAGACTTAATTGAGCTTTAAGAAGAAAAGATGGTAACTTGATCATGTGGACGAGATAAGACAGGGAATTCAAGGGTATGCTACTTAAATGAATTTTAGCCAAATTATGACCTTTATTCAAATTTAGAAAGAAGACATTTTAATTTATTATGCATTTTTATGCTTATATTACATTTGCATTGATAAAGATCACCAACTCATTATGTGCAACAGTTTTAATTGATATATGTAAACTATATACCATATTGAATGTAGGTCTGAGACTACTCCTTCTCTGTTAAATTTGTTTCTATGGTTTCAGCAGGCCCCAGAAATTATGAAGGAACCCATATAAGATGGAATCACACAAGAAAGTGAATTTATGCTTTTTAGTTTCTTAATCTAGATAACAAAATATAAGAACAAGGATTACAATGCAAAATACTTATGATTGCTTTTAAGAAATATATGGAATAATCAAATAAGTTTTTCCTCATATTTATAAGTGAGATGAAATATAGTTTCTTTCTTTTAAACAAGATAAAGAATACCCTTTTTGACATAAGCTCTAGCATTTTAACCTTTTCAGAGGTCAATGGGAACAGCCAAATCATTAGTGTATTCTTGTTAACAAATGTACCGTCTCCTCTATGACATTTCCCTCAATCCTTAATTAGCAAAAACATGTAACTGAGCTCCAACAATTATCACCACATTAATCTGAGTTAATTTCTAAGCAGATATAGCTGTCTGGAGCCTTGTATCAGATTGTATGCTGTAGTATTATCTGCAATACATTTTCTCATGAAGTAGCAATGAGCCAGGCTGACTAATAAAACAGAAAAAATTATAGCTCTTGCTGTCATTTGGATGATAAATATATTATTCCCATCATGAGCCTCAATGTTTGTTTCCTTTCCTAGACTGAATGACTTTATCATTCTATAGTTAGCACAGTTTTTAAGGAGGATTCAATAAAGCTTAAGAAACTGAAAAAAAAAATCAGTGCTCAGTTTTAAAAGAATAATCACGTTAAACCAAAAAAAAGAGTAAAATTTTGTGCCCCTTGAAATATAAATTTAAGTTTGTATTGCATTGACACGAAAATTCCCTCATGGTAGTTGGGGAGAAGTTGGCTTCTGTGAGAAGCTGCCAGAAGCTTCCCCACTGTATCCCAGAGCCAATGCCAGCTGGCTCCAAACTGGACCCACTGCTGGCAGAGGCCAAGCCCAGCAACAGTGATAACACCTCTGGGATAATGCATTTAAAAAGTGGTAAAAGACTCCACCAAACTCCACAGCTGCTGCTGGACATGAGGATTGATAGTTTGTGAAAGAAACATCCCTGCACACAGCCAGGTCAGTGAGGAAGGAGGGGAGAAGTGCCAGAGCTGAGGTTCCCCTGCAGCCGAGGTGAGGCAGCTGGGACCCTTCCATCCATGGAGAACCATGGGGAGCAACAATCCACCTGTAGACTGGGAAGGGCTTCATGCCAAAGCAGGTGGATGTGCCAGTGGGAAGCTGTGATCCCATGGTGGGCTGTCAGTTTGGTGAATGGAACCAACATGAAGACCACAACCTCAGACAAACTTTAATTTACAAACAAAACCAAACTAACCAAGAACAGGTGTGATCATAATGACACACCAAAGACATTTGACAGGTGATAGGTTTGGTGTACCCACTGTGGATATTGTTACTTCATGGACCAGAATGATGACATACTGCACACACAAACACACACTAGATTCTCACCTGGAGTACCCTGGAGATGGGTTCACCCTCAGGGTCAAAGGATCACTCATGGATGTCTGGCAGTAAAATACCCAGAGAGCTGGAGGGATGAGGTGAGGGGACTTCAACCAAGGAAATCTCCTCAGGCGCCATCCCAGCACCAAGAAGAGGTCACCCCTCACAGACACACTATAGGAGAGTATAATGGCCTGAGTAAAACATTTGATTTGGTCCTACTTGTTAAATAATAAAATTAAAAATTAAAAGGTGGAAAATAGAATAAGAACTGTAAAAATTATCACATGGACTGAAATGAAGACAATGTACATGAAAAAGAAAAAATGTTTAAAAGAATATAATTACTAGTACAGTTCCTCAACATTTTGTCTTGAAACTGAACTATTCCATTCTTTAATTAGTGGGAAGAGTCCCTCTAACTATAGGCAGTAAAAGCAGAATGAAAACCATAATGAATTCCTGAAATGGCTGTTACTTGTTTTGAAATCTTACTGTTTGTTTTCTGAGTGCTCAGGGAGGAGAAAAAAAAAAAATAAATATAAAACATTAATCAGGGATAATAGAAAGCAGTAAAACTTTAGATCTGGTTTCTCAACAAGAGTACCTAGTTCAGCAGGTATCCATCCCATCATCACATATTTGGTCACAATACCAATATTATCAAACATTTCTGTTCACCTTGAGAGATTCAGTCAAACTGGTTTGGGAATTTTTTGGAAAGCAGAGTGCAATGGGTTCAGTAGTCATGCAAGGGAGTTTTGATTTGCTACATCTAATTTATATGTACCTTTAATATCCTGAAGCTGATAGCAATAGCAAGAACTCCTGGGAGAAGGGGTTTCATTTTGTGTTATTAAAGGAAAATTTGTCTCATGCAGGCAGAGCCCATTTTTTTCCATTGGTTTCTGAAGCAACATATGCAACTTCTTTAGACAAGGTATGGGTTAGAAGTCATCATATCCTATTTTGTCATTAGGGGCCATATAGAACAATAGTGAGCCACACTTTACAACAGTTCAAAGAAATATGGAAACTGTATCTGAGAGGCATACAAAAAGTAAACTATGAGGATGTTAGTCTGCCCCTAATATGACAAAATTATTCTTGTAGACTGTGTGCTTAAACACCTGCTACATTCCTCCTATTTCACCATTATTACATTACTATGAAGCAGACTCTGGCTGATGCTATTTCTGAAACTGATTTGTTTTACCAGCTTCCCACTATAGCCTTTTCACAAAACATCTTAGAAACATCTTAGAAACAAAATATTTTGCAGGTCCATATAGGTGATCAGTGTGTCTGCCTTCGGATTTTTCTCTTTATTCATGGATAAATTTATGTGCCTTCATTGACCATATAGATAAAATCAAGTTTAAAAAGAATTTCTCTTTTGAAACATTTTGTAGATATTAGAAAAGTCTGATACTTTAGTGTGAACCTACATATCAGAAACTCTTATATACATAATAGAGCATAAGCAGTACCCCCAGCTATCTCAGACAACATGCATATGCAGTATATTGTAGGAAAACCTTCCCTTTAATCAGAGTAGAACATTTCAATAAAACAACTCACAACTGAATTTATTTCAATCTTACAATCTCAGAATCAACCTTCTTTGCTGGAAAAAATTCTTTTTTTCTGCAATCAAAAGTCCAAGATAAGTGAAGAATTCTGTTTTCTGCTGACCTGTCTAACCATATTGTCTAACTATGCTTTTCATTAGTTTGGGATCTGCTCCTGCAAGTCAAGTCTACCATTATATATCTCCTCCATACACATTCCAGTTGGAGATATGTTGGTCTCCAAGCTATGCTACAACAGCTACTCAATCCACTGACTACTGACACCACCAATAGATGCAGAGTTGTCTGCTCTTGTTCATTTAATGTGTCCTTTAAGAGCTGCAGAGTTGACTTAAAGCCTTTGTTCCAGAGAAGTGCAGAAGGCAAATTAGTATCTGTCAGGGAAGGATCTATTGAAAAATTCTCCTCTGTGAGTCATCCAACCATTAAGTGAAGGATTATCATTGCTTGCATGATGCTTACTCACAGAGCTCAGACATGCTATATGGATCAAGTTGACAACTTCCTGCAAGCTGTGAGCATCACCGGCTGAATCATTTTCCTTCCCACTTCTGTCCTGCCTGTATATTTTCAGGTTCACCACGCACAAATAAGCCATTGTCATATCACTGGAAGTATTTCATTGCTTGTCAAACTATTTTTCATCTGGGCTAATGATCTGTGTGAGCTTGCATTGATCTCCTGGAAGGAGAAATGCAGTATGCCCAGTGAGAAAAAGAGAAATTGGGCAAGGAAAGACAGCTGAATGCCAGTCAGGTTGCAAATCTTCCTTTGTTAAATCACTCTGACCCGTGTTGTCATCAGTGACTTTATAGAGACTTTTGTGTGCTACAAATAACTGCTACACTGACCTTTTCCCCCCCAAACTGTTAAGCCATTATGCTCCAGAATCAGACAGTTTAAACCATGTGATTATGCAAGCACCTTACTTAGTTTCTTTATAGAAGGTTACCATAAGCCTTCAAGATAAAGGATCTTTTCACTGCTTCACAAAAGGATGTTAAATACATCAAGTAACTTGTCAGATTTAAACAAGAAGTCAGTAAAAGGAGGTAAGAGTTCATATCTCACTATACTTAGTCAAGTCTTTTTTTATTTTTTTTTTCTACTGAATCCTCCTTTTTGCAAGCTTTTACAATAGTCACACCATACATAGCAGAACCAAGGGAATTGGGACCACTATAACATATACTGAGATTTGGCTTGATAATAATTCTCAGGGAATTTGTGTGGTTTTTAGTCTAAAATGTTTCACTGAACAATGGATGGCAGTGCACAATCAGAGTTCATCTGATTGTAGTTACTTGTGTGCACTCAGAGCATTAGTTATTAGCCACTTTGTTATAATGTACAACTCAAAGGGATCAGTGATAGAGTAATGATGTCCAAATAGTCTTAGCAATTAGACAGACATGTAAATTAATTACTGATGGAGTTAGTAAAGTATGCCCTTATTCTTTCCTGACATAGTGAAAAAAAATCTAAAATATTTCAAATATACTTCAGTCAGAAATGAAACAAAACACAGCTTATATTGCCTTACAATTATTTAAAAGCAAAGATAAATCCCACTGGATTGATGTTAAAAGATTTGGGGGTTTTGCCCCTACATGACAGAAAACAGTACCTGCATGACTGTGTTAATGTTTGACACCAGCGTGAAGTTGTCTGAAAACTTATATTTTGAATGGATTTACCCTGTCACTGTGAATTTTAGAAACCCTTTTTTTACATGGGATAGTACCAGGTTATATGCCATGTTTACACTTTTCTCTCACAAAATGCTAAAGACATGTAAGAAAAGAGAGAAATAGACTGAATTTTAATTTCAGAAACTTTGTTGCTATGTGTTTATGAATTGATACAAAATTCTGGTTTTCGATCAGAAAAGCTGTCAGGAATCTGTCACAAAGGCAATATATGCAGGCCAGTTTCTTCTAGAACTTATTATTTTCCTACATATTAGCATGCTAGCACAGGCTTTAAATTTGACTCAGTAGTTGGAAATCCACAGATAATTTGAGTGAACAATCTGTCTGCTTCAAACAGCCTGCCAGCAACAGATGAGCAAGTTACAATACTAATACAGAGAGGTTTGCATACGTCAGAGGCACTGAACCATCAAAATATTGGTTGATTTCTCCGGAACAATGAACTTACGTCTGCTCTCTCTTCCTTTTGCTGAAAAATGTAACTAGTGACTCGCAGGCAGGTGGACACTAAAGACAATTTATCAGGTTTTATTCTTATGAATCAGAAAATCCTTGTTTCAACGGCCAGCAAAGCTACACTTCTTTTACTTTGTAGGGGAAAATGGATGAACTCTGAATAAACATTGACACATAAGTCCAAAGAGACAACATTATTCTGCCTGATAAAAAGCTAGCATATTGTCAACCTAACCACTACCAAGTGGTTTTCCATGCCTTGTGGTAAGAAATCTTTATTGTCTTGAAGAAGGGCACTTTGGTAAGCATTCCCTTCCAACCCAAGTCATTTGATGATTCTGTGATTCTATTGTTCTATTCTGTGATCTTATGCTCATGAGCCAAAAATATCAAAAAGGGAGATAGAGATACTTTGAACACAACGCTTTTTCAGACATATAAGAATACAGACTTCACAGAGTATTTGGTGCAAGTAGAGAATGATACAGATTCTAGTAGAAAAGTAGAACTATGACAACTAGTGTGCTTCTAATGTGCTCAAAGACATCCAAAAAAGTATATTCCATTCATTTCTGCTTTATTTACCAATTTTCAGATGCAAGGTCACCTGATATTTTATTTGAAAAAACAGCACTGTAATAGAGTTATGATAGACCAGATGAGCAGCCAAATATCAGTACAATTTATATGTTCAAATAAAATTTGTCCTGTTCAGGAAAGGAGCTGTTTCATAGGAAACATTTACCATGGCTACATGAACAGGGATTTAAAAGATCGGGTCATGTTCCTGGTTGCTATTATGGGGGCTAAGTTTTATCTGAACCTGTTTTTGCATCAATGAATTTGAAACATGTTTTCTTGCCCCATGGAGGTAAGAAATTTCCTGTATTGCAGACAGATACTTTTGTACCTAACAGCTCTGTCTGAGGTTAGAAGAGATACAAGACTTCACTCATTTTTACTGCACAATGCAATTAAGTAATCTTGGGTTTTTAATCTCTGTGAGTGAAAGCTGTTATGCATAGGTTCAGATTCAGTACTGGAAAATATCCTGAAAAATATATTTAATATTCCTTTAAGGTATAGTGACAGCTGTCCCAGTTTATTAGCTTGAAATGTTTGTGAATTATGATTTTTTCCCAGGAATTGGCTTGTAACTTATTACTGCCATATCCTGAGAGGGAGTATATTAATACCGTGCAGTTCTTTCTTATCTTTCTCATCTTTCCTGACCAGAGCCTTGTTCAAAAGAAGCTTTACAGTACAGAATGATTCATAATTGGTTTGCTGACTTTTTTTTTTTTTTATTTCTGGCCTTAAGGGTTGGATTCCAACTGTACTTAGTCCAGACTTTCACACTCTTTCAAAAAGTTAAGCTATAAAGGTAACTTTATAAAAATGTAGACCTGGGATGACTTTGTACCCTCAGAAGCTGCAGTTCTTAAAACAGATCCCTTTGAGACACTAATCCCTGAGGGTCAGGCCAAAGACAGAACAAGGACTACCTCTACACTCCTGCTGGAGTGAGTCTGTGGGCAGGGTTCAAGGTGTGACTACCTACCTGCCATAGTATTACTTGCAGCAGTGCCCATGGCAACAGTCCAGGGACACACAGATGTGACCTATTCATGAACTGACACAATAGCAGGGGTTTAAGGGGCTGAAAAATTCATGCAGCCTGCAGCTTTCCCCTCTGCCCTTGCCATGATGATTTTGCGTAGAGATGACAACTGGAGACACTTACCAGAGGTGCTGGTTTTGACACTGGCCACAGCAGAGGTGTGAGGAAGCAGCAGATAAGATTAATTCAAGTTGCCAGCAAAGGACGTGATGGATGCTGTGTACAGTGTCTTAGGGACTGGCTGGACAGTGGAGAGCTTCCTGCATGCATTTTCTGTCTGGCACATTAGAGATGCAGATAATAAACCCTGTCAGACAAATCCATGCAATTTCAGATGTTTCACACTCTCCCTCCAAGATACATCTTGAAAGAGTCTGATTTATATTCACTCTCACATGCATTCTGTTTTAGCTAAATCTAATATGCAACCATTATTTTTCTACTTCATACCATAAGTGATGCTCCAATGATTGGGGTTTTTTTCAGCAGCTGTACATAAAGAAAATTCTGTGAGAGGAGTGGGGTCCCATTCACATATATAAGGCATAAAAATGAGACATGTTTTTATGACTGGCATGGCTATTTGTGCAGAAGATATATGATAAAGATATTTAAATAATAACCAAGGATTCAAAAAATTATTCACACACATCATTTTTACATAAAATAAGCATAATTTTAGAAATATCTACATTAACTAAGTAGATTAGATAACCTTAATTCCTGTGGAAATTATGAAAAAGCTAATCCTAAAAAACATTTCTAGGCATATGAAGGACAATAAATTTACTGGGAGCAGTCAGCATAGATTCATCAAGGAGAAGTCATGCTCAATCAAATGGGTAGAATTCTGTGATGAAAACACTGGTCTGGTATATGATGGGAGAGAAGTGAGTATTTTTTTATCTGGACTTCAGTAAGGCTTTGGACACTGTCTCCCATAAGACCTTAATAAAGAAGAATGATGAAGTCTGAGCAGGATGAGCAGACAAAGAGTGAGGTGGATTGAAAACTGGTTAACAGCTGGGGTGTGTACAAAGTCTAGCTGGAGGTCAAGAAATAGCAGTATGCCACAGGACTCAATACAGGATCCATTCTTTTTCAATATCTCTGTTAATCATCTGGGTAATGGGGAAGAGTGCTGCCAAAGAGTCAAAAAAATCACAATGACAAAAAAAAAGTACTATTTTTTTTTAGCTTTGGTTTAGTTGTAAATTATCTAAATAATCTGTGCTACTTGAAGATTTTGATATTTTCATAAGATTGAAAAAGTGATTATTTTATTTTAAGATTTTTATAAAATTACTCTGCTTATTCCAGAACAAGCGGAGTTCAAATAATGTTGGTGATTTGTAGTAACTTAGGCATCTTCAATCAAGTATCCTTATTTTATCATGACCTCAGACAGACATATTTCATATTGAATTTATGAAATTGGTAGTACTCTCCCAATATACTGCTTTGTTTGTGACCTGAACTCACTTGCAAATATGTTCTTTCTAGATTTTAAAAAAACCCAAATCTTTTATTTTAAGGAGGAATCAGAAGAAACAATTATTTCTGGGTCATGATGAGATAATTTATACTAGCTCTTCACATTTGAGACAACTTCTTAGCTAATGTATAAATCTTCATAAAAATATACCAGATCTGTGCAACACCTCTATGTGTGTCTCATGGTCATTTAACTTCTCAGACAGGACACTCTATATCTGTTACTGTGACACAAGGGGTGGGTTTCAGTTTATAACCCTATATTGATTTAGTGTTTGGAGCTGGTTTTTAAGTAGTCAGCTCAGACAGCCTGTGGACAGATCTGTCTGTTCACAGAGGAGTACGACAGCATGACTTAGAACTTGCTCAGGGATACTTTTGTCAAGTTGTCACTGCAGCACAGTTGTGTGCTTATTATTTAAATAATTAACGTAATGTAACTATAAAACTTAATTCATACAAATCTATTTCAATGGCTAAATTAAAATCTTTAAATATTTCTGATGGATAAGTATTCTAGATTGTCATTTCTGATCAAAAAGTCCCCCTAAACAGAAAACTTTTGAGAAATTGAGATTTTGTGGACTGAGAAAGGATTATCTTTTACTGACTTTGCATGTTAGTCTTATTGTAATTTATTGTTAGTCCTGGCTAGCGGGGGAGGTCCCAGATGACCCAAGGTTGGCTAATGTGACACCCATCCCCAAGACAAGCTGGGATGAGGATCTGGGGAGCTTGTCAGTCTGTCAGCTTGACCTTGGTGACTGGCAAGGTTATGTAAGAGATCATCCTGTGATGTCACACAGCACATGCAGGACAGCCAAGGGATCAGACCCAGCCAGCATGGATTAATGAAAATCGGGTCCTGCTTGACCAGCCTCATCTCCTTGTATGACCTGGTGACCCACCTAGTGGATGGGAGAACAACTGTGGATGTTGCCTACCTGGACTTCAGCAAAACCCTTGACATTGTCTCTCACATGACTCTTTGGAAAAGCTCAGCCCATGGCTTGGACAGGTGCACTGCTCACTGGCTGGGTGGTCAGGCCCAGACTGTGGTGGTGAGTGGAGGTACATCCAGCTGGCAGCTCATCACTAGTGGGGTAACCAGGGCTCAGTATTGGGGACATAGAGATTTGTTAAATCTCTCTTGATGATCTGGATGGGCAGATTGAGTGCACCCTCAGTACATTTGCAGATGACATGATGTTGGGTGAGGGTATGGATCTGCCAGAGTAGAAAGGTTCTACAGAGGGATATGGACAGGCTGGATCAATGGGCTGAGGCAAATGGGATGAGGTACCACAAGCCAAAATGCCAGGTCCTCCCCCGGGTCACAAAAATCCCATGCAGTGATACAGGCTGGGGGAAGAGTGGCTGGGAAGGCGACCAGTTAAACAACACCTAGGGGTGTTGACCAAGAGCCAGTAGAACATGAGCCAGAGTGTGCCCAGGTGGCCAAGGAGGCCAATGTCATCCTGGCTTGTATCAGCAATAGTGTGGCCAGCAGGAGAAGGGCAGTGATTGTCCCCTTGTACTCAGCACTGGAGAGACCACAACTCAAATCCAGTGTCCAGTTCTGCTCCCCTCCCTACAAGAAAGACATTGAAGTGCTGGAACGTGTCCAGAGAAGGGCACCAAAGCTTGGGAAGGGTCTAAAGGATAAGACCTATGAGGAATGTCTGACGGAGCTTTTTCTCTCATCTTGGAGAAAAGCAGGCTCAGGGGTGATATTATCCATATCTACAACCACCTGACAGAAGGGTGTAGCAGGGAGGGGTTGGTCTCTTCTCCAGCCAATTAGGGACAGGACAACAGGACACAGCCTCGAGCTGTAGGACAAGGAGATTCAGGCTGGACAATAGGAGGACTTTCTTCATGGAAAAGGTTGTTAAACACTGGAATGGACTGCCCAGATTATTGGTGAGACACCATCACTGGAATTGTTCAAGAAATGAAAAGGTCAATTTGAAAAGGTAGTGATCAGTCCAAGGATTGAAATAGATGATCTCAGAAGACTTTTCCAACCTAAATAATTCTGTGATTCTCCTACAGAGTTAACCACTTTTCTCTCCCAATCCTCATCCAGCAGTCCACTCACTGAAGAGGTGTGGGAAGAGAGACATAAGAATGAGGCAAAAAAACTTGATGAGTCAACAACTCAAAAGTTGTTGAGCTTTCTCATCTGTAGCTACCAATTTGCCAGTCTTCTTTATCATAGAAATATGCCTCCTTTGACCTTCCTTTTTGGGACAGCATTATTTTAGAACCACCCCTCTCCTCCCCT
>VWYE01021382.1:23569-40848 GCA_013398995.1 Alaudala cheleensis | reverse complement strand
AAATTTAGGAAGTTTGGCTCCTGTTCCACACCCATTCCTATTAAAGGAATTATCCACTGGCCAGTAACAGTAACACATGAAAGTGTAGGCTGAGAGCAGTGCCATGAATAAACACTGAATTTAGGTTGTAAAACAGGAACAAGAAGTCCAGAACACACTCATTTCTCAATGCTAATCCTCCAACACCCCTTCCCAATCAGCTCCCTTCCTACTTCAGCTGTAACAGAGACAAAAGGAGAAAGGGGCTCCTCCTTGCACAAGAGAATTTGAGAAAAATACCAAATCTATTTTATATTCTGCTATTAAATGTCTTTTTCTGCAAGACAACATTAATAAAAGCTAAATACTGAGTTGCAGATAATGCTACCAGTTTGTAAGATTTACAATATTTCTGCATGACAGGAGAATTTTTGATTCCCTTCAGCACCGATCACTTACAGGCACTTCAGCCAGGATTATGGAACATCTTTCAGAATGCAGAAATAGGAATTCCCATTCTGTAGAATGTTACAGAGCTCCAATCCAGTTGGAAAAGTGTAAAGCATTCCACTGGTGGGTGAATTCTTCTAAAGAAAGCCTCAATCTTGAACCAGACTTGGTCTGATCCTGCTCCAAGTGAGGAAGCAGGAGCCACACGACACCTCCCACCCTCCTCACGTTCCTGAACGTTTTTCATCCACAAGGAGAAATGAAATGCCAGGAGCCCACCTTGAGTTCCACTCCAGCAGGAACCACGATGGGTCTGAAGGACAGGGAGTGGGGGCAGATGGGGGTGATCATGATGGCAGGGACGTTGGGGTGGATCATGGAGGCTCCGGCCGCCGCGGCGTAGGCGGTGCTGCCGGTGGGCGTGGACACGATCACCCCTGGGGACACACACAGCACAGGGACATCAGAACTGAGCCAGGGACATCAGAACTGAGCCAGGGATGGCTCTGGGGGACACCAACACATCCCACCCTCACCCCTGGGGACAGAAACAGGGCAGGGACACAGCTTTAACAACCAGGGATTGCTCTGGGGGACACCAACACATCCCACCCTCACCCCTGAGGACATGAACAGGGCAGGGACCTCAGAACTGAGCCAGGGACAGCTCTGGGGGACACCAGCACATCCCACCCCTGCTGTCCCACCCCTGGGGACACAGACAGGGCAGGGACATCAGAACTGAGCCAGGGACCTCAGAACTGAGCCAGGGACCTCAGAACTGAGCCAGGGACGGCTCTGGGGGACATCAGGACATCCCACCCCTGCTGTCCCACCTCTGGGGACACAAACAGGGCAGGGACATGAGTTTTAACAATCAGGGATTGCTCTGGGGGACACCAGCACATCCCACCCTCACCCCTGGGGACAGAAACAAAGCATTGCCATGAGCTTTAACAACCAGAGATTGCTCTGGGAGACATGAACACCTCCCCCCCTCACCCCTGGGGACAGAAACAAAGCATTGCCATGAGCTTTAACAACCAGAGATTGCTCTGGGAGACATGAACACATCCCACCCTCACCCCTGGGGACACAAACAGGACAGGGACATCAGAACTGAGCCAGGGATGGCTCTGGGGGGACACCAACACATCCCACCCTCACTCTGGGGACAGCAGCTCTGAACCAGGGATTGCTCTGGGGGACACCAACACACCCCCTGCTAGGAAAGTGAACCTCTCCTGCTGGATTTCAGAGCTCAGCTGCAGCCCAACTAAGTGAGAAATTCCCCCCTGACCCTGTCACGTGGTTTCAGAAGTTGCACAAACTCAGGTTACACAATTTTGTAATAGTGACTTTCATTTCTTCCCTTTAAGGGTAAGAGCTTTAAAGATTAACTCCTGTCGTTCATGAGCTCAGATTGTTTGCCTTCAGCAAATCCCAGACATCCAGGCCAATCTTTTCTGAGCCATTTCTTACCCTTAGCCTGAAATCTAATACCCCCCCCAAAAAAAAGAGCTACTTGCCCTTGCATGCCCACAAACAAAATCTTTCAGCACCTAAAAGATGGTGTGTGGGAGTGAACACACCCAATTCTTTGCACACTCATGTTTGCTGCCAGCAGTGAGCTCTGTTTCCATGAGAGAAAATCCTGCAGGAGAAGCTCCAGCAGCACTCACCATCTCCTTGCACTGTGGTGATCAGGTGCCCATCCAGGAACACATCCACGTTGGACAGGTAGGAGGAAGGGCCACGATCCACCACAACTTCATTGAGGACCTGCCAGGACAGCCAGCATTACTGCAGCCTGCTGCTGCTGCCTTGGCAATGCAATCAATGCCACAAACACAACATGTTCTCCAGGTCTCCTAAAAATTGGTGCTCATTTAGTACCTGAAAATTGAACACTCTAACACTTCTGAGTGCCAGCTGAAGTTTGGAGATGTTAAGAATTAGTCTACTAAAAATGTGCAGCGTTTTTCTTATTTATAAGAATGTTTGGTGTGTCTCTTTAGAACTTTGTTTTCAAAACAGAAGGAAGGAGAGATATTTCCCAGCCTAAACAATCCTGTGGAATGATTTCTGTATCAGTGTGAGATTAGCACTTCTGACTGCACAAAGGAAATGTGTGCAGCACTCAGAGCACATTCTGAGCTGGAGCAGCAAGGACCCCACACTGCTGGGGGAGAGTTTTCATGCAACAAGTAGAAATTACAAACAGAATTGGTTCTTTTGCCCTCTCTGACCTGATATTGCATAATTTGCTTGCCCACTTCTTTCTCCAGGCTGGCAGGCACGACTCCATTCTCCTCTATCCCATTCTGCACTGGGCTTTTCTCCCTGTGCTCCTTCACCACCTTCACCTTGAGCCTGCTCCGGAGCACCAGAGCTGCATTGCCTGGAGAGAGAACACACACAGAAATGAGGGGCTGCCACAGGAAACAACTCCAGCATGCTCTGTGAAATGCCATCCAACTGTTCCTGAGCTTTCAACATCCCCAGTTTCACTCCCAACACCACTTGGCTGAAGCTCAAAACTGATTTTTAGTAGCAGCGAGCAAAAATCAGAGTCAAGTTTCAAGCCAGTTTAAATTTAAAATTTAAATTTTAGATAGATAGGATTAAAATAGGAAAACACTGTTGGGCTCATGTGATCTTCAATAAGACAAAAGCTAAGCTTAAAGAAAATGAAAGCATTAGAAACATGTATTAAAAGAGAACATTCTAGTGTGAGTTTTATACATTTTTTCAGGAATCTACTCTGGGTGCAACTCAAATAAAATCATGTTGAAGAAACAAAGAATTTATTCCCTCAAATATTTTATTTGCCTGACTTCTCAGTATTTAAACACTGCACTTTATTTCTATGCTTAGCTGCAATTTAACATAAATTCTACATTATCTTACACTTACTTAATCCATAAAGTTATTTCTTAGTCTTCTTCTTTTACAGAGCAGAACAGAGAGCACCCCTGGATGTGCCAATGCAATGCAAAGCTTCTGCTGATTTAAGACACAATTCTGCTAATTTAAGACACAATTCTGCTAATTTAAGACACAATTCTGCTAATTTAAGATTTCTCTTCATTTCAGATACATTTCTCAAGTTTCAAATCCCAACCTAAAAGAGCTGTCTAATAAAAAAGTAACAAACACACACCACACCTTGTCCCCTCACTTTTACCTTCTATAACCTGAGTGACTTGGGACTGGAAATTCTCAAAATTAAATGGAGTAAGAAATCCAAGGGATCCCAGATGAAAAGCCATAACTGGAGGTACACTGCCCTGTCAATAAAGAAAGAAGTTTTAAAGCCACTCAGTCAAAGCAATCCACACTTCAACTATTTGCCTTTAAATATTGTGATTATTTGCCTTTAAATATGTGTTATTGTGTTAATAAACTTCAACTGTGCTTAATAAAAAAAAACACCTTTTGACATTCTTTTCACCAGGTAAAAAAAGAAATGAAGAACAAAAGACAAATGCTCAACACAGCAACAAAGAGGGGGGGAAAAGCACTTTTAAATACTTCCAAATGAAAAGGTTTATGGGTTTATTTCCCATCAGAACCAACCTGGAAAAGTGAAGAAGCATAAAGTAAGGTCCCATCTCCTCCCAGGCAGATGATGAAGTCTATCTGATTGGAGATATCATCATAGTCTAGGAGCAACATTGGAATAAAAAGGTTTGAATTAAATTGTATCCACAATCCTCATTTCTAAACAAAAAATCAGAAGAAAAATTACAATTTGCAGCATGCAAAAATTCCCTCAGAAAAAAAAATCATAAATATATATAAAAAATAGATCTTTTTACATTTTTTCTGAGGATATATATATAAAAGCACAACTAGGATGTAACAACTGGCTGCAAAAGACACAGAAGTTTTACAAATTTGACCCAACAACTAAGAAAACACCAAGAAAAGAAAAAAAAAATTTCAATTGTCTTNACTAAGAAAACACCAAGAAAAGAAAAAAAAAATTTCAATTGTCTTTTCAAGAAATCATTCCCATACCTTCTCTGAAGGTGCAAAATTTCTTCTTCACTGGTCCAAAATTTTCATCATTAGCTATAGCAGGGTCTTCCAATACTTTTTTTTCTACATACACTATCATATTGTTCTCCTGAAGAGAGAGAAAATCAGCCTGTGAGGGACCTGACTCCATAATCTCCATTAATTTAAGATATATAAATAATATTTACAGCAGTGTTCTGCATCTGCTGGGTGTTTTTAATGTGTGTCTGATCCTGATGAGAATTTTGCAGCATGCACAGCCCATTTCATAAATTAAAGCTTGGNGACCCCACACTGCTGGGGGAGAGTTTTCATGCAACAAGTAGAAATTACAAACAGAATTGGTTCTTTTGCCCTCTCTGACCTGATATTGCATAATTTGCTTGCCCACTTCTTTCTCCAGGCTGGCAGGCACGACTCCATTCTCCTCTATCCCATTCTGCACTGGGCTTTTCTCCCTGTGCTCCTTCACCACCTTCACCTTGAGCCTGCTCCGGAGCACCAGAGCTGCATTGCCTGGAGAGAGAACACACACAAATGAGGGGCTGCCACAGGAAACAACTCCAGCATGCTCTGTGAAATGCCATCCAACTGTTCCTGAGCTTTCAACATCCCCAGTTTCACTCCCAACACCACTTGGCTGAAGCTCAAAACTGATTTTTAGTAGCAGCGAGCAAAAATCAGAGTCAAGTTTCAAGCCAGTTTAAATTTAAAATTTAAATTTTAGATAGATAGGATTAAAATAGGAAAACACTGTTGGGCTCATGTGATCTTCAATAAGACAAAAGCTAAGCTTAAAGAAAATGAAAGCATTAGAAACATGTATTAAAAGAGAACATTCTAGTGTGAGTTTTATACATTTTTTCAGGAATCTACTCTGGGTGCAACTCAAATAAAATCACGTTGAAGAAACAAAGAATTTATTCCCTCAAATATTTTATTTGCCTGACTTCTCAGTATTTAAACACTGCACTTTATTTCTATGCTTAGCTGCAATTTAACATAAATTCTACATTATCTTACACTTACTTAATCCATAAAGTTATTTCTTAGTCTTCTTCTTTTACAGAGCAGAACAGAGAGCACCCCTGGATGTGCCAATGCAATGCAAAGCTTCTGCTGATTTAAGACACAATTCTGCTAATTTAAGACACAATTCTGCTAATTTAAGACACAATTCTGCTAATTTAAGATTTCTCTTCATTTCAGATACATTTCTCAAGTTTCAAATCCCAACCTAAAAGAGCTGATTAATAAAAAAGTAACAAACACACACCACACCTTGTCCCCTCACTTTTACCTTCTATAACCTGAGTGACTTGGGACTGGAAATTCTCAAAATTAAATGGAGTAAGAAATCCAAGGGATCCCAGATGAAAAGCCATAACTGGAGGTACACTGCCCTGTCAATAAAGAAAGAAGTTTTAAAGCCACTCAGTCAAAGCAATCCACACTTCAACTATTTGCCTTTAAATATTGTGATTATTTGCCTTTAAATATGTGTTATTGTGTTAATAAACTTCAACTGTGCTTAATAAAAAAAAACACCTTTTGACATTCTTTTCACCAGGTAAAAAAGAAATGAAGAACAAAAGACAAATGCTCAACACAGCAACAAAGAGGGGGGGAAAAGCACTTTTAAATACTTCCAAATGAAAAGGTTTATGGGTTTATTTCCCATCAGAACCAACCTGGAAAAGTGAAGAAGCATAAAGTAAGGTCCCATCTCCTCCCAGGCAGATGATGAAGTCTATCTGATTGGAGATATCATCATAGTCTAGGAGCAACATTGGAATAAAAAGTGTTGAATTAAATTGTATCCACAAGCCTCATTTCTTAACAAAAAATGGGAAGAAAAATTACAATTTGCAGCATGCAAAAATTCCCTCAGAAAAAAGAAATTTCATAAATATATATAAAAATATATCTTTTTATATTTTTTCTGAGAATATATATATAAAAGCACAACTAAGATGTGTCTTTTGCAGCCAGTTGTTACAAAAGTTTTACAAATTTGACCAAACAACTAAGAAAACACCAAGAAAAAAAAGAGAAATAAAACATTTCAATTGTCTTTTCAAGAAATCATTCCCATACCTTCTCTGAAGGTGCAAAATTTCTTCTTCACTGGTCCAAAATTCTCATCATTAGCTATAGCAGGGTCTTCCAATACTTTTTTTTCTACATACACTATCATATTGTTCTCCTGAAGAGACAGAAAATCAGCTTGTGAGGGACCTGACTCCATAATCTCCATTAATTTAAGATATATAAATAATATTTACAGCAGTGTTCTGCATCTGCTGGGTGTTTTTAATGTGTGTCTGATCCTGATGAGAATTTTGCAGCATGCACAGCCCATTTCATAAATTAAAGCTTGGCATATAGATTACATGACACAGCAATGAAATTTGTGTTTGCTCAAGGCTTAGAGGTCTCAGCTTTTTATATCCCATCCCTGTAATTCAAAACTGCAAACAGAAAGGAAGTTTTTACTTTAACAGTTTTAAGCTTCATGCTGATCTTAATATCTGTAACAAATTTTAGTGCACCCAGTGGCAGGGGGTAGAAAGATTTTTGCACAAACTGTGCACAGAATGAGCAGTTGAGGTGGGATTTGTGTTTTCTCACCTCAGTGAGGTACACACAGAGCTCTTTGAAGGGCTGCAGCAGACTGGCATCACGGATCTTCTTAATCACAAGGACACTCTTGGGAGGTTTGTTCCATGTCAACCGCTGGCTGGCTGGGTCCTGAATGTGCCTGGGGGACAAAAAACCCCCAAAAACATCACCAAAAAACCCCAAAAACATCACCAAAAAACCCCAAAAAACCCCCCAAAAACATCACCACACCCTGCTCTGACACCTTCCTGAGCTGGGGAAAACACAGCCCTCAGTGTGGGGAGCACACAGCCCTACACAGGCAGGGAAAGGCAAAATTCACATTGCAGGGATGGGTCTGAGGGAAAGGAAAAATTCACATTGCAGGGATGTGTCTGAGGGAAAGGCACAAATTCCCATTGCACTGATGTGTCTGAGGGAAAGGCACAAATTCCCATTGCACTGATGTGTCACCTACATGCAGGTGATAACCCAAAGTGAATAATTCTGGTCCCTGCTGCCCTGTGAATGACCTGTGCCAACAGGGACCTGAACAGAAGCACCACAAAAACTCTCAGTTCAAGTTCCTCACTGACACCACAGTGCTGCTTTCCTCTTGTTTCAGTGCTGACTCAAAGCAGAAACATTCAACTAGAGGATCTGAAAAACTCACAGCATCATTTTTTTCCCCATCCAATACTCTAAGTCAAACAGTTTAACATAAATTTAAAATTCATTTTCTTTCAGTGCTCACATTTGAGATACAAACACAGCAGAAAGTGAAGGTTAATGCAGGGCTCTAATCTCAATAATGCTGACAAGAACTGGGGGTTGCAGCACTGAATAAACCCAGAACTAACACCAACTTCATCCAAACAAAAGCCAGTCTGCCTTTTCCAGCTGTACTCACCAATTCCATGCACTTCTACTCAATGAAAAGTTATTCATAACTTGCTTTAAGATCTTCATGTTTCTTTCCAGGGCTCAGGGAAATGCAACAGCTCCAAATGAAATAATAGGCTGAGGCTTTTATCACTTATTAATAACTGCAACCTCACAAGAATACATTTTTTTTTCCCCAAAAATGCTATTTTCTTCTGTTGAAGATTTCAATCAGTTCCGAGAAAAAGTTGTGAGGCTTTACAAAAAAATCCTGAGTAAAACTTGTATTCCAGATCTTCAAGGCAAGGCTTCATAAAGAAAATCCCATTTCAACAAAAATAAGCAGGGATTTGATTTCCCCTTCTCTCAAGAGCTCAAGCCCCTGATTCTTTTTTCACTGAGTGTTCATTCAATTCATCTGCTCATCAAAAAGCAGGTTTGCAAGTTCTTGAGCTGCTGGTTGTAAAGAGACACCCAACCTTCCCTAACTTAAACCTTCACATAAAAACTACAATTTTCTGTTAAAAGTAATCCCTCCAGTGAGGAGATTTGAACAAAATAACCCACAGCAGAGGGGTAAACACACCAACAAGGCTTTGCTTGTTCTTAAAACCCACAAAATCTCATGTAAAAGCAATTTACAATTTGCTTTTTCACCAGCCCTTGCCTGCAGCACCCTAAGGGCAGCTCTGCTCCCAGCCCTGCCTGCCCCAGCTCCTCCCTGGCACAATCCTGTCCCTCTCCTTTTATCCCTGGCCTGGGCCAGCCCCTGGGAGGAGCAATTTCAGGTGGGTAAACACAGTCTGAGCTGGCTTTGAACTGCACTGCAGCTCCCCAGGGCTCCTCACAGCACCAGGGGAGAACCAGGAAGCTCTGAGCTGCCAAAGGGAGGGATCTGTGTCACACTTTCCCAGGAAAGGTTACTGTCTACAGGGGCAGGGATTCAGGCAAATATTGACTGCAGTATCTTACAGTTAACTGGAAGAGCAATTAAATCAAACTTCTTTAAAGGGGTAAAACTCATGGAATGGTTTGGGTTGGAAGGGCCTTAAAGCCCATCCAGTCCCACCTTCCATCATCTCAGGTCTTGGACACTTCCAAGTGGGGCAGGCACAGCTCCTCTGTGCCAGGGCCCCCCAAAAAACAGGGACCACTACCTTGGTTAAGCACTGAGTTCCTCACCTGGCCAAGCCAACACCCCATTTTTTTAAGAATATAACACCTGGTGCAGAAAGCAACACTCTATGCCACCCAACCTACAAAATTAAAATGGTTATTTGCCCACTAAGCAGAAGCCAGCCCTTATTTCCACATTTATCAACAGTCTAAAAGCAAACTTGCTCTGACTGAAAGTGACAAAGACCAAACACAAAAATTCAAAGTTCAAACATCATCACCAAGGGAGGGAGAAGGCTTCACACAGAACAGTTCCTCTTCCTCCCCTTGTGGTGCCCAGAAGTATTTTTATTGAGTTGGAAACATGAGAGTTGCCATTTTAGATACCAAACTAATTGCAGAGCTGGCAAAGCTGACCCCAGGATGGCAATCAACATGAAAACCTCTAAATATCAGGTAAAATCCCACCAGTGCTGATGAGGGGCTGAGAAAAGCAGAATGAGTGGAGAAGCACAGTGGTTTTGTTTGCCCCAGAAGGAGCAGGGTGCCACTGCTGGGGTGAGTACTCACATAATGGTTTTGGGGTTCTGCAGCATGCAGGCCTTTGGTCCAAACGTGGTCACTGGGCATGGTCCATGCAGGGAACGTGTTCTCCTGAGGGCACAGAGAGTCAGCAGTGAGTAACAGAGATGTGGTGACAATCTGGGTCTGGCTGGCTGCTCAAACAGCAAAGCCTCCTCTGAACCAGCTGCAAAAGCAACACAGGGCAAAGTGCATTTCTTAAACCTTTTTGAGGGCTTCCCAGGCAGGGTAATTTTACTGATTAGCTCTCCCATTTCCAGTGGCTGCATCAGCTCCTCAGTGACACCAGTTTCACTGCTGCAAGCACAAGAACAACACTTTTATTCTGTGCTTCTCAAAGCTATATCTTATCTAAAAGCACATTTTTTAGAGTGACTGGTATAAATACAGCTAAAACAGCTCAGTGAGTGCTCTTCCCCTCATGTACAGACATTGGGTTTCCCAGTGTGGGACTTGACAAGCATTTACAAGGAGCTCTCCAACACATTCAGATGGTTTTTGGCATGGTTAAGTCACAGTGATGTCAGTCTTGGTCATTTAAACACCCTTAATAAATTAATCAAACAAATTCTTCAATCTAAGGCACGTGGAGATTTTTATCTGCAGTATCAGGCTGCAATTTTCAACAGGCTGGAAAAAATTTGCTATTTCCCCCCATTTATTTCTCAAATAAAATTTTTGTCTTCACACAAACAGGGGCTTTGAGGTGTCATTTATCCTCAAAATTGGATCCACCAGGACACAGGCTGAGATTACCTGGAGAAAGTCAGAACTCCTGTGCCTCACCTCCCTCCCAAACTCCTCCAGCAAAGCTGGAACTGGGAGCAAAACTTGCTCAAGTCATTGAACTGTTGAAGCATGATGAATAATTCTGCTATTAGAATAATTCCATTATAAGGAAGGGGAAAACATTTCTTTCCTGGGCTTAATTCAATCACATCTTGCTTGTAACAATCCTCACTGCTGCTGCCTTCTATTGTGTGTTACAGAGTGGCTCAGACCAGCCTGATGACTCACTCCTAGAGCCAAAAAAACCCTCAGAAATTTAATAAAAATCAAAACCAGATCACAGGTCAAACATATAATTAAGGAACAACAGCAACATCTTATTTGTTCCTTGCCTAATAAAATATGCCAGTCTGAGATTTGAATTCCAATAACAGAACCAGAATAATTTCTTTTCCATCTCTAAGTCCAGGCAGGACTGACCAAGTCAGATAAGAGCATTACTAAGTGTTTTACAAAGTTGACCTTATTTATATTAAAACAGAAAAATAAGCAAGGACTGACATAATAAGAGATTAAGGTGTGTGCCAATGTGGGCAAAGGGTTGATCAGTCTCTATCTGCTTGTGCACAATTACCCTTGGCATTAGGATGTTAAATAACACCCTGGCAGCATCACCTCCCACTTCTTGCTCCACTCCAGCTTCTCCAGGTAACTCATTTTTGCTTTCTCCCAACACAGGTCATTACTTGATGCCACTCCCAGTAATTCCCCAAATTCTGTTCCCATGTGAGGCATTAAATATCCACATCTGACCTTCATGACATTCCAAAAGTTTCCTCTGCAAACCCTGTTTAGTAACTGGTGTAACTTTTCCCTGAGATTTCACTTGGTTTAGTGCTCAATGAAGTGCTTGAGTGAACAGAAATTCAAGTTATTCATAGTCAGGCTGCCTTTGCTAAGAATGAGCAGCAATGCCCTGGAAATTAGACATCTTTTAGGGGAATTTATTTATCAGTTGCCAGCAGCTGGGCAGCTACCTGGAGCTGAACACCACAGAGGAAGCCTGAGAGCAGCAGCACTTCCTGACAGCCTGCAAAATGCCTGGAGACAAGGGAGCTCTGAAGTGAAGACAGCCAGTGAATGACTGCAGAGCATCCTAATGAGGGAACATCTCGGAAGCAATTACCCTGATTTCAAACCCACCACAGACAGAGCCCTTCTGCTTGAAAAAGCAGCTGTTTGGCTAGAAAATAACACACAGAAATTTAGAGCACGTGGTTTTCTGTACAGATTGATGGAAAGGTTTGAGTAGAGAAGGGAAAAGCAGCAGTTTTACAGCACAATTTAAATATCAAGTCTTACATATGGACCATACACACATCACCAAAGCTAGCACAGAGCACAGCCCTCAGAAAACACCCCCCAGAAGCATCAAATACACTCAACTACAAACACAAAGCATTTCTTTTCCTAACCTTTCAAGGGTTTTTAAGTTTGCCTCCCCTCACCACCAAGTCGCCCCCTGTGCTCTCCAGCCTCACCCGTGTGCGCTCCTGCCTCCCAAGAACATTCCTACCAGCAAAGCAGGAGTTCTGAACAGAAATTCCATCTGCTGAGCAGCTCCCTCATGGCTCTGCCCATGCTTTGGGGACAGTCAGAGCACAAGGAAGGTGAAGTTCCTGCCGTGCCTCCCACAAGATCAAGACACGGCGCTGCCCCTGCCCGCCGCTCAATATTTACAGCAGGTCCAAAGATCAACACCAAATCAAAAGTTCTGCCCACATGACAGGAGCCTTGCAATGAGATCAGAACTTTGGCTCCAAAAAAAAGAATGAGTGTTTCTCACTGCTCTGAAACCATCTGCAAACACAAAGTGACTTTTTGCTGCCTCACACATAACCTAACACACAGGTTTTTATACACACTGCACCGAAGCTCTGGCTTGAGTTTTTGAAAAGTCTGAAGAACTGCCTCTACTATTGACTGATTATTTTTTGGAGACTTTGAGCTCTGCAGACACCTGTTTTGATAAGCCATGAAACTTTGAATCTGTCTGCTCTTAATCAACACCCCACCTTCAACTCCTCAACCTCGCTTTGAACCTTCCGAGGCGCATTCTAAGAACCCCTCATGGCCATATTAAAAAAAAATATTAAAATCTAGTGAACTTCATATATGAACATCTAGTTAACTTCCTATATTTAGGGGAAGAAGCAGGGGCCTCACCTGAATTCTTTGGTGCTCCCAAGGGCTGGTGAAGCTGACAGGCTCCGTGACTTGGCTCGCCCCCGGCTCGTGCTGCCCCACTCCTCATCGTCGTGACACGCCGAGCAGTGGTAGGCAGAGTCTGAGCTCCCATCAGCCTTGCTGGCACACAGCTTCTCCCGACTCATCTCCATGCTGGAACTGAAGGAAGCTCAGCCAGAGAGAAATTCAATCCCTGTGGTGGAGAGGGACAGGCAAAATCTCAGTATTCGCAAAGGGAATGGAGCTTTCTTCTGAATTCGAGTTATGGTTTCAGCTGGCTCAGAGGAAAACAGAAGCTTTGCTAACACAGTCCCTCTTCTCTCAGTAGATAACGTGCTGAACATCAAAAAATTACTGGAGTTGTGCTTAACATCAAGAAAATCCTGTGCTTAACATCAAGAAACTCCTGGAAAAACATCCAGAAGATGAGCGTTGCTGCTGAGATGAGCCAGTGCTTTGAGCCATCTCCCTGTTCCTGCAGCTCCTGCTCTGTGCTCAGCACTGCTGGCCAAGGGGGAGTTCTCCCAGGGCCCCCACAGTGGGTTTTATAATTGTTTGTCAGCAATTAAAGTGCTTCAGAGTCCCTGAAGGAAAATCTGGAGGAGCATGTTACAGTAAACACAGAGATCGCAGATGCTAATAAAGAGCTCTCCAAAAAATCTGGGAAGTTCTTCAAGGTAATCAGAAGTCCCAGGAATTAAAAATGACCAGTGTGTTCCCAGACTGAGAAGAGGCTCAGTACAAAGTTGTTTCAAAATCAGCACAGATTTGTGTCTTCAGTTACGTAAGAGATAAAATTAATTTCTTTCAGATATTGAAAAGAAAGAAAAGCTGTAAGGATGTGCCAAGGAATCCAAGCTCAGGAAAAAATGAGAAAGTCTCCTATGAGGTGACAGATATATTGAATAAATAACCCCATCAGATAATGCAACAGAAATAACCTTAATAAACCTCAGCTTTTGAAAAAAAAAAGAGGTTAAAATCAAGCTGAGGAGAGACAAAAACAAGCTGGAGGACAATACCTAAGTCCTTAACTCATTTTTGACAAACTGGGGAGTTGATCCAAAACAAACAGGACAAAATAAGGACAAATATGCAGTATTTCAGTTCCACGAACAAGCAGCACAAATGGAAGACAAACAGCTGGTTAGAGAACAGCTTTGCAGAAGTAAAAAAAAAACCCCAAAACCAAAACAACTTGAAATAACTGCAGAAGTACTCGAGATCTTATGGGCAAGTTCTCATTACTAGAAGCAAGTAGAGAAGAAGCCTTATCAGAATAAAAATAGAAACCAACTTTCAGTGCATGAACAAACACTAAACCATAAACAAATAGTATCCATGTGAGTGCAGCCCAGAGGAACAGCACATTCCTCAAGTCAGTCGATTCCAACACAGGGGGGGAAAAAGTTGGTTCAGTAAAAATTTGCAGATGTTTTTTTCCCCAACGGTTTCATGGCTTTGGATGAAGTTCCCACCTCAGAGAGAGGAACTAAACATTGGTGTAACCATTAAAAATGGACTGTGGCTCTGGGAAATCATCACACAATGAAGGAATTCTTGGTGGAAAGTGCCCAGAGAATGGCAAACCCCACAATTCCAGCAGAACCCCAACCTGCAGACGACAAAACCATCAACAAAATGCAGCTGTAATTTTAGACTCATAACTAAATGAGCACCACCACCTAATCAAATTAGAAAGTGCTTTTGCTCCTGCTGTAGCTCAGGCTTCCCGAGGAGAGCACCACTACAAAGGGGTGCAATTAGTGCCAGCCATTAATGATTTATAGCATCCTGCCCTTGAGAGGTATCAATGTTTAGCTGGGGGTTACTCATCGCTGTGTACCTGTAACCACAGCTTGGGAAACAGCCATTGCAACAGACTTGCAATTCTGTCCAGCTAACATTAGCCAAATGTACCTTTATTTATAGACAATTTGAGCTGATAGGTAGATTTTGTGTTAGCTGAACAAGGGAGGCAGAGAACAATAATTTATGTAATAAGCAAGATGTGCTTCCATGTGACTTTGACTGAAGAATGCTCATCTGACAGATGCTGACAGTAAAGGAAATCAGATTAGCACAAAACTGGAAGTAAGAAGTGTACAGACCTACTAAATACAGCCTAAGAACTTGATATTCCCTCCATGTAATACTTTCCAATTCAGGATGTTTTAACTACAGCTTACACCATGTACTGTTTAATTAACATTCCCTCACAAGACCTTTATTGAATAAGCAGACTTGACATAAGACAAAACTGCCACTGAACAGCTTCCAGGATGGGATCCAAAAAACTTTTAAGCACATGGTAACAAACTCATGAAAAGGCTGCTCTGTTTTAAATCATGTCCAAAATAAAAACAACATGAGAAAAACAAGTCTTTAAATGTCCAGATAAAAGACAACTGAGAAAGGGTCAACATCTAACAATAAATATCTGTGATGGTGACACAGCAGCCAGGTGAATCACCTCTCACACATATCCAACTCCAGTTTTATTGTATTGTTTTTAATTTCACTGAATGTTTCCCTGAACCAGAACTTCCCAATGGTTTCATCAAACCACCTTTATACAACCCAGTGACACTCCCCCAAAGGAACTGCCAAGGCTGCAAACCACCAAGGGATTTAATTTCATTTTATAACGACCATGCTTGCAGGCTGCTCTTTCATAACAAACTTTTCCTGTTAAATGCCCTGCCCTAAATCATCCTGGTTAAAGGATTACTGCAGGGTCCATCCTGACAAAGTCCTCACAGTGCTTTAACCCCCTGCCAAGGCTGCAGCATTTGCACAGACGTCTTCGAAATTATATCAGTAATTCAAAACTCATTTTGTACTTTATTATCGACTTTCTCTCGGGGAATAAGAGGACAATGTTCCATCCAACACTGTACCTCTTGTCCCATTGCTACAGAGCACCGTGTGCTTGATCACTCTGCTCTGTGGAGCTCTTTTGTTGTATTTTGCTGAATAAAGTGCTCCAGCAGAGGTTACATGCCATGACTCCACCCCGAAGGCACTAAACCCCCTCTCACACACAAAAAGAAGGAGTAACTCCATCAGACAAAGCTGGGTTTAGTTCAGAACTTCCTATTTCAGCGTGCCTGCAGCAAACCAAAGCCCCTATTAAAACCCAGCAGTCGGGCAGCAGTTCTAATTTCAGGTTTTGATTACACACCCAAATGCTATTTCCACCAGAACCCAGGCAGTTTGACCATCACGTGTGCACGGCCCAGGCAACACAAACCCCTCTGTTAACCCTTCCTCTGCGGAACCCCAGCACGGACCGGCCACGGACCACCCAAAGCCAGGGCGGGACCTTCAGCGGGGCTTGCCCGCTCTCCATCCCTGTGGGAAGGGGTTACCCGGCCGCGGGGCTGTCCGCTATCCATCCCTGTGGGAAGGGTTATCCAGCCTCGGGGCTGCCCCGCTAACCATCCCTCTCCATCCCTGCGGGAAGGGTTACTCAGCCTCGGGGCTGCCCCGCTATCCATCCCTGTGGGAAGGGTTACCCGGCCTCGGGGCTGCCCCGCTATCCATCCCTGTGGGAAGGGTTATCCGGCCTCGGAGCTGTCCGGCCTCCATTCCTTCGGGAAGGGCTCTCCGGCCTCGGGGCTGCCCATGGGGATCCCCCCGGAGCCCGCGGACACACCGGGATGCGGGAATGCGTTGGAGGAGTGCTGTGAGGGCTGTGGGCTGGCTGGACGTGTCCGATGCCCGTGTCCCCCACTGGAACCTCGAACGCGGCTATAACTCCATNGGTTATAGCCGCGTTCGAGGTGCCAGTGGGGGAAATGGGCATCGGACGCGTGCAGTGAGCCCACAGCCCTCACAGCAGCCTACAGCCCTCACACCGCCCCTCCGAATTCCAGCNGGGGCTGCCCATGGGGATCCCCCCGGAGCCCGCGGACACACCGGGATGCGGGAATGCGTTGGAGGAGTGCTGTGAGGGCTNGCGGGGCTTGCCCGCTCTCCATCCCTGTGGGAAGGGGTTACCCGGCCGCGGGGCTGTCCGCTATCCATCCCTGTGGGAAGGGTTATCCAGCTTCGGGGCTGCCCCGCTCTCCATCCCTGTGGAAAGGGTTATCCAGCCTCGGGGCTGCCCCGCTAACCATCCCTCTCCATCCCTGCGGGAAGGGTTACTCAGCCTCGGGGCTGCCCCGCTATCCATCCCTGTGGGAAGGGTTACTCGGCCTCGGGGCTGCCCCGCTATCCATCCCTGTGGGAAGGGTTATCCGGCCTCGGAGCTGTCCGGCCTCCATTCCTTCGGGAAGGGCTCTCCGGCCTCGGGGCTGCCCATGGGGATCCCCCCGGAGCCCGCGGACACACCGGGATGCGGGAATGCGTTGGAGGAGTGCTGTGAGGGCTGTGGGCTGGCTGGACGTGTCCGATGCCCGTGTCCCCCACTGGAACCTCGAACGCGGCTATAACTCCATGCGATGCCGGCCGCTACACACCCACAGCCCCTGCGGACACTTGGTCCGAGCGGCCTCGGCGGGAACAGGGGGCAGAGGGACACGCACCGGGGACGGGCACCGGGGAGGACAGATGGACACACACACACACACACACGCACACGCACCGCGGGCACACACGCGCAGCGCAGACACCCGCACCGCTCCCCCCTCAGGGCGGCCCGGCCCGGCCGCGCTGCCCCGCGGGCT
>VWYE01021382.1:2905-21045 GCA_013398995.1 Alaudala cheleensis | reverse complement strand
AGCACTACCATCCCTCCAACCAGCCCGCACCCCTCACACCCCCCCACACCCTCCTCACCCCTCCAACTTCAACTATTTCACACCTCTAGCCATCCCTCCTCTCCAGCCATCCTACCCTGCAGCAATCCCACACTTTCTACCTCCAACCCTCTCAACGCTCCAAACATCCCATTTCCCACCATGCCACCCCTCCAACCACCTTACATCTCACCATTCCCATCTTCCACCCTCCAACCATCCCACCATCCCATCCCTCCAACCATCCCATCTCCCCACCTCACACCATCCCACATCTCCCACCTCCAGCCATCCCATCCTTGTAACCACCTCACCTCTCACCATCCCACCTCCAGCCATCCCATCTCTCCAGTCATTTCACCTCTCACCATCCCACCTCCAGCCATCCCATCTCTCCAGTCATTTCACCTCTCACCATCCCACCTCCACCATCCCACCCCTCCAACCACCCCGTCTCCCACCATCGCACGTCCCCAGCCATCTCACCCCCACTGTGCCCTCTCAGGTCAGGCACACACTGCACCATCCCCTCCTCTCCAGCTGCCTTTTTGTCCTCCACGCCCTTTGCCAAGGGAGTGGTTGTTGGCACAGGCTCCCCTCACGCCCTGCTCACACCTCCTTACAGTACCTGTCATGAACTTTTACCTTAATCAGGCCTTTCATCAGCAGGTAAATGCCCTTTCTGACACAAAACTGTTTGACAGCCCACAGCACTTTGTGAGGATCACTCCATCTCAAGCACAGACATAAAGTGGTGAAATGTAAAAAAAAACATTTTCCAGTCTGTACTTGAACTGAAAAAAACCAGAAGGTTTTAGTACCTCAAAATCATCAGCAGCTTTGTCACAACTTCAGCAGAGGTAGGATCAGGCCCCTGGATGGATGCCAGCAAGAAAACAATTCTTCAGTTACCAAACCTATCAGGTTTTGTAATTTCAAAATTGCAGCCTCTACTTTAAAGAGGCCACAGTCATGCATGAAGTTGATAAATCACACCAGGATAAGCCCACACAGTAAGAGCAAATTACACCACATGAGAATGTGGCACTTGGGGATTTTTTTTCTTCTTCCTTTATGTAGTAATTTGTTTTTGGTGAACCAGGGAGATGTAAATAACTGATGGTCAGTAAAGGCTGAAACAAACTTGAAAAAGAGGAAGCAGTTGCTAGATGTGGGAAAATACCACTGNCCCGCACCCCTCACACCCCCCCACACCCTCCTCACCCCTCCAACTTCAACCAATTCACACCTCTAGCCATCCCTCCTCTCCAGCCATCCTACCCTGCAGCAATCCCACACTTTCTACCTCCAACCCTCTCAACGCTCCAAACATCCCATTTCCCACCATGCCACCCCTCCAACCACCTTACATCTCACCATTCCCATCTTCCACCCTCCAACCATCCCACCATCCCATCCCTCCAACCATCCCATCTCCCCACCTCACACCATCCCACATCTCCCACCTCCAGCCATCCCATCCTTGTAACCACCTCACCTCTCACCATCCCACCTCCAGCCATCCCATCTCTCCAGTCATTTCACCTCTCACCATCCCACCTCCACCATCCCACCCCTCCAACCACCCCGTCTCCCACCATCGCACGTCCCCAGCCATCTCACCCCCACTGTGCCCTCTCAGGTCAGGCACACACTGCACCATCCCCTCCTCTCCAGCTGCCTTTTTGTCCTCCACGCCCTTTGCCAAGGGAGTGGCTGTTGGCACAGGCTCCCCTCACGCCCTGCTCACACCTCCTTACAGTACCTGTCATGAACTTTTACCTTAATCAGGCCTTTCATCAGCAGGTAAATGCCCTTTCTGACACAAAACTGTTTGACAGCCCACAGCACTTTGTGAGGATCACTCCATCTCAAGCACAGACATAAAGTGGTGAAATGTAAAAAAAAACATTTTCCAGTCTGTACTTGAACTGAAAAAAACCAGAAGGTTTTAGTACCTCAAAATCATCAGCAGCTTTGTCACAACTTCAGCAGAGGTAGGATCAGGCCCCTGGATGGATGCCAGCAAGAAAACAATTCTTCAGTTACCAAACCTATCAGGTTTTGTAATTTCAAAATTGCAGCCTCTACTTTAAAGAGGCCACAGTCATGCATGAAGTTGATAAATCACACCAGGATAAGCCCACACAGTAAGAGCAAATTACACCACATGAGAATGTGGCACTTGGGGATTTTTTTCTTCTTCCTTTATGTAGCAATTTGTTTTTAGTGAACCAGGGAGCTGTAAATAACTGATGGTCAGTAAAGGCTGAAACAAACTTGAAAAAGAGGAAGCAGTTGCTAGATGTGGGAAAATACCACTGGCCATGTTACACCACTCTTGAAAGCACAGGGTTTTGAGGCAAAATTTCTCTTTAGCCCTTCATTGCAGAGGCCAGTGAGCAAGGAATTCAGGCAATACACAAAACTCTGTGGGGTTAATGATCTCTCAGAGCCTCAGATGTCCTTAACGTGCTGAAAGGGATTCTCACAGTGGAAAGGGACACCAGAACATGACACTAAGCAGGAGTTCAGCTTTAGGGAGGCAAAGCATTGCCCTGAAACCTGAAGTGAAAAACCATCCCAGGAGAGCTGCTCAGCCACAGGAGCTCTGCCAGCCACCTCCCACTGACCGAGGCAGCTCTTGGGATGGATTTCTCCAAATCCACCGGGCTGAAAGTGAGAAATCCCCACTGCAGCCAGGACAATTGATGTTGGCTGCTCAAAAAGAAACGCTTCAAGTGGCAGCTTGTTCTTCCCACAGCTCAGCAGCTTCCCTGCCGTTGGCCAACATTTTGTAAGGGGCCTGAACTCTGCAGCACGAGGAGCTTTATCCCTGCTAATTGGTGGAGATAAGACTGCTAAGCAGCTGAGCCTGGCCTATTTATAAAAGGGCTGCAGTTTAAAAGAGCAGCTCTGAGCTGGGCAAGGCCAGCAGCGACCTTGGGAGCTCTGCTGGGGTGTTGGGATGAGTGTCCCGGGCTGTGCCAGCTCTTCCCTCCACAGGCTGCAGTGACAGGAGAAACTGGAGAGGTTTAGGTCCCTTTTGAAAGGAATGACAGAGTTGTCTGTACAAACAAGCAGTGGGGCTGCTGCTGGATAAAACCAGCATTGAGAGAGAAAAGAAACATTTCCACTGATTGATGGATGGAAACAAAGATGTTTGCCATAGGTTTGCTGAGAAATTGGATATTGAAAGATGAAAGGAACAATGGGGAAAACCCATTAATTCCATAAAGATTAAAAATTAAAAGGGGGGTTATAGGTTAAAGGGGAATCTTTAGGTATGAGGCATTGCAGGAAGTCTGCACCTCTCAAGTACCTCAGCCAATGGGGAAAGAGAGAGGGAAATGTGGCTGGGAAATTGGGATAAAAAGGAGGCTGCATCCTCCAAAAACTGGAGAGACCCCAGGGGAAATGGCCCATGGCCTCTGCCTTTATTGGAATAAAGTCAAAGGACTCCTCTGTCTCCTTTTTGGACATAAACCTCTGGCGTTTGTGGATTCATTTTCCTGACACTTTTAAACCTCTCCTCCCTGACACCATGAGCAGAACACAGCTCAGCACTGGAGCTTAGAGTGGTTCCTTTCTCTCAGGGAAGAAAATGAAGAGAAATGTTGTCAGGAACTTGANTCCACCTACAGCCCAAACCTCCTTCCAGCAGGAGGCATTTCCAGGGAGCAGGAAGCAATTAGCAAATTGTCTCTATTAACATCTGGCAGGGTTGAAGAACATAGTCCTTACCTCTCAACCTTCATTTCAAACAGCCTCCGATGACTCAGAATTCCTGAGGGATCACGAGAAGTAAAAAGGCACAACAGAGCCTAAATTCTGATGGAGATGGTGGCACGTGAATGTGACAAATAAACGATTTCTCAATGCTCACACACTGACACAAAAACAGGGAAATGCTTTTCATTGTTCAGGCTGTTTACCAACACCTCCAATCGTTATGTGAACGTCATTGTCCTAATTTTGAGGCTGAACGACATTAATTGGCTTGCATAAGGGTTAATAAATGTGAGATGTTGGCCTGACACCCAAAGTCCATCCCCGGATCATCTCTGACAGTGTCAGGGCAGGGCTGAGAGCTGCTGGCAGCTAGGAAAGGAAAATTAGGGAAGAGAAGGAGAGAGATTTTGAAGAAATCGATCATGAATATCAAAATATGCAGCCAGGAAATGAAAGTTAGGTGAGAGAAGTGGTAAGATTTTTAAGAAGTTTAAGAGGAAGAGGAATATTAAAATATGCAGGCAGCACTTACCTCCTGTCTCAAAGCAGGATGTGGAGGAGAGAGAGATTTGAGATTCAGCTTGGGGTGTTCGGGAGGTGCTCTGTGCCTCCCTGAGGGACCAATGGAGTGTGCTTTTCTGCCTTAAAAACAGATAAAAACAATTGCTTTCCTCTTTATCAATCTTGTCAAGATTGTGATCTCCCTGACACAGGAAATGCGTCGTTGCACGCACCCCAGAAGCGTTCAGAAATGGATGGGCTTCCACTTGTAAATAAAAATAACTTTAAAAACTGCTTTATTTATCACACCAGTTCACTGCTCCCAGGAAAACTGGTGATTCTTTTGGGGAAGGACCTCTGTTCACAGCAGACCTCGATTCCTTTTAGGAAAGCAGCTTGATGAGCTGGAAAATTTAAAAGCTTCTGGTTGCTTCAGTTCCCCAGGTGTTCCTGCAGCACTGGATTTTAAACCAAGTCACCAGCGAGATGTGCAGCCCAGAGGAATGAATTCTGTTTTCTGTGGGATCCCTCTGAAGCCAAGCACCCCTAAACCTTCACTGGGCTAAACTGTCACACTGGCTAAGTCAATATTGTCTGCAATTCTGAGTGGAGAGGCTGAAGGGAACTATGGGGGAAACCTCTTGGGTTTCTACAAAATGCCTTTGCTTTGGGGAGGTCTGGGAACTGCTTCCTGCCCACAAGCCACCAGTGCTTCCAGCTTTTGTGGCAGGAATACAGGAGAGATGAGGGAATTCCTCACAGGAAGGAATACAGGAGAGGTGTCAAAAATCCAGCTTTTATGGCAGGAATACAGGAGAGATATCAGAATTCCACACAGGCAGGAATTCAGGAGAGATGAGGGAATTCCTCACAGACAGGAATAGAGGAAAGATGTCAGAATTCCAGCTTTTCTAGCAGGAATACAGGAGAGATGTCAGAATTCCACCTTTTATGGCAGGAATATAGGAGAGATGTCAGAATTCCCCACAGGCAGGAATACAGGAGAGATGTCAGAATTCCATCTTTTATGGCAGGAATACAGGAAAGATGAGGGAATTCCTCACAGGCAGAAATAGAGGAGATGTGTCAGAATTCCTCACAGAACTTCAGCTCTCAATATTTCAAGGAAAAGGACTTACTTCTATCACCAGAACACACCCCAACGCCATCCCAAACTGCCCAAAGATACTGGAATTGCCACCCCAGCCACCAGTTGGCCCTTGATAATGGGGGGACTGGTTGTTCTGGGGCCTTTCCTTGCCCAAATTCACCCCCAAGTCGAGTGAGGGAGATAAACACCCTGCTGTAAGGAGGGAGGAAGTTGGCTCATAACTTTCATAACTGCCCAGGCTTTGCAAACAACCCAGGCAGTGACAGCAACAGGGAGATGGTTCCTCTGCACTGGATTCCTCTCTGTTATCCTGTGTGAGCAGGCACTGGCAGCTGTGGAATTGGCTGAAATAGCAACAGGCTTAACAGGTGACAGAAGTAAAAAGGCCAAACCCCTGTTTTTGTGACTGCCAAGGGGAAGGATTATCACTGCAGGCTCTGCTCAGGTGTGAAATACCATGTCCTTGTTCCAGAGGGAATAAAGACAGTGGGGGGATCATTCTTTTTTCCTGCCTCATCCCAGAGCAGCAGGCTCAGGAGGTACCAGAACCCTTTGGAGCACAGCACATCCATCCTGCAGGGAGCCTGATCCTTGTTAGCCCCAGGAGTCAGCACCGATTTCTGCTCTCAGAGCCTCCAGGGAGCCAATTTGCAGCTTGGCCATTACCAAAAATGTCCTGGCAGCACTAAGGCTCTGCAGTTTGGAGCTCAAGAGCTTTGTTGTCCCCAATCAGCAAAGCCCCTGACATCACCTCACAATGTGGCTCTGCTCCCTGGCAGTCCCTGGCTTATCAAACACTCCACCCTTGTCATAAACACTGCTTAAACCCCCCACAAAACAGGCCGGGGATTACAAAAGCTGCTCATCCTCTTGGAATTGAGGCTCTTTATTCCTTCGACCTTCAGGCTTGTGCTGCCCTGGGAGTTATTTGATAGCTCAAGAGAGAATTCTGACCAGTGACTTGATATTACCAGGACACTGGGGTGTTTTTTTTCTTTTTAAATTTTAGTTTTCTTGTTGAGAAACCCGAAATCTTGATGGAAGATCTTAAAAAGTGCCTGAATCCAATTTGGGGATGAGGATCAGAGGAAGCTTTTCACCAAGAGGAGAGTCAAACTAAGGCCAGTGCCAACACAACGTGGGCTTGAAGAGACAGAATTAATGCTTGGGAAAAGTCTCTGCTAAGGGAAAAATGAAATCTAATTCTGAAAACAGAAACGTCAAAACAGTGGATACAATCAGAACAACACAAATGCAGAGGAAATCAGTTTGGAGTCCAGAAGCTTCAGCACAAGGTAGGGTTCATTCTGAATATGAGCCTTGCATCACACTCTTGTGACTGTCAGAAACAGAAATGAAAAGAGACTGGTCTCTGCCAACTTCTGCTTCATTTGCATCAGAATTCTCTATAGCCCAGCATTATTAACTTCTTCTTTTCATGAATTCATCTCCCTTGTATTTTGCAGATGCTCAGATCACAGATGCATTTGAAAACCTCCCCATTCACCTCCTTTGTTCTAATTCTCAGAAAGGTGATGCAGATATCCTCTGCCTCTGCACAAAAGGAAATATACCTCCACAACACCCCATATTAAAAGAACATCCTGCACTGTAGTTAAATGATCCTTTTTCTTCGTGGAAAAAGAGCGGGGTAATTTTTCAGATGAAAGAATGACACACTCAGGAGCTCTGCACCTGCATTTACAATGGCCTGGGTAAAATTACTGGTCCTGCTGCCTCAGACAGAAGGCTGAGGGTAACTGTGGCCCCCAGTGAAGCCTCTCTTCTCCCCAAAAGATTTTATTAGAAACAAAATACCAGAAAGAAAAGCACCAGCCTATTCTGGTAGGCCTGGTTTGTTCTCATGGTTACTAACTACACTCAGACACCCATTTACCTTCCCTCTCCATTCACAGATGATGTTCCTAATTCTGGGGCCAGGCAGGTATTTTTAAAAACCGCAAAAAACACCCAATTATCATCCAAAACAACACCTTTGCACATTGTCCTCTGCCAGCAGACCTGCCTCCACCTCATTCCCCTTCCTGAACCACCTCTCCCTTAAAAACTCTTCTTTTTCTGAACCCAGCAGATACCTTGAATTCCTGCAATTTCCAGTTTCTCCCTGTCCTGCTGGAGAACAAACTTTCCATCACTCCCAGTGCTGGCAGTCCCAGATTACCAGGGTGATCCTGAATCCTGCTTGCCCTTCCTGTTTTGTCCCTGAGCATCCTGTTGTGACAGAAAACGCTCAACAACCGGGTCAGCAACGTCCCGTTTGTAAATCCGCGGCTGAGCAACTCCCAGCCACATAAAACAGGGCCCTGAGGAGGTCCCACATTCCTGAGGCTGCTGCAGTCACCCCTCGGGGCTGGGCAGGGATGCTCAAGCCCTGGCACACTCAGGGTCGCTCCTCTGTGTCCCGGGGCTGGGACAGAAGGGGCTCATCAGAGCCCTGAACCCTGCACAAACCCACTCAGAGCTGGAGAATTCTTGGGCCAGGAGCTGGATTTGAGCTGAGCTGTGTTTCTGTGAGATCCTGGAAAGCAGGAGGAGCTGCTGAAAGAACGGCAGCAGTGCCCTCTGCTGCTTCTGCATCAGGCACATGCAGAATTATAGCTGAAAAATATCCTGAGCCAGTGCTTGAATTAAACTCATCAGAGCAATGACAGAGTTGTCTGTACAAACAAGAACTGGGTCTGCTGGTGGATAAAACCAGCAGTGAGAGATAAAAGAAACAATTCCACTGATTGATGGATGGAAAAGAAGATTTTTGCCTTTACAAACAAACCGTGGGTTTGCTGAGAAATGAAATTGGATATTGAAAATGACAGAAACAATGGGGAAAAGCCATCAATTCCATAAGAATTAAAAATTCAAAGGGGGGGTTATAGGTTAAAGGGGAATCTTTAGGTATGAGGCATTGCAGGAAGTCTGCACCTCTCAAGTGCCTCAGCCAGTGGGGAAAGAGAGAGGGAAATGTGGCTGGGAAATTGGGATAAAAAGGAGGCTGCATCCTCCAAATTGGAGAGACCCCAGGGGAAATGGCCCATGGCCTCTGCCTTTATTGGAATAAAGCAAAAGGACTCCTCTGTCTCTTTTTTGGACACAAACCTCTGGTGTTTGTGGGTTCATTTTCCTGACACTCAGAAGGTTTTAATCAAGCTCAGAAGGTTTTAAACACCAAAGATGAACTTTTCCCCAGAGCTCTGCTCCCAGCACCTCTGGGAGAGCACAGCCAGCTCAGCTCAGGTTTGTCTTTCCCAGGCAATTCCCTGCAGGTCATTTTTAGATCTGTTTGGAACACACAAAAAAATGGGGTTTTGGCTGTAAAGATTGATTACTACAGAAGAAATAATTCCTCCTCATCGAACTTCACCTCTATAAATGAGTGCAGAAAATTCACATTTCACCCTAGGAGTGCCAGAAGGATGTGGCAGGAGGTGCTTTGCAGGTTGTACACAAATATTGTGTGTAACTCTCCCCTGACAGGAGCAGCTGCCCATCCCCAAACCACAGAAATACAACGTGCTCTGGGGGGCATCTTTGCTAAATAATTTCTTTTATCTTTGCTAAATAATTTCTTGGGGAAATTCTGCTGTTTGCTCACTGTGTTCCTTCCAAGTGGCCTCTCAGCACGTGCTTTAAGCTACTCCACACCCCACAAACCCACTGGGACCAGTGCCATATATTCCATATATTCCAATATTATATATATTTATAGCTTCAGATTTTTCCAGCCTATATTTTTCCAGCCTATATTTTTCCAGCCTATATTTTGGTGCCTCATTTGCCCTTAGACGTCGGGAAAGACCCTCACATTTGCCCCGCGGATCACTGGGACCAGTTCCCCGGCCAAACTGGGCGCCAGCACCAGGTGGCAGCAGAAGCCGCATCCCGGTTTGCTCTCACGGCCGCGTTTTCCAGAAAATAAAGAGAATTTTGTCTCATTATCCAGCACCACGGTGCTGGATTTGGTGCGGTTTTCACGCCCTTCATGGGAAGATACCAAACACAGCAGTTATTGATCAATTATCGATGAGCAGCATCTGTTCTGTGTCAATAAAAACGTCCCAGCACGGGGCAAAACCCACAGCTCAAAAGCTTCTGATGAACTTTAGGGTCTTGTTCCCCACACCTCATTTTTTTTTTCCTTCTATAAAAATCAGGAAATTCAAGCACATTCTGTCAAACACCTCACTGAACTCAAAACTTCCATGGAAGTGACCAGAAATCACATTATTTTGATATAATGAAGCTGGTTGTTAATTACAGGGTTATGAGGAGAGGCTGGAAGTCAGCCCCCAGATGTCATAAAAACCTGGGAAAAGCAGAATTTGATGTTCACAGCACCTGACCACTCGTGCGAGGAAAACTCCTAAATAATTGCTGGGAGTTGGTGCTTAATGCAGAGGCTCTGCTCAGGATCCCAGATGGATCTGAGCCCCCCTGCAAGGGTGGGATACAAATTTACTAATTTACCAATCCAATCCAGCAGCGTTTTTCACCACTGGCCCCTGACCAGCTCTGGATTGATGATGGAAATTGCTGCCTCTGTGACATGGAAAAGGGGGAGAGATCCATGGCACTTCCCCATGAGATGCAGTTGCCCAATTATGTAATTTTTCAAAGAGCCAAGGTAATTGTTTTATGGTCTGGGTGTCCACACAGCACGGGATGAAATCCTCTCAAGCACCCCCAAAATCCAGCCCTGAGGAGGAGGAACTGCCACAGAAATCCCAGTGCTAAAACTGCCCAGGATGTCCCATGGAACCCCTGGGATGATCTCAGTGAGAATAAACTGTCAAATGAAGAATATTTGTGCTGTCTCTGGCTCACACCCAGATGTGTCACAGGAATGTGATGAGATCCTTTGGGAGGTTTTGCCTTTTGAGCTGGACAGACATAGAGGCATTTCTTTATCAAATGGGCACACACAGCTTCAACAATTACTGGATTTCTTAAAAAAAAAAGAAAATGGTTGAGGTGAAGAGGCTCCTTTGCAAACCACCTCACCCTGCAAAAGCAAATATTGCCAATGCTGCTGCTTCCCATTCAAAATATAAACAGTGAGGCACTAGAAATAGTGCATAAATGAGTTCAAATGTCCAGAACCAGCACGAGGACAGCAGGGATTTGGAGTTCTTGGCAGAGGTACCCCCAGCCTTAACTGCCTGTTTCCCATCCAGAATGCACCAGATTTTAATGGATGGGGCTGGGTCAAATGCCAAGAGCTGACAGGATAATTTGGACTCCAAAGGTGAAAGCAGCTGACACACCACAAAAACAGGCCCAAGAGTTTGGGTTTCTTTTTGTAGTGGAGAAAGATCAATTAGCCCTGTTAATTGAAGCTCTACAACTCGATGAGGAGCTTTCACTTTCAGATCAGAGCTGAGGTCAGAGGCTGCCATCTGGTATTTCTGGTTAAGTCAGTCCTGGTGGATAGAACAGTGACAGGCTTCAAAGAACAGGAATGATCCTTTTGCTTATGAAAGTTTAACCTTCAGCTCTGATAAGCTGTTCCTTGAGGTCTATCTGTAATTGCTCCATTTCCTGCCACCACAACTGATGCTATCACTTGATTGAAATAAGCCTTGGGAGGAGGGAGGGAGATGGAGCAGCTCAAAAGGATCATTTTTAAATCCCAACATCACTTTTTTAGAGCTGCCACTGACTGACACCAGCCTGGCCAATGAACCTCGTTCATTTTTCTCCTTGCTGGATGTTCTTGGCTCTCTGGATTTCCTGAAGAGCTCACTCAGAGCTCACTCCCTGGGCAGCTCAGTCACCTGGGCCAAGGTTTGCCAAGGTTTCAGAAGGCAGTGGGTTAAAACACATGTCTGATGCAAGAGGCAGATGAAATATAGAATTGTTCAATTAAGTGATGCAGTCATCCTTGGCAAAGCTCCCAGATCTCTCATTAGTGCAAACTGGTGTCCATCACTCCCAGAGCTGTCACTCCCTGGATGCTCATTGTTCATTCAAGGCTCAGATCCCCAGCAGGCAGAGAACAGCAGCTATTTTAGCACTTCAACAGCTCCTGGGCCCTGAAAAAAACCTGCAGGGGCCAGAGGGAAGGTGGAACCAGTGCTCTGAAGAGCTCAGTGTCTCACAACTCCTCTCCTCACCTGCTTTTTGTTGCTTTCAGGGTGGAAGGAATTGTTAAATTCTTAAACACAATCAGTGTGAGGCTGAATTTTCAGTGATTCCAGGAGGGGGATGCCTTCAACTCCAGCTAATTCCATCCATTGTCTCTTTTTTTTTTTCTCCTGTTGGCTTCCCAAGGTGAAGTGAAAGACCCTTAGGTACTAACAGGGAATTCTGAGCACCTTCTGTGTGAAAGAGAAAACAGAGTAACTCAGAGTTACAAATCTGGAGTAATTTAAAATGTCAGCTTTGTCTCCCATTGGATTTAAGCAGCAGCTCCAGGGAGCCAAGGATCAGACATGATTATTCCCCATGGGACCTCCTTGCAGTTTTGCCTGTAATATCCCAGAAGTAAGTCACTAAAGCAAAGATAAGGAACTCTGGTGAAAAATCAATGGAAGTGGAGATAAATATATGCAGTTACGTGTGTTCCAGGATGACTCACCCTGCCAGGCACCAGCCAGGGTAGGAAAGGAGCTGCTGCTGCTGCTGCCTACTGCTTCTCACTCAACCCTGATTGTGCAAAAGAGAAGAAAAAAACCCTCAATATTAAATTTCTATACATCTTAAAATATGTTTGCTTCTATAAAGGAGGGTTTGGAGTGTATGTGATGGTTCTCTCAGGTGCAGCAGGGGTGTGTGTGACAGCAAAATCCAAATTTCCACTGCAGAGGGACCTCCCTGGCACAGCACAGGGCACCAGGGTGGGATCAGCACGAGCACCCTGCCAATCAAAGGATCTTCATTAGACACTCCAGGTCCCCATTCCCACCTAAAGGAGAGGAGGGAGGCTCAAAGGAGCAGGGATTTTCATCAGGGCTGTGACAGAGCATGGCAAAAAGTGTGGGAGGGAGATCAGGAATATTGGGGGAGAGGGGCTGGAGAGAAATGCAGGGAATCCTTTCTAAATAAGACTTGGATTTAAGGTTGTCCAGGAGCTCCTGCTCCAGTTAACTCTGGCTCGTTTTTAACCTCCCCATCTTCCCCAGCTGAGGTTTTCACATAAAACACCGGGGAAAGAAAAATCCCTCCAAAAGGCAGCGTCGGGAAAAGCTTGTTTTGTTTGTAAGGCCTTATGGAAAAATGTGAGCGCAGTCAATGGGCCCTGGAGACGCAGGGAGGAGGGGTTGCATGTGCAGGAACACGAGTTGCAGCCAAAGGCAGCCCGGGCTGCTGTGTCACACACGTTCTCCCTGCTCTGACCACCCATTCACGGCCTCTGCACCAGCAGATGGAGCTGCACCGTCTGTGCTGCCACACCACGTTCCTGGGAACTCAGCATTTTCCCATCTTCATCCCTTCTTAACAGACTTCCTTTTTTTTTTTCCCCCCCACCCTTTTAAACAGACTTTCCCCTCCCTCGTCTATTTGCCATTTAAAAATCTGTTACATCGAATAAACTTTTCATTTTGCACTTGCAGCTCCCCAGACAGTTCCCTCTCGGGGTCAATCCCATCTCACTGCACTCAGCCACAGCAAATGGCTTATGAATAATTAAAGCAGGAAGATTCTCTTTGTTCTATTTTATTTTATGACAAAATTGTCTTGGGTTAAGCCAGGAATTACTTGAATGAGTATTGAGCAGGGCCTGTATTTCTAAAGGGTGAGTTGGGATCAGCCAGCTCTCTGAACAAAGAGAACTTCATTTTTATTCACATTTCTAAGGCTTCTGCTTTTCCCAGCTAAGTGAAATACTGGATAGTTTTACCAATGTAGTTACTATCCCTGATTTAAAAATACTCACTGGAGACTCTTTAGGATTGATATCAGAAGAAAAAAGCGGAGCAGTCTCAGAATGATTCACCCTGGCTCTCCTTTCATGAACTCACTTTGAATAGGCCCAGATTACCAAAAGGAAACAGCAACTCCTGATCTGGGACCTCAAAATGGATCAATATTTGAAGCTTTCCTGTTTCCACCGAATTGATTTAACCCAGAGTGAGGGCTACAGATAGAAATTCTCCCCTTGTCTCAGTTACAGACTGAGCAGGCAAAGTGCAGCTCCAACTGTGGCCAGGCCAGGAATGTGCCAGTCATGTTCCATCTCCTGCCAGGAGAAGGAAATGCAGACTGTCCCAGCAGCATTTCCTGCAGAGAGGCTTTAACCAGGCCACTTTAGGCTGGATCAGCAGCCAGGCAGGCCGGGCTTAAAGCCCTGAGGTTCTCCCAGCCCCAGGGAGGGATGAGGAATTCCCAGTGAGCTCAGGCTCAGAACTCACTGAGGACAGGAGAGCACTCAGCAAGGTCCAGGAAAAGAGCAGGAAAAGAGCAGGGATGTTTGAACTCATCAGGTAAAACAGACCAAAGCAATGATGTTTAAATCAGCAAGGGAAGAGCACATCATTAATGTTTCAATGAGCACATGTGAGGGATGCAGGACAGATGTGTGCTGCCACCTCTGGAAGCGCCATGTGCCAGGGCCAGGGAATGCACCAGGCATCCTCCTCCTGCCAGAGGGAAACTCCAATCTGGGGGTTCATTTTCCCCCAACTTCCTCATACAACCCTGGAACAGAACAAATTCAACTCTCCACGTGCTTCAGGAGAATTCCCACATGTTGGAATGCAGTGTAAGAAGACCAACTCATTATTGCTGGATAAAGCAGAGGCAGACTCTCAGGAATTCCATGGATTTCTGCACCATGCCAGAACAGCCAGCTGCTGTTAGAACTTGTTCATCAGCCACTTCTTTTCTTCCTTCCCCTCCAATCCAAATTCATGGTTACACCTACACTAAAAGGTGTTAATCATGAAAGCACACAGGATCCTGCCTTGCTGCAGACCAAGGCACAGAGCTCAGCACGAGTGACAGGTTTTATTATTCTTTATTTACACTGCCACTTCCCAGAAACCAGATTATTCTATTTTTAGCTCCTATAGGGCATGATTCAATCAGTCATTTTAAGTGTGTTTCACAGCTGATTTAAAACACTCCAGGGGACTTCATGGTCAAAAGGCAGAATGCCCAACTCAATTTTTTTTTTTTCCTGCTGGTAGTAGAACTTCAGATCTTTTATTTAATTCATGAAGGAATTCAAGGGCCTTGAGGCACACATAAAATGTTAAGGGTCTTAACTCAAGGTCCTGGGATTGAGAAATCTGCTCTCTCTTCCTTCCCTGAAACTCCATGAGAGGATTCCAATCCCATTGTCACAGATTTGTGTTCTCAGGTCATGGAATCTGAACCAGAAATCAGCACCAAAAATTCACCAGCAGCTGGGGGGAATCGCTCTTTGGATCCCACAACTATCTCCAACTCAGAATCTTTTCAAAGCCCACAGGAGGAGCTTGTAGGTAAGATGACATAAATCATTTTGATTTGGGTACATCCTAGAATTAAAGGCATTCAAAACTCCAAGTTTTGGCCCAGACTCAAGAGCTCAGAGCTGCTCCCTTTGCACACCCATTTTCCTCCAGTAGCAGCTCTTTAAATAACCAAACACACAATGACAGGTGTTTAAATCAAATCAAATTTCATATTTAACATGAAAATAAGAGCAGTCAGAGGCAACTGCAACTGTCTGCATTTGAAATCAGAGCCAAGAGGCTGCACATCAGCTCCTGACACAAGAAATCACTCTCTTGGCAGGGGTTTTGTTGCCAGCACAGGCAGGACACTGGAAATTTAACACATGGATTGAGGAAAGTAAGACAGATAATTGATTTTATTATAGACCAGACAGAGTCACACATGAAACATCCTTTGGAATATTCCACATGAGTGGACACCCCACAGCATTTGGAATGGGAAAGCACTAAATGTGAATTCCCAAATGTAAGCATTTCCAGCCACGAGCTACTCACCAGTCTGGTGCAGCCCAAACCCCAGTGCTCACTTAGGGAATGTCACCACTGGATTTTCCACACTCACAGCTTTTAAAAACCCTTCCATTGAGGCTGAAAAGTCCCATGTTTGGTATGAGACCAAGCCATGGCCTTGGAATTTCTCCTGGTTGATGTGAAATGAGGGGATATTCATTTTTGTTTAGGTCAGAATAGGAGATGGGATTTTACCCACTAAAAACACAAAACCCTCAAGTCAATCAATATCACATTGTTGAACCAACTGCTTTTTAACACCCTCATTTGAGGAATCTGCTTCTTTGGGTACAAAATAATTTTTTAACAATTTTTTTAGATAAAATTCTGCCTGGTGGAGGGAGACTTTGTTCTCACTGAGCATGAAAATGGCTTCTTACCCTGTCAATCTATCAGTGCCACCAGAGCTGCTGTGGCCAGGTCCTCACGTGGCAGGAACACAAAGATGTTCCACTCAAGTCTTTCCCTATGAAAGGACACAAAAGTTTTAAAAGAAGTTACTCAGCATTTTGCTTTCATCTCCTACTTCAGGTGCTCAGCTCCTAGAGCACAAAGCATTTTTGTGATGTGCACCTCACAAAATTTGCTCTCTGAATTCAGAGCTAAGTGCATGCTCTGCCCAATAATTGACCATTAACATTTTAAAACACCAAACCATTTCTCTGGGGACAGCATTCCTTCCTCCTGTGTGGTTATTTCACAACTCAGAAGATGTCCTGCACGTTGAACAATAAGCTGCAAAACAGATCAGTCCAAACTCATGTCAAACTGCTTTATTACATCTTAAATAACATTACATTTTAATATAGTATCTATCTTGCATCCAGCTTTCTTGAAGTACACTGACTTTAAAATTAAATACAAAAGGTGAAGAGGGATACAGGGCGTGGAGAAAGCTCTACAGAGTAGTTTCATGAAAGAGAGTAAGAGGGAACTCATCTTTTATGCCAAATCCAGGCCTAACGCACAATTACAGCACATTTTTGTACAGAATGTTGCAGAAAAAACAAAATGGAGAAAAGCTACTACTGCTGCTAGGAAGGAGCATTTCTGGATACAGTGAGAAGATAGGAAAGTTTAACAGAACAATCTGCTGTCCAAACACTGCTGCTTTTAACATTTTATTTGAAAAGAAAGCCAGGAAAATCTGCTCATTACAAAAATGACTCTGATCAGATGCAAAGGACTCATCCTGCAAGAGGAACTGGCTGTGAGGAACTGATTTAGAAAGAAGATGGTCTAGGTTCCCTCCTCCCACACCCCAGAATCTTTTGACAGCGATTGTTTGAACAGGCTGTTTCTTTTTTTTTTCCTTTTTTTTCTTAAAAAAAAAAAAAAAAAAAGGTGACTTTATCACGCTACTCCAAAACGTGCATAGCTTTGTACTGGAGTTCTTCATAGATTTATGCACAGAGTAGCAACAAGAAATGAATACAGCGACAATGGTTACAGTTTTTTTTTTAAACAGGTTATTTCTTCAAAGAAAAAACATCTAAGGACTTAGTCCAATATGCACTTTTTAGCATTTCTACAGCATGCGATTTCTAAGAGTAAACCCACCCAATATGGCAAACAATCAAAAAAGGTTTGTTTTTTTTTTTCTGTTTAACTTAGAAAGTTCAAGATCATTATTTTCAAAACATTGATTTGTACATCATTTCATACACAAAGAATTGACTCGATACCCAAGTGTAGGATAGGTCTCTTTTGAAAACAGAGATTCCTGGTTGTTGAGACTTATAGGATAGTGTTAGGATATATAAACTGCCCTTCCAAGTGGACAAACCAAAACAGATTAAAAAAATCAGTGTGGTGAAAAAGAGGGGGGCAGGAGGGACCAAGGATTGCATTTGTAATCCATAAAAGGTGAAAGGATTCTTTAAACAAGCATTCATTACCTTTTACAGCATGTGCTTGGTTACCTTACTGCTTAACATTATCCTATATATGCCAAGTTTTGTGCAACAATTATCTGTGATACTAGAAAATAAAAATAAAAAAAATTAGGGACTAAATTTACAGCGTTAACAACCCCCAGGTGCTCTGGGCTAGGACTCCCTTGTTTTGCTCAATTAAATACAGAAGGAAATGTATTTAAAAAGGAAACTTGAAAAAAATCCTGCTACAAACATGACTTTAAAATTTGCAAGTGTGTGAGATAAAGTCCTTAACTTCAACTTGGAAACTACAGTGAAAGCTAACTGTTTCACAATTATGCTCAAGTTTATTTTCTGGTCATGCTTTTTTTATGATAGTGTTTCATTTGTTTTTTTCAATTCTCAAGACAAAGAAAAAAAAGAAAAAATGGTCCCAAAAGGAATGCACAATTTCATTTTGCTTACAACACAGAAATTCTTCTTGGAAAGGTAATTGTGCTCTTCATTTCAGCAACAGGAGACGGAGAAGATCTTGCCCTTTGAAGTTGGGGAGGATGGGGGTCCAAGTTAGTATGGTTGGATTGGATATGCTATCATTTGTCATTTCAACCGTTGGGGACTTCTTCCAGTCGTGGGGTCCTCTGCTCTTCTGGCACACAGAAACAGCACGTGAGTGGCACTGGGACACTGCAAACAAGGGCCAAGCTCTGCTGTGCCCACCACTGATATATCCAGGGATTATCCCTCCCCCTCCCCAAGGACATTTATTTACTCAAAACCCCACAGTAGGCAAAATTAGGTCAAAATTAGGTCAAAATTAGGTCAAAATTAAGCAAAAAAAAAAAGGTAAAAAAAAAAAAAGCCAAAAAAAAAGCCAAAAAAAAGCCAAAAAAAAAAAACCAAAAAAAAAAAAAAAAAAAAAAAAAAAAAAAAAAA
>VWYE01021381.1:52415-77703 GCA_013398995.1 Alaudala cheleensis | reverse complement strand
TGAAGTATTTGCATCTATGGTAAAGAAAGGAATTTAAATATTTATTCAGCTCTTTCATATGTAACAACTGACACAATGCACTTCCAGACAATTTTTAAGAAAGAATAAGTTGTACATACTAGAAAATATGTATTTATTTACTACTTTCTTTTTTTGTTTTCGAGTATTAATCTAGTAATTTTTTGACTTACATTACCAAAAATTTTTAATATCTCATTGCGTCTGAGTCTACTTTGACAACTGTCCCTTCAAAATCTCCTTTGTTTTTTTTTTCCTTAACATAGCAAGTAGCAAAATTAAATCCCAAGGAGTCTTGGTATCTCTGAGTAGTGTGAATTCACACACACACAAACATCCTACCAACTGCTCCCCAAAACACCAACCAACACCACACAACGCTGATTCTGCCAACACAAACTCTACCAAGCCATGAATGTGGCCAAGAGCTGTGCAGAAGGAACTGGGCAGCCACAGGCTTCCTTTAAGAAATCCTAGAATATGCTGTGCTGGAAGGGACCCCCAAGGATCACTGAGTCCAGCTCTTGGTCTTGCACAGGACATGCAACAAACCCCACTCTGTCCCTGAGAGCCTTTCCCAAATGTCCCTTGAGCTCTGGCAGCCTTGGGGCTGTGACCATCCCTGGGGAGCCTGCTCCAGTGCCTGGCCACCCTCCAGGGGAAGAACAATCCTATAATCCAAATCCTTGCAGCTGAGCATCCCCCTGCCAGCACAGGGCACCCACCATAGACAGCCTGTGCCCATCAGGCCAAGCTGCAAAGCCTGGCACACACCAAAGCCCAGCCTAACCAATAGGGTGAGCTGCCCACTCCAAAATGGATGTTCTGGTTATCACAGTGTCCCATTCCCCCAAAACAACCTCAGGGATGTAACCCTCTTCTCATTTGTCAGGGCCATCCTGAGTTTTTCCTCTCCCTGCAATCTGGACATCACCTATGTCAGTTCAAACACTTCCCAAAACATTTGTGTTAGCTGGACACACTAAAGGATTACTGAAGCCCTTTGTGACTTATTAAAGAAATGCCAATGGGGATAAAATTTCCAGGAGCATCTGAACTGGCACAGCCCTTCCCAGACAGGGGCTTGGCAGCCTGTTTTCCCCACCAGGAAGACCACACTTCCCTGGTGCTGGGTCCTTATTCCTGCTGATGCACAAGGAGAGAAGGCAGCTTCATTGGGCTGTGTCCCTTCAGCCCAAGGGGAAGGGCAAGAGCAAAAGGAGCAATGGGAGAAGCTTTCTTGGCTTTCCCAGAAGGACAACAAAAATCACCAAACCCACAAATGACAATCTTCTGAGAGAAAATCAGCAACTTGAATTTCTGAAGCAGTATGAAAACATCTTAGTACCTGGTCTGGACTCCAAATTTCCAGCTAGAGGTAAGGTAAATGAAACCTTTCCCTAAACCTTCAATGTTTCTCATTTTATCAATATTATAGGATTGAAAAAGCTAAGAGTAGTGATATTTTTTATAATTAAAAACAATTGTAATCAGTAAATCAGAAAATTCTTCACTGCCTAAATTTCACTTTCTTTAATGATAGTTTTTTCATATTATTTACCCTGCAGCTTATACTACCTGATCTCATCAGAGCTGGTCAGCTCAACAGCTGCAGGGTGAAATATACTAAAAAATAAACCAAGAAAGAAGATTAAATTAGCATTTAACCTCTTTTTTAGGTGAATTTCAGTTTTATAGCTGTTAAGTAATAATTAAAAGTTTTTTTGTAAATTCAGAAATACATTTTCAGCCTTGAAACTCCTTGATGAATCAAAGAAAAATGGAATCCTTTTCCCACACAAAAGCTCAATATACAAAGAAAAAACCCTAACAGAAACATTGCCTCAGCTGATTTTATTAGATTAATGCAGTGTGACAAATCAATGTAATATTGCCATATTTATGGCTTATAAGAGAGATTGGCTGCTCAGCTATGTAAATGTAATTTGCTTGGTTGATATTCCTTCCTCTTCCTTCCCTGAATTAATATCTTATGCACCTCACACAGCAGAAGAGCAAGGTGAGCACAACCTTTTTAAGACTTTGAAGAATTTTAAGACTTAGGAATGAACAGAAGTGATAAATTAACTCCTCATGTTCCTTGTTTTTCTATTTAGTATTTATAGACAACTATTTCTGTGGCCCATTCAGCCTAAGAGGACTTCAGCAAATGTAAATTCTGAAGTTCTCACCTGGAGGGATGATATGAGCAGCACTTTAACTATAAAAAAGATCTCCACATACACACAAGCACACATCAAGTGTGCACATCTGAGAGCAGAGCATGGATTTTTACACAAACTTCCTTTATTTGGTGTTGGCCTCTTCTTTGCTTTTTAATTTTTCCTTTTAAAAAATCCCAGCCAGAGAGCAACAGAAACCAAACCAGCTTTTAGCTTTTCCACAAGAGATTCTCAAGCTTTAAGTTTTCTATAGTTGTGTTTAAAGCACTAGAGAACTCATCATAAGCCAGTATATGTTGTAAATAGTTATAGCAAAAAGATTTTACTATTCAACAAAGTAACATGGTAAATTTAAACTCATCAATAAAAAGGCTAATTTTTCCTTTTCAAAGGAACCCAGAGGTCTATTTTAAAAAGCCCCATAAATTAAAAAGATTGGGGTATTTGATTCGAAGTCTTTTAATATAACAGATGCCAAATGACATATAAACAAATATATTTATAAGCATTAAATCAAAACCACATGACTTATCACAAGTTATTAGCTGTCAATTGGCTCTTACCAATCTGTTTTATTATTATGACTTATTTTTTATTTAGGGGAAAAAAAAAGTAAATCTTTTTATGACCACTGTAGTTTCAGGCTATAGTAACTTTACTCATGTTTGCTTTTTTATTTTTTTACCCAAATCTACGTATTTTCCACAGTAAAAAAGGCATGACCACTGCCTTAAAAATCTCCCCTGATGTTAAAAGCATATTTCATCCAAGATTCAAGCTCACACCATTTCAAATATGGAATTGCTTGCAGGGTCCTTCGTACATCCTTGTTTAGACAACTGTGACATTCAAAACTATTTTTAAGAACTTACCTCCAGACTTTTCATAAGATACTGTTGACACTGTGCTTATTGTTCCTCCTAATGTTCCCTTTCTCCACTGAGGAAAACTGGCAATTCAGCACTTCAGCAAAGAGCATTGCTTTGCAACAGACTACAAAAACATGCTCCAAGAAAACACATTATGCAAACGCTGCCCAGCCTAATCCATATTTTAGAACTACAAGAATAAGCAGAATAGATATGCTAAACACTCTTGAATGTTGGCTTTCCCCACCAAAATGCCTGCATTGTTCTTCTTAAGGGAAGCAATGCAGACATTAATGCAATTGTGCCAACAGAACTCATGGCAATCAACTGGCATTTGGAAGGCATGGGGAGACTTACCAGAGATCCAATTACATACAAGACACCACATTCAGCTGTAAAATATTTCATGCATATTTACAGGGTTTTTTAAGCAATGAATGACTCATCTGATTTAACTAGCTTTGATGTTATGTTTCTGTTAAATTAAAAAATGCTGCAGTTCAGCTTGTTACTCCCTTGCTAGCTATGACATGCTGCCACCAGGTGGAGATAATTCAATAAGAAACCTATTTTATGTACAGAGACAGTGGGAGGAACTCCATAATATAAAATTGTTACTGTAAATTAACCAATCAAGAGGAAAAAGAAAAGAAAATCTCTGAATTAACTGGAACTGGGACATATACTTTGCATCTACCACTAACAATAACATTTAGAGAGGCCAAAACTTGACAGCAAATATTCTGACAAATCCTCAGAGATTTGATCTTTAAAAAATTCAAAAATTCATAGAGAAATCCATTGAAGAGGCTCAGCAGCAGTCATCCAACCAGAGAACCAGTTCAAATGCAATCCTGCAGCATTATACTCTTGCACTGGTGTGTGTACTTGAATTCCTGCTTAAAACAAACAAGAGACAAAGCAATTTGAGACAATTGGGTCAGGAGATCAGTTACACAGAACTGCTGCTGCTTGAATATATCCAACAGATACCAGATAAATGTATGTTTTAAGTCATAGTAGTAAAAAAATGTGATTGTCAAAGACAATACATAGCTGCTCTCTTCACAAAGACATTATGGGAACAGAACATTATTTCCTTTAGGGCCTGTCATGCCACTTGCACTGTGTTTCTTCACAATGCAACATGTACTTTAAGGGAAATAAAAACAGCTTTACAAAACAGATATAAGCAAATCCAATATTTGGCTGGTGTAGGGAGAGTCATCCCACCCTGTACATGTTCTACAGTAGCAGTGCAATCCACTCATAAGCACCATCCTGCTTCAGATAACAGGAAGAACAAGCATTCTTTTTTACCCTAAAGTCCTTGCTGGATGTAGATAATGGATAAAAGAAGGCTGACAACAAGGAAAGCACTGTATCATCCACCCCCTGACCCTCTCCAGCCAAAGACACAGCAGTACTTAAACCAAGTCTTGCATGCAAACTTCACTCTCTTCCAAGGGCACACACCAGGAACCTGCAGTCAGGAAGATTAGATGGAGCCAGGTTGGTGGAAAAGCTCATAATGGGCTGCATGCCAAAACAAAATCCCAAGAACCAAACCTCCAATCTAGCTTTACTACAAATTACATCACAAAGCAAAGATGGAGCTGGTTTCCTGGGAAAAAGACCTGTTAATTTGATGTGTCTGCCTGTGGAGCTGCATAGTTTTTCACATATTTAGTATTACACGAGACTTAAAAGTAGGCATTCCTCCAATCTAGAATGTCTTTCCATATTATTCATGAAACCTTTGCTTTTTTTCTTCAGTACCTTAAAAAAACCATTTTCTTCCTATGTAATTGCCTTAGAAACCCCTGCTTTAAATTAACATCATTTTTCATAGTATGTATTTGAAAGTATTCTTTTTGTTTTACTTCGTTTTAATTTTGTTTTAAATTGACATAGAATTTCCTTTCTAGTTAGACAGCAAAGTATAAAATATATGGATATAATGAGAGATATTAAGTCTTTTTAATTATACTTTGTTACCTTTTTTAAAACACAGAATTAAAACATTGTGAGTAAAGAAAAAACACAGCACAAGTATTTTAAGTTCATTCATTAGGATGCTTCTGATATAACATAATAATGTCATAAAATGAAGAATAAAGTTTCAGAGGTGTTTTTAAAAGCAATGCTTTATTTCTGAATTACAAGCCTCTCACTGAATTGCATTTAGCCAAACCTGTTTAGGGAATACAGGTGGAAATCCTGTGGTTAGTGTTTTGTAAAAAGCTTGTGTTCCAATATGGAATCATGTCTCAACTAAGGACATACTAAATTGGAGTTATGATGCCATTGAATGATTTAATGAGAGACTGGAAGAGCATTTGAACATGGACCAGAAATAAAAACCAGGTGTTCCCAAAAACTTGAGAACAATCAGGCTGCATTAAATACTACAATAGTATGTACAGAAAGTTATATGGAAGCAGGAAAAAAATAGCATCCTCTAAACCTGTGTGAGCTTGTGTCCCTCACAAAGTGTCATCCATGTCCTGAAGAATAAAGCAAGGATCCAAAGTTTGTGACCAAACAAAACACACTGAAGCAATTACCAGGTGGCAAACAGGATTAGCATAATTAGAAATAAATGACTGGAAAACATTGTCTTCCATAAACTATAACTACAAATAAATTATGTACTTTGACATATACATGCATGTTTGGAAATACTTCAAAATCATATGAACTGAACATGAGTAGTGGTCTAAATTTCTTTCCCCCATTGATTACACTGAAATTCATCAGATGTATCTGATCAGAAAAACGTGACCAATCTTGTATGATTATTTTTTTGGTGGTAAATACTAAAATCTAAATGACAGAGTGATGTAATTGTAAACTAAGGCCTGAACAACTTTGATTTACATGGCAGATTACTTACAAATAAAAGAAAAAAAAAGTCAGTTAAGTTACAAAACTCAGAAGTATATCCTGCCAAGGATACTGCTGTTTCATAAGAGAGGATATGAAACATTCCAGCTCCTTTCCATTGGTCCTTTCTTTTCAAGGAATGTGTGGAACTAGACTGTGACACGTTGAATGTAAGTTATTTGCTGGCACCATGATTCTCTTTTTTTTTGCAGGCAAAATTGCTTCTACAGCATTGATTGAAATGATAAATAGAGCACATTAGAACATTTGCCTTTCTTATGGGTATCCAGCCTTCTCTGCTGTCTGGAAAAGCCACCAAAAACAGCTACATTGAAGAAATTATTGACATAACCATAGGAAAAAGGCAGAAATTTTTTGTATCATCAATTCTTTAAAAACATACAAAAGTCATAAGCAAAATTCTTCTCTTTAAGGTCTCCTGCAGACAGTACAAATACTGATCATTTCATATTTTCAGTAACAGTTGGCAAAACTTGGCTATGACTTCTCTAAATACCAAATCCTTCTTTAAATGTATCCAGAATAGTTTGTCTGTTCCACAAAAAAGTCAATGCTTCTGTTTTTCTAATGGCCATAATATCCATTTTCTTCCACTGTTTGAGAATTCCTACTTATTTTGTAAAGTCAAAACGTTTTGAAACAATTTATTTTGGTGAGCAGAAGTGGTATCTACAGTCATATTTCAAAGCTTGTGAAATACTACCTATTTTTCATCTCAAATTTTGGACTCAATTATCATTAATCCATAATGAGAGCACAAAATAAGTGAAAACTGAGATGATTCTCATTGGATGACAAATCCTTGCACAGATTTTACAAAATTCTAGAAAATTTCCTGAACAGATGTTAATATTTAGAATGGATTATTTTAAGTATTAAATAGTTAATTTCATTTACCAGATACAGAGTTCCAGAAGAAATGTTTTAATTCCAAAATTAACAGTTTAAAAAAGCAAGCAAACAGCACTTTTGGGGTAAAAGATCCCAGCATGCTTCTGTAGGCACAGGATTACAACAGCACTAAAGAATAGTTCTCTTTCCTTCCACTTGCCACTCTTGAATTGTTATAGACTCCAAATATATCCCTCTCCACTCTGGAGTGGTATCTCCTGATACCCTTTCTCATCTTACATGAACACTTATTCCTAAAAATTAATTGAAAATAATATTCAAAGAACAGATTTCATTGAAATATGGGAAAACAGTGCAACTAAATAAAATTATTTGTATTTTTCAANTTTGGCAAAACTTGGCTATGACTTCTCTAAATACCAGATCCTTCTTTAAATGTATCCAGAATAGTTTGTCTATTCCACAAAAAAAGTTAATGCTTCTGTTTTCCTAATGGTCATAATATCTATTTTCTTCCACTGTTTGAGAATTCCTACTTATTTTGTAAAGTCAAAGCGTTTTGAAACAATTTATTTTGGTGAGCAGAAGTGGTATCTACAGTCATATTTCAAAGCTTGTGAAATACTACCTATTTTTCATCTCAAATTTTGGACTCAATTATCATTAATCCATAATGAGAGCACGAAATAAGTGAAAACTGAGATGATTCTCATTGGATGACAAATCCTTGCACAGAATTTACAAACCTGAAATTCTAGAAAATTTCCTGAACAGACGTTAATATTTAGAATGGATTATTTTAAGTATTAAATAGTTAATTTCATTTACCAGATACAGAGTTACAGAAGAAATGTTTTAATTCCAAAATTAACAGTTTAAAAAAGCAAGCAAACAGCACTTTTGGGGTAAAAGATCCCAGCATCCTTCAGTAGGCACAGGATTACAACAGCACTAAAGAATAATTCTCTTTCCTTCCACTTGCCACTCTTGAATTGTTATAGACTCCAAATATATCCCTCTCCACTCTGGAGTGGTATCTCCTGATACCCTTTCTCATCTTACATGAACACTTATTCCTAAAAATTAATTGAAAATAATATTCAAAGAACAGATTTCATTGAAACATGGGAAAACAGTGCAACTAAATAAAATTATTTGTATTTTTCAAATATAAGACTGCAAGCTATATTTACACATACAGCCTCGAGCAGCAAACCTGTACTGGCCAGACATCTTTTACCTTTTAAACAAAAGTACAGAATTTGCTGGTGAATCCTCAGTTTCATTTAGGATCATGGGATGGAAATAACTTGCTTATTTATTTTGGCTTCTATTTGCAATTCAGCAATCTTCCTATCATTACCCCTTGCCTCAGTTTTTCTTTGCCCTTTTCAACACCTCCTTCCCCTCCTTATAGAATCTTGGCATTACAATAATGAATTTAAAAGATCTTGAATTCAAGAATGCATAGGATAAACTCAGAATGTGTTCCATCATCACCAGCAAGCTCAGGAAGAGTTACTAAAAGCAACAGCAGGAAGTTATGGTGGGAGTGGGTTGAGATTTCAGAAAGATCTGAGCTGTAAGTACATAACTTGAGTTAAAGATGGTTTGCATATCAGATGGGAATTACTACATTTTTTTATTTAGGTATCTGAAATTGGCTTTTTTTCCTAAGGCTTACAGGTCTCCCACCAGAAGGGAGAAGGAGAAGAGAAAGGAGGGGGTGGAGGGAGAGAGAAGAGTATCACTCCTGTTTTCTACCACGCACTAAGTTAAGGACAGACAAACAAATCCTGCTGGTGAGTCACAACCACTGTTCTACAGATGCAGAAAACCATGCACTGCAAAGACAAAACAGTCTGACTCGTGCACGGGGGGAAGCACTGCCTGAAGTCCTTTGAAATGAAGCAGCACTCCTGTAAAGAAGCAAACTCATGCAGTGGGAATGGGTGTGGGGGTGGCACAGAGCAGGAGGAAGGAGCACCGAGGGCCTGGGACTCACAATCTGCACATCACTGCCTCTCTGCATGGGCTGCATCCCTGGCAGTGTGCTGGAGAGTTAACATTCCATTCCACAAATATCTATGGAAAGTACAGAATTTCTAGCTATGCAAAGATCATTCCCCTCCCTACTTCACAATCTTAACACACAGAACTTATTTTACAGAACTTAAGAAATGGCAGCCTCTTCCACAACTTTATTTAAAAATTCATCTAGCAGTCCAGCTTGCTGCCAGCCACTTACTCAAACCACCCATGCTGTATTATCTCAATTTGTGTTTTCCAGAGGATGTAGAACAGTACAGACTTCCTCCTGTTGGTAAATTACTGACATGTCATAGCACGGATGCCTCTTCTCTACTCTGTCTAACAGGACATCCAAACCTTTCACTTGCTGCAATCTAAAAAAAAAGCAGTGCTCAGATGGACTGGTAAAAGAAAAAAATTATGCATCTCAGCAAAGCTTTATCACCTACCACCACTCTAAGAAAAAACCTGAATCTTCCCTCTTATGCAAGAAATTGAATAGGACACCTGCTACAACCACCCTTTTGTCTTCATTTACTACAGGATCTACATGCTGAGCTCAACAAGACAGAATATATAGAAATACACCTTTAAGAGAAAATGAAAGCAAGCTACAACCAACATATACTAAAACTTGAATTTGAATAGCAAAATGTTTTTGCTGGGATAACGAATTTAAAATTTGGAAAAGAAGCTTAAAGAACTAATTAAAGATACAGTGGCTTTTAAATGTTCACAGCAAGCTACTCACAGTTCACCTGCAGAGGAAAATTTACCAAAAAAAAAATAGGCAAAATATTAATATCACATTATTGTAAATTTGTGCAAATAGCCTGTAAACTTAAGAAATCCCAAACATTAATAATTAGAACATGCATGTCTGTGAAGAGGAAGAGTATCATTGCTCATCTCTAAACTGATTTTGCACTTCATTTTAGATAACTCCCATACTCTCAGGTTTCTCTGAGTAAACTTTTTTTCTTTCTTGCATCTTTTTTCTAACTAGTATTTCAAATATTATTCCAACAGTTCCAGAGAGATTTCTTGGAGGATTTCTTTGGGGAGTGAGGGGAGAGGGAAAGAGGAAAAGGGGTGTTGGTGTTTTGCTTTACACACAAGTGCAACAGAAAGCTCAGATATTGAATGATATAACCCTTTATTGAAAATTATCTAAAACTGCCCATAGTTTTGTCAGATAACTCCATTATTCAGTTATCCAGCACACTCTGACTTGAAGAATCAGCCAAGTATTTTTAGCTACATAAAAATCCCTCCTAGAGCTGGTTTGTGATTTTCTGGGGTTTTTTCAGTGGTTTTAAGAGCCTGAGGATTTTGGATACAAAATGTACAGTACTTTCCTTTCACTGGAGTCTGTTTCTGCCTTTTAAACTAGCTGTTAACTAGTCAAGAAACAATGAACTGCATTTGTTACAGCTGACACATTCAGAAGTTAATCGCTGACACAGATTTGGCAGCTACCCCAGTACAGGGAAAAAAAGAATGTATGGATTGAAGCTACTTTGCATTCTGGTCAGAAACACACACCAGCAACATGACAATGAACTTTGCACTCAGAAAGGTCCCTCTTTCAGAAGGCTGCATTAAAGACTGGAGATTAAATAAAACATCTTGTTTACCAAAATGACAGATTTGGTCTGTAAAAATCAACAATCAAGATTTAAAAAATCAAAGAATGTATTTCGTGCAGCAAACTAACCTCTAGTAAAATTATAACTGTTCTTCTCAAGGAGCCCATTTAAACACGAGAAAAACCCCCAAATTTTCACTGAAGTAATGAAAGGAATACATTTTACTAAAATACCCACATAATTTTCAAGAAGTATTTAAATGCTAGTTAAAGAGAAACTAATCTATTTAATAAAGATTCAACAGAATAAGGAAATTATTTTATACACACACACAAAAGTGTTTTTATTTCTTAGCAAGTTGCACTGCCTTTCAGTTGAGTTACTCCAGTGATACATGCCATCAATTTTAATCATAATTTCTCTTGTTTGTGTTAGTGGAAATTAGACTTTTGTTCATCTGAGCAATCCCTACAAACCCCTAGAACATTTTAGGGTTTACATGCAGTAAATCCTCCAAGTGGTCTTATTTGAAGGCTGCAGAAGCCAGGAGGGGAGCAGTGCATCTCAGAGCTCTGCAGCAGCAGTGCAGGGGCACGTGTGTGTGCCTCTCATGCCATCACCACGGCTGCCAGCAAGGAAGCTGCCCAAAACATTCCCTTCAGCAACTCAGTGAATGTGCACTGAGCAGCACCCAAGCACCAGAACAGTCATACACAAGTTACATTATTGACTTTGAAGAAACAACTAAATATATCCCCTTCAAAGGCACATCGTCGTTTGTCCAAGTCGACTGGGGAAGAAATGCAAAGATGAATATTCATAGATCAGCAGAAGGAGGTGGGGCCTGGTTTTAGGAATTTATGAGATGTGATTGGTTCAAGATACAAAATATGCATTTTCAACAGCCCTTACACACAGGTTTAAAGCTTTTACTGAAATGTTGGGTCCCCACCTCTCTACACTGCCAGTGCTTAAAACACAAAAAATTCTGCTCTAATGAAATACATCAGTATATATGAGTTACACCAGTTACTTGTACAAAAGTACAGCTGCATTCTCTGTACCTCTCTTCTCTTTACAATCCCCTTCTTGTTCTTCCACTGCTCTTTTCCAAGTCTTTTAGCCCTAACTCTAAATAAATTATGCTGCTGTTTATACAGCCAATCCAATTTACAGCAATAGATAAACTCTTGTGTGTACAAACAGTGAAGGGGACACATAAATTTTGCCCCTCTAATTACTCTGTTCTCTGTTATTTTAAGGGAACAAGGAACATGCATTCCAATCTACATTCCAGAGCACTCCCCATTCCTACTGTGGAATTAAAGAAATTACACAGAGTTGTACCAGCATTTGGTACCTTGTAAACTGCTTGCTCAAAACACCTGCCTAAGTAATAATATTGCCTTTCTAGAACATTACCACACAATTAAATACACTGAATTATTTAGCTGTTTCTATATTTGTAAGTAATATTATTAGTAATTAATTTTGCATTAGTATTTCAATGTGTTTGAGGATCACACAAAGACAGTTGTGCAACACTAAGTCACCTGTGTTTAAGTGGAAACAAAACTCAGGAAGACAAAAGCAGGACCACCTTCACTCCCAAAAGATACAAAACCACAACTCCAGATATCCAGTCTAGCAATTTTAGTAAATGGAGTTTGCAGGAAAGAATAAAGCCTGGTCAGGGTCTGAACATATCAATACTGGCAAACATCTTTCTTACCCAATTTCATGTCCCTGAAGTGTTACCAGTCCAGCATTCCCAACTGGCTTAGAACACCAAACCAGCCTGGTTGTCCATGGAAGTAAAAGAGTTTGGTTATTAGATTTAATTCTTCAAAGACCTACATGCTGACAGCTCTTATTTCAAAACCACAAAAAAAGAATTTCAGTGTCAGAATAGTGAGAGGGGAACACAGACTTTTAAATACATGTCTTACAGGGTGTTCTCACTCACAGTAGGGTTTTTTGGTTGTTTTTTTCTTTTGGCTTTCTGCAGGTTTTTGGTGGGGTATTTTTTGTTGTTTTTAATTTTTTTTGCTTGTATTCCTCTCCCTTCCCCCCTCCATATATTTTCCCAGCAAAAAGCACATTTTTATTTTGATTCCCTGATTTCTTAAAAAGAACCAGCTGGCATTCTCCTCACTAATTCGCAGATTTAAATAAAGATTTCTCAGGGATACTCCTTAAGATCCCACAGAAATGCCAAATCAAGCCCACCAAACATTCCAGCCTCAGCTTAGGCCCATTTGAGACAGAGCTCCTGGAATCAACATGCACAGCACCAAAGAACAAGTGAAACCAGTTTAAAACCAGTACATATTTTCATGTCAGTTTGGACATTATAAAATAAAAGCAGGATGACTGTTAAAGCATTGAAATGACAGCAAAATAGCCAGCTCCATTCTGGATTCATGATGGACTCTGATTTATCTCAAGTTTCTTTATGCTTCATTTCACATCAATTAAGGAAGGAAATATCCACAGGAACATGAGTTCACTCTTGTTTTAATTCTTGTAAGAATTTCTTGTAAGTAGGAGAAGATTTTTATAATGTAAAGGCAAGAAAAAAAAAGAAAAACCACTCCAAAATATCCCAAAAACCTCATTCCAAAAAAAAACCCCCAAAACTCACAGAAAACAAGCAAATATTTATTTAGGTAGGAATTAAACCTTACACAAAGGTATTTCATGAAAAATTTAACTCAATACGAGGTTTTTTTTAATAAAAGTGTTAACTGTGAAAAGTAGCTTTTGCTTCACTGTGCAGGTTTTTTCCTAACAGCTGCTTAGAAAAGCTTATATTCTCATTTCTGCTGTTGTAGTAATTCTTTGTCATAGACACATGCAGCTATTTTTAGGATTGAATTTCAGGAAAACATCAGGTAACAGAATTTTAAGAGTGGGGATTATCTTCCAGCCTTATGAGTGCTATGTGAAACTTTGTGTGACACCTTCATTAGGAAAAAAAAAAAAGACATGGAAAGGGCTGTAAAGCACTGAAACAGACTTTCCAGGAAAGTGGTGGTGTCACCATCTCTGGAAACATTCGAAAAATGTGTGAATATGGCAGAGGACACAACTTAGGGGTGAACATGGTGGTGATTCTGGGTTGATGGTTGATAATCCTAAAGGTCTTTGAAAATCTTAACAATCTGGTGATTCTGTATTTTTACATTTACAGAATACCTCTGGACTATAGAAACGGAACAAAAACAAAATGCTTTGTTTTAGCAGCCCTTTCCCTTTAAAAAAACCAAACNTTTACAGAATACCTCTGGACTATAGAAACAGAACAAAAACAGAAGGCTTTGTTTTTTTTAAAAGGGATAGGGCTGCTAAAACAAAAAGTAAAAAAACACATCAAAAAAACCCCAAACACACAAACACAAAAACCAAACAAGCAAGAAACAAACAAACAAACAACAACAAAAAAACTAAACCACAAAAAAATAAAGAACAAAACAAACCCAAACCAAACACAGAAAACCCCCACCTCTGACCAAGAAACATCTCTTTTTGGAGCACGAACCTTCAACAAACACTCAGGATGCTCCTCCTTCCCTACTGCTTGAGTTTTCCCTCTCTCCCCAGTTACAACACTGGCTTTTTGACCAAACGTTCATAAAAGTAATTCGATAATTTAGTCACTTTCGGTAGAAACAGACCATCACTGCAGAAACAGGATTTCCTACAGTGCCTTGGGTTGCAATATGAGATGTAACTAAAGTGTGTATTCTCTTTGGCATCTGTTGAAACTGGCTGAGGAGGTGTTTTTCTTTATCTCTTCTAACTCTGAGAGGGAGGGGGCTGTTAATGGCCCAGCTATTCAAACCAAGTGGGACAGTGATCTTTATCTCTTCCAGGACCCATCCTCCTTCCGGGGATATCTGCTGTTAATGGGCCATTTAAGGCTCACTGCATCACTGAAAGAATGACATCATCCCATTGTGAGATGCTCCACTCAGTGGGAGGAGCCAAGCATTCCCACCTGGATGAAAACCTGGGACTCACAACACCAGGACAGCTGGTTTTTCCACTGGATTTCCAGAGAGAGATCAGACCCAGCTCATCACTACTGGGCCCCTGGAAGGAAACTACACCCTTCTACAGGGTCATCTCTGTCCCAACAAAAACATTTCTGTCACTCCAGGAGGACTTAACTGCACTGCTGCCAGCACCCTGACCAACAGGGGGTCAGGTTGTATTCTGACTCTGTCAGTGTTTTCTTTTGTTTGTTTTGTGCTTTGTACTACTACATTTTTAATATTTCTAGTAAAGAACTGTTATTCTTATTCCTGTACCTTTTATCTGAAAGCCCCTTTATTTCAAATTTATAACAATTTGGAGGGAGAGGGGCTTACACTCACCATTGCAAGGGAGGCTCTGGCTTTTCTCTGGCAGACACCTGGCTTTCCAAACCAAGACATGCATGAAGATAGGGATGTTACTTATTTAATATCTACAGGTCACAGGAAATAGAGTTGGTGTAGATAACTGAAATGTTAAATATGTAAAACCAGAATGTTTTTTCTGTTGTAACATCTTGCATTGAATTACATATCTGAAGACTAAGGGAATCTAAAAACCTTTGATAACACTCCTCAGTGAGCTTCACAGTCTGGAAAATGGTCACAAACATAGTAAGGTGCAACAAAGTAACAGCAACATTCACTAATTATACTTTTAAGAAGTAAGATTTCTTTAGAATATCTTCTATAGTATTTATATGATGATCAAGTCTTTCTTTTAACTGTTGGTACACTCACTGGCTACAGCTATTGATCCTGTTTCAAAATGAGCACAGAGAACAGAAATCAGCACTCCGTTTAACAGCAGAAGGGCTTTTTCCTTGAAAAGGAGGCTTTCTGTGTTTGCTTAGTTACGCTTGTTTGGTTTTTTTCCTAAATCAGATCATATGATATTAAAAATGCAAAAGACACGATTCACAGAGAAGTCTTTCTTTTCATCACCATTTTTACTATTTATTTAATGGTTTCCCCAGCCATGTCTGCTCTTTTATGCAACAGATAAAGTGTTCATTTGTGTACCTAAGACCACAAAAAAATAAAAGGCTGTCAGTGTGGCACAAAGAGTTGCACAGAGTGAAACAGGCAATTCCTGAGATTTTTAGAACGCAGATAAGAATCTTTTGATTTAAACTGATGTTTGAAAATGGTATAGAAGTTTGACTGTAAGATCAAAATTATTTTTAAAATTAGAAGCACATACAAAAACCATGCACTCAGAACCATATCAGGCACTCACAGAATTGAAAACCTCTATCATGACAGTAAACAGAATTGTAGAATTTTTCTTTATAAATGTAAAATCAGAGTAAGTCTACCATAAGTTTAAGAGAACTGTATAGAAAACACCACCTCTGAGAGAGTTCTCAAACCCAGCAACATAAATTTTACATGTACATAGGCTGCATAATCCAAAGACAGAATTCTCATTCACAGAAAAGCAATGCACAGGTGCTGGAAAAGATTATTTGGACTAAATGCTAAAAGCTGTTGAACCCAATGTGTGGAATTGCCATCAACTGGCACAAGTCCATAGATCTGATCATTCAGACAGTGGCACTTACAGACCTGCAGGCATGACCTGAATACTGAACTTCTACAGAACAATTCTGACCAGTGTCACAGAGCCACAGACCAAAACAAACAAGTAAATCAAAACTCTCAAACACTCGAGCAAAACCAAGTGATGAATTTAGTGATGAAACTTCCCAACACAGTTATAGCCTGGGTTGCAACTAAGTGATCATGATGATTAATTGCCATTTTTGCATATGTTCCCAGAGGGAGAAAATGGAATCAGTAGTTTATAATATTTACAATGTATCTTGTTATTTATTATTAAAGAGCACAGAGAAAAATATCAATTTTGTCTCTTGCAGTTTATCTCTTGAATAGAATCTGGCACATCAGAACACCCAGTTTCCAACTCTGTGCTCTTGGATTAGCCCCACACTTTTTCAGCACTACTTATAAACATGCCCACCTACTTAAATATACATAAAGTTAGAGCTTGATTTTTCTATTCTTCACTGAATCACAATTCCCACATACTCATATGAGATTTATACAACTCCTGAAAGCTTCAATCAGACCCTGAAAAGTGCAATCAGTACAACCCCTGCAACACTCAACTTCAGTGGGAGTTCCGTGGCTGCAGGGTGTGCACAATTCTGTTAGAACTCATCTCCCATAACATTGTTTTCTTAAAATGAAATAAAAAAAAAAAGTCTGGAGATAAGGCATTCATATTACACCACAGACAGTTTCCACTGGGAAAAGCCAGCATTAGCTTTTGCTTAACTTTGAATTTGGGTATTGTTTTGCAACAGAGAAAGCACAGGAGTACATGAATTGCTGCATTATTTATTACAGGCAGCAATGCCCAGCTGGATATAATTAATCTTAAATTCCAAGATGAATAAGACAAGATTTACAAAACTAGAATTCAGGAACAAAAAACCAAATAGAAAGCAGCAAAACCAGATTTTATTGCAAAACAGAGATTCCTCATACCAGATCATTCAGGTGACTAGCAAAAACCCTGTTTAAATGTTGTGCAATGTTGTCTTTGTGATTCTCCATTATTGCTAAAAAAAAAATCAAATAAATGCGAAGAATTTAAGGCTACACTTTGTAAGAACTGGTGTAACCTGACTATCAGTGCTGTATGCAGTTTTGGCTACCCCAATATAGGAGCTCCATTGGATTAGAGAACATCCCAATAGAGGGCAAGGAGGATGGTGAAGGTCAAGAGGGGAAGCCATCTGAGGAGCATCTGAAAGTCTGTTCAGCCTGGAGCAGACTGAGGGGAGACCTCACTGCAGTTACAGCTTCCTTGTGAGGGGAAGAGGAGGCAGAAGCACTGATCTCTGCTCTGTGGGGACAGTGACAGGACCTGAGGGAATGGCCAGGGGAGGTTTAGGTTGGATATCAGGAAAAGGTTCTTCACCCAGAGGGTGACTGGACACTTGAACAGGCTCCCCAGGGAAGTGGCCACAGCACCAAGGCTGACAAGAGTTCAAGGAGCAGTTGGACAATGCCCTGTAGCACATGGTGGGATTCTTGGGGCCAGGAGATGGATACCATGACTGTAGTGAGTCCCTTCTAACTCAGGACATTCTATGATTCTGAGCCCTCTTAAGACTAACAGTACTTCTTCCCTCCTGTTCATATGCTCCAGAGTCATTGCATTTTTGGTCAGAAATGAATTTTCATTTCTGAAGGGTTGTTTCTGTTTTATTTTTTTAAATCAGTCTATATCCATTTACTCATGTATCAAGTTTTCTTTTAAAGTACCTCTGCTCTTCCCATATGCTCATCCTTGGGAATCATCTTTCTAGCAATCAAATCTCTCTCAGCATTTATTTCACCAGGATTACTGTTAGGCCAGTTTTAGCCCTCAATCCCTTGTAAGGCAGGACTTGCAACACAGAGTATAGTGAAAAAGAGATACTTACAAACAAAGAAGCTTTTTTTACAATTGGCCTGGTGCAGATCAGCTTAAAATTCAGTACTTCACATTAGCATTTGTTAACTTAAAATAACTATTACCAAAAAAGTTAGGAAAAGAAAATGCTTTAAAAAATGAGGGAAGTGACTAATAAGCAAAAACAAACAAACAAACAAAAAAGTATTTACTTCACTGGAAAGACCATGAATATAACATTTAGTTCTGAGTCCATCACATAAGACATGGGCAGCTTCTCTGTTATGTGCAATTATGAATGTCATGAAAGTCAAAAAAGAACTGGCATGACTCTACTACTTCCAACACCACAATGAAAGGACAGAACATTTTTTTCAGAATTCTTTTTCTCCTGTGTAAATTGTTGATAAAGTGTACCAAGAAGATCAAAGCACCAGCAGATTTAAGAACAAATTCACGCAACAAAGACCTGCCAAGATCATTAAGGAAGATCACACAGATATAGTCTGACATATCCCTGAACATTGTAGGTGCACTGACAGAAGTATCCCACTCTTACTGTTCTGCACTTACTTGCTCCTTGATGACTCCTGCTATGAGTCTCTGTTGAGGTCACTGGAGCACATCAATCTTTTTCTGATCCAGCAAGCACATTAGTTTATGAGTATTTTATGCTGAAGAACTCCTGAAAAAATGCTGTCTTATGATATTCCAGATATCTGTCCTCCAGTACATTTAATATATCCTCATTTGCTATCCTCTTCCCCATAAATAAACTACACTGGATCAGTAGTTTATTCTGCTTTGACTAATTAAAGTAACAATGTCATAATATTAACACAATAGGATTGCACTTCAATTACAGATTTCCTGTTACTAACACATTTCCTGTTACATAAAAAATTATTGTATCACCAGTTAAAGAAACTGTTCATAATAACAGGCAAGATTATCTCTTCTCTCCTATTTATATCAATCTGTATCACATCTTTATGGGTTTCTGTTTTTAAATACTTTATTATTTTAACCATGGGCCTGAGTTCATGCAAGCCAAATACAGCTGCAGTACAAAGGTCTACAAAGTTAATGGGTTTGAAATGACTTTCAGCTTGACTGAATCTGAAACTACAACATATTTTAGTAGCAAGAAAATTGCTGGCAATGAGTGTTTTTAATCTGAATTCATATTATGCTCCAAATGGCACCTCCTAGGCAAAGTGGCCAGGACAGTGACTTCTGGTGTGATTTCCAAGTATGAATTTTGGATCACAGCTGGTACTGTTCCTTAGACTACAACTGCAATGCAAACAATGAGTTTAGTATTTACTAATGGGAAGCATCATCTGGAAAAAGAAAGTTTCATTTGTATCCTTATGAGTTGTTTGTATGCTAAAGCTCTGACTATTGCTGAATTATGAGGTTATTCATCAACTTTGTCAGCTGTTTAGCAACACTACTCAGGTAATGAGAACATTAAATGAAAACCAGTGCAGCCTTCTAAAGTCACAACATAAATTTTGTTAGGAGGAAAAATTTAACTCAGCAAAATGAAAATGAGCCACTTGTATTTCCCTCGCAATTTTTTTTCCTGAGAGCCACTACATTTTAAATGAACATAAATTAATGTATCAAAGTGCTTTTTATGGAAAGCTGGTTCTTGAAGGAACTTGTTAAGAGAAAATTTATTTCAGTAATGACAGGCAGGACTACTAAAGAGGCTGACAAAACCTCCATAGTACTACATGCTGCCTCCCAATTTCATCTGGATGTTATCCAACCAGAAACTTGATATTTCAGACAAGATTATGCTTGGACCATGGAAACTGGTAACAAATTACACCCTTGGTTAGTAAACCTCCAGGCTTGCCAAACAGGTTTCTGAAAGACTTGCTCTCTTCATCCCATTTGCAATGATCTTTATGCATCATATTAAAGACCAGGTAAAACCAAACAACTGCATTTTTTCTTTTCCAGAAGAAGCAGGTAAAATATCTCAGCAGGTGTTTGGCTGCCATTTTTTGCATTGTTCTTAAACAGACAGAAATTCTGCAATGAAGTTTTAGTTGATACACTTTACTGTATCCTTCCTTCCCAGATTAACCTACTTGAGACAGTAAAATAAATGTTTTCAAGAACTGGTCCTTCTTGTCTTATGCAAACACAAACTAAAGTCAGTGGCCATTCTCCTATGACTAGAATTAGCAGAGTTTGGCTATGAACATAGAATGGCTTGGATTTGAAAGGACTTTAAGCATCATCTCATTCCTGTCATGGGCAGGGACATGTCCCACTAGACCAGGCTGCTCAGAGGGATTTGAACAATCCCAGGGATGAGACATCCACAATTTCTGTGTGAATTCTGTTCTAATGCCTCCCAAATGACAATATTCACAGTTAATATCTAATTACTAAGTACTAAATATCTCATTCTGCAGTAGATCATTAGACTTGTAGTTCAGGCAATTACTCCCATGCATTCATTAATGATCCAGTTGCTAATGCACAAAGAGAAATTTAATCATGATTTCCTAAATCATAACAGCAGCATAAATGGACAGTGTTGCCCATCTCATGCTGTTTCAAAAATAAAAGCTGGCTACCTCCTGCCACTTCAAGAGATGCTTTCCCATACTCCAGTGAACCCACTGGAATCAATGATTCCTGCTAAGAGTGAGCCTCTGGTTTAGGGCTTCCATGGATCCACTCAATGGGGGACAATCAAAGGCTTGGCAGTCTTGTGAACACAAGGATTTCTAACACTGCTGGTACCTGTGCTCTCTGTGTCCTTTCCACATAACTTTTATTAACACTTACAGGGATTTCTTTTCCAGTGGGCAAGGATTTTAATATCCTAAGATGTCACCACAAATAGCTGTAACCAGATAAACGACTCTGCCTGTTTTTCTTCTTTCTATTCAATAAGTTAAAAGGTAGAGTCTCTGCTCAACTACAGCAAAACAAATCAGAGAATGTCTTCTCCAATTAATGATATCATCAGTCAATGGATAACAAATAATGAAAAAATTCAGGCATGTAATAAAAATAAGAACCTTAGTACCCTTATATTTGAAGACACCCCAATAATGATGCTCTGGCATAGCACAAGGCACCAGAAGAGTATCTTGCTTTAAGTTAACTTTTTAGTTTCCTGATATCCCTTAAAATATACAAATCCATTCAAACACAGTTTTAAGAGGAACTGAGCTACAAAAGCAATAAAAATATTTTGTTAAAGAATGCAGAATTACATCACTGAAGCTGGATCTCCTCAAATTCTGGAAGTAACAGCAGGTAGTGCTCTGAATGCCCTATTTAACACTAAAATTTAGTCTGAGTTTTAAACTGGTTATCAAAAATTGAATATTCTAGTCAAATACCTAAACTAAGGAGTTAAAAACACCAAGGGGGTAACCATGACACTAGGTCAGAATTAGGTCATGACTAATTGCTTAGGTCAAATTAAAAACTGGTGTTAAGATATGTTGTTACCAATAGGGCTGGATCTACCCTGTGAGACTCTAACAAGCCTCCAGATTCGAGTACCTCAGGTTATCAGTAAGTTTTTCCTCCAGTCTCTCCTATTTCTGAATTTCAAGAGGCATTGAAATGAGATTCAAATGACCTGTAGAACTTCAGGATACACTTCATCAATTATACTGCCCTTATTTCATCAGGCAAATATGTATGCTACAAAAAACCAAAGAAACCTAAACCAACAAAACACCACCACACCCAAAATGCCCCACAAAAGAAAAAAAAAATTCTAAGCAAATAAATGAAACATCTGTCATTAATTAGTTGATATAAACTGTTTAAAATCTGAGTATCAGCCATTACCCAGGTTCTTACCTGGACAAGTTCATACCCTACTCTTTCAAGAACAGATTTTCAACTCACAGACACAAATTACAGGGAAGTTAGAACATGTGTTTCCCAAAATGTCACATTAACTTGACTCAATTGTACTGGAATCAAATGGCATGTGCTGAATGTAACTGTGGGATTACTGGAGTAAATTGAAAGAAAATCAGTAAGTAAACATGAACCACTCGTGAAAGGTGCCTCAAAGAAAAGGTCAGTGAAAGGGCAAACAAATACTGCATTTGTTCTAAAAATATTTGTTGAAGAAAGTGGCCATGAAAGGCAAATAATACATAAATTAGTCTTAACAATCCAGCAGCATTCCCATAGATAAAAATATTGAGTTATCTAAATAAATATGTGTTGTGCTGTAAGAGGAACAGTCCAAATGATGCTATTCAACCTCTTAGACAAGACTTCAGAGCTCTGTGTCTATGACTTTATCATTCATTTGTTTCATGATTTACAGCTACTGCAAATGATCAAAGTATCTCTAATTCCATTTGTAGGGGAGTGCATGAAATAAAGTTCTCTGCATATTTCTCAGCTACCTGTTTTTAAGTCAATGTTTCAGAACTCCTTATCAATTCATGTTTATTTTCAGGCAGATATTTTGATTCTCATATTTACCTGAAGAGGAGAATGTAACCTAAAATTGAAAAATCAAACATTATTTTGTCACAATGTTGTTTGTTTTAGAAGGGTGAAAACGAGAAGGAAAGAAAACAGCAGTATTTAAATCTTAAAGCAGTTGTACAAATCAACTGGTGGTAGAAAACAATGTCTGGTTGAAGTCTCAGGATCTGCTTCAGAGTTCAGTGTACAACCAGAGCAAATTAGTAGCTCCACTTAATCCAGTAAACAAAATCACTGATTTCAAAAACTCCAAAGGTTGTGGGTTCACTACACAAAAAGCAGAAGGAAGCAGGATTCCAGACTGGTGGTGAGTAAGACACACATCTTATGTGGCATCTCCCAGGGGGGATGTTCCTTATTAACAAGCAGTCCCTTTAAAGTACATGTAAACACAAACTCTTCAGGAAAAACAAGAAAAAACTCCATATCAAAGCAGTGAAAAGAAGAAACCTGAAGCACAACCTACTCACTCCTATCAATCTCCTGCATGAGCACAAAATAGATTGAATTCTATAAGCAAGACATTTTCTACTGCAACTTTAAAAAAATTGCTAACCCAAAGAAATGTGTATTATACAGAGTGGTAAAAGGTAGGTGATTGATCAATTTGGAAAGATATCTGCTTCATCCACTTCAAGTCAGTGTCCCCATACACTGGTAAAAGCCAAGGAAACTTGCTTTATCACTATCTGTCTAAAAAGGCAGATTCACAGAGTGCAGAATGCTCTTTTTTGGTTTGTGGTATGGTGGGGATTCTGTATGTGTGCTTTGTTTCACTTGGTTTCAATTTTTATTAAAGCAAAGCTAATTCAAGCTAGATAAATTGTCTGGACAGCTTTGAAAGGTTAAGAAAAAAATGCTTTTGTTTTAGCATAATAACACTGCCAGTTAAACTCCTCCCCTGTGATGAAATTAGGAGAGGGAATATTTGGCCCTGGTAGATAATTATGACATTCATAAGCTCTAAACGTAAGGGGCTGGGGGAGGGGGTGGCTGGCTGCCTCTTGCTCTCAAACTGCTCTGATTTTCTGGAACAGAACAAATACAGCACAGTTCCCTCTCTTCAGTCTTAAACAGCAGCACTCCTCAAAGAAAAGGCTTCAGTCATTCTTCATAAAATCTACTGCAGCTATATCCTTCAAAATTTAAATCCTGAACCTGGGAGTTTCAGTATTTCCAAAGCAGATGTTCCAAATGTAGTTCAGCCATCCAAATTATCTAAAAAGTCATAATCATTTAATACTCACATAATACTGTTTTTCTCAAGAACAAGCCAAAAAAGTAACCCTCACAAGCACCACAGTCGTCATTTGATGATGTAATTGTTCCCCAACACTGCATTCCCACCAAAAAAAAAACCAAAAACCCAAGAGTTTTTAGAATAGCCTCTCAAATTATCTGATCCTCTCCAAGATAATCTTAAGATTACTTTAAGGTGGTGTCAAATAATTGTACTATAAATCCCTCACCTCAATAATACTCATTAAAATTAAAAATAATACACTCCCTCCTGAACACCACTATAGAAAATGCCTCTTCCCTAGCAACGTAAATGGGTGTATTTTCCACATGGAAAGATGCGAGATGTTCTCCCATTCCCATTTACTATGCCCTGCTGTGGATTGAGGCTGCACATTTCTGTTATTTCTACAGTCAGTTAAAAAAAATCACACTCTTCCTCTGCCAATGCAATTCCCTTCCTTTATTAAAGGAATAAAATGAAGTTATTTCTTTAAATTGAGAGAAATATCTTACTATCAATATTCCTCCTCTTCTTTCCATCCCTGCCTCATCTGTATCCTATAATTTTTAAAACTCCTCTTAACAGCATTTGTAATTTCACTCCATTATTTATCTCCTGACATCTGTGATAGTAAGATACCTAAACTATGCAATCCTCCTACGCTGCAGAAATCGCACTTCACAAAGTCGCGTTCTACCCTTCCTCCGATGGAGGAGGCACATTCCGCATCTCTCCGCGCATTACTACACCCAGGTAGATCAATGCAAATCCTGAAGGAAGCGTTCCCCTTCTCCTCCTCTTTTGCCATCCCAGTGCCGGCTGTACAAAAGCCTCCGGAGTGTTCCCGAATCGCTGCTCCTCGGGAGGGGAGACCTCCCCAGCTCACCCCGTGGTGGTAAAAGCAGGGAAGCTTTTTCCATAGAAATTGAGAGCACCTAGTGGCTTTTTGCCAATCGTGGCTAAAAGAAAACGCCTGCATGGTGCGAGGTTTAGCCACAGATATATGGAAGGAGACCTGGGCAGCTGCGGTTCTTGGTACCACAGGGCATCATGCCTGACCCCGCTGTCTCTTCCTTAAGCGCAACAAATGTCGCTGCCCCCGCACAGGACACTGTGGGTGACACATCCAGCCCCGCACAGGACACCCTAGGTGACCCATCCGGCCCCGCACAGGACACCCTAGGTGACCCATCCGGCCCCGCACAGGACACCCTAGGTGACCCATCCGGCCCCGCACAGGACACCCTAGGTGACCCATCCGGCCCCGCACAGGACACCCTAGGTGACCCATCCGGCCCCGCACAGGACACCCTAGGTGACCCATCCGGCCCCGCACAGGACACCCTAGGTGACCCATCCGGCCCCGCACAGGACACCCTAGGTGACCCATCCGGCCCCGCACAGGACACCCTAGGTGACCCATCCGGCCCCGCACAGGACACCGTGGGTGACACATCCGGCCCTTGCCAGCCCCGCACAGGACACCCTAGGTGACCCATCCGGCCCCGCACAGCCTCGCACAGGACACCGTGGGCGACCCATCCAGCCCCGCACAGGACACCCTAGGAGACCCATCCGGCCCCGCACAGGACACCGTGGGCGACCCATACAGCCCCGCACAGCCCCGCACAGCAC
>VWYE01021381.1:0-49433 GCA_013398995.1 Alaudala cheleensis | reverse complement strand
GCAGGGAACGCAGCCTCGCACAGGGCAGGGGGCAGCGGGAGGTGGGGCAGGGAGAGCCCCCAGCGGCTCCGCGCCCCGGCCGGACGCCGGGAACTTGCCCGGACAGTTTCCAAACGCGGCGGGGGTGGTCATCCCTCACCCAGCGGCTGTGCCCCTCCCGGCGGCCCTTCCCGCCCAGGCTCTTCCAGGAGCACAAACCCTTCAGCAACCACGCAGGGGACCTCCAAAAATATGCAAACAAATAGCTGTATAGATACGTCAGCACCAGGAAACAAACCAAAGCCCGCGGCGGCATCACAGCCCCCGAGTCCGCGTCTCTCGAAGCACTGTACGTCTGTATATGCATATATACATATATACATATATATGCAGTTACAAATGCAAAGGACGTAGCGTGGCCGAAGGCGCCAGCGGTGCCGTTCCGTGGCACAAGGGCTCCGCACACACCTGCCCCTGCGGTGCCGCTCCGCACCCGCTCGCAGCCCCGCGGCCCCGGCAGCGCCCGCCCCTCCGCGCCACCCCCGCGCCGGGGGCTCGGTGTCCCGGCAGCGAGAGGGGAAGGGTCTTCCGGAGAGGAGAAACCCCCAATGGGAGACTTCAGGTCAGGTTTCTCACGGACCCTACCGCCAGCAGCTCTCCCTGCTCCTAAGGATGAAGCCCGCACTGCCTTCCCTGCTGGTAGACGAGGATTTTTGAAGACCAGTGCACGGCAGATTTTGTGCAATCGCTTCATCTCTCACACACATTTATCAGGAGAAAATAATGAAAAAAAAGGAATAAAAAAGGCTAAACCCTGTGCAAAGCATCTAAGCGCACTTCGCATTGTCCAGCTTTTTTTTTCTCTCCTCTTAAATGACACGTCTNCGCCAAGTGCCGGCCGCGCCTGCCCGCGCCGCGCTATATCGGCGGGGCCGTGCCGCCGCGCAGGGGGCGGGCGCACGGCGGGCCGGCCGATCCCTCCGCCGCACGCGTACCCCGCCACAGCGGCGAGCGCCAGAGCCCGCAGATTCCTCCGCCGCCCTGAGAGGTGGCGGCAGGACCGGAGCGTCCCACCCTNAAAAAAAAAAAAAGGAAAAGGCTGCCGCGCTCCTACCTTGCCCGCTACTGAGGAGCAATCCGAGCAGGTAGAGAGGCAGGAGGCTCATGTTCAGGAGCTCGCGCCGGTGGACAGTTCCAAGTTGGACGATGCTCGGCCAGCCCAGGCAACCCCTGCCAGTGCTGCTGCCACTGCTGCTGCCGCTGTTGCTTCTGCCGCTGTTGCTTTTGCTTCTTCTGCCGCCGCCGCTGCCCGCGCAGCCCCGCACCCGCGGAGCGCCGCTCGCCAAGTGCCGGCCGCGCCTGCCCGCGCCGCGCTATATCGGCGNGCAGAGGCGGCGGCTTGGTGGAGAATCCCACTGGGAAAGCATCCCGGGAGAGCGGCGCTCCGGCTCCCCGGGGCTGGAGGGGCCCGGGCATCCTCTTTTCCCCCGGGAGCGGCCGGCGGGGGCTGCGCGGGGCTCGGCGGGTCCCTCGCTGCTGCGGCCGCGGGGAGCGGGACCGTGGGAGCCTCGCGTACGGGCGCGTCTGTAACTAATCCCGGCGGGTTTGTGTTCATTCGGCTGTCTAGGAATTCACTTGGTTTGACTTCTGTTATTAGTCCAGAGGGGGAACATACCTCTGCTATTCACGGCTGCGTGAAATAAAACCGATAAAAATAAATTGCTTGCCGTTTGGAGCTTTGGTGCTGTCTGGCTGAGGATCTTGCTTTGCAAGGAGAAAACACACAACCTGTACAAAGGGGTGGGTTTTTGTCCAGCTTGACTTTGAAGACGTTATTCTTTTTGAGGGGGTTAATTAAGCTATAGGTTCCAAAGCAGCTTCCATAAATTTGTCACCTTACCACCTGTATGATATATGGAAGGAGATAGAAGTAGATTTATATTAATGTGAAGCAATGATAGTGGATAATAAAGGATAAATCCAAATTAACACATCCCTAATATTTTTTCCCAACCCTTCCTTTGCCCTTTTCAAGAGGATTTGGGGAGGAGGAGGGAGACAAGAAGTCCCTTTCCAGCAAACTAATATGAACTACAAGATCAGTATCTTCAGCTTGGCTCCCGCTGCACAGTAGTAGTCTACAAAATTCTGAAATATAGGAAGAAGACATATTTTTCTGGGAAGAACAAGATAGGGAATAAAGTCCAAATTCTTTCCCAAAGGGATGTTTTAGGACACTTGGGAATGTGAACAGAAAATGCTGGTAGAGGGGAATGTGAGGGCTTTGTGCCATTGGTTGGTTTATCTACACCACGTCAATCAGAACCATATTTTTCATCTCCACACCTCACAGTCCTGCTCTTAAGCTAAAGATTTTGTAATATAGTACAAAAGGAACAGATTCATCTATATTTAAGTGGGATTCAACTGATATTCCTCATAGACTTTTGGAAATCCATAATACGGCAGTCTCAGCAAAGCCTCACAAGTCAGAATGGGATTTGTATTTAGGAGGTGCTCTGGTCATCAATGTTGTGAGAGAGGCTTAATTGCAGGAATTTTTGGCAGGGGCCTGTAGTGTAGGTTCAGGAAAGCACAACAGAGAAAATTTTGGTAACATTTTCCCAGGTAAGAAGGTTCCATTTGCCCCAGTACCCAACTACAGAAATAGACATCATTAATAAATTAATATAGAAAGGTAAAGAAAACAATTAGATAAAAAACCTAAAAACAAAACTTGCTTGGCAAAAAGCAAGAAACCCTCACTATTAAGTGTGTAGGATGCCAGTTTTATCAAATTCATCTTTAAAACTTTGGAGCATTTCCATCCAGCAACTGTGGAATAATTAGAGAAAATAAAAAGAGTGTTAATAAGTAAAACCAAATAACTTGCACAGATACCTGAACATCAAATATAGTCTACTTTAGTTGAGGGTCAGAAGCACCTCGATCTGCACAGGTCTGAGGAATAAAATCCAAGTAGGTTTCTTGCCCACAAGAATGCTGCTATCCCATGTTTGCTTATTTTAAATTAGCAATATGATGAGAATTTCACCAGAGTCAGATCCAAGTGACTATTTCTTGCTCCTTTTATATCAGGCAAGGATACTCTTTTTCTAAATAGGATTCCTTGTCCTGAGAGCTCTGCCTAATTACTCATCTGAAGCAGTCACCAGAGCACACCATGTAGGCTGTCCAGAACACATTGGTACAGCATTTGGAGAAATGTGTTGTCAGTCCAGCTTTTCAAGGAGAGGAGAAACATATTTCCACTGTTCTGAAGCCATGGGGTAAAACAACAAAAGATGAGTATAAATCTCAGTGATGATCACATTCATGTAATATCACTATGAAATACAGAGGTTTCACTGAAGAAGGAGTCAGCAGCTGGTTTGCCCATCAGTAAGCATGCAGCTGGAAGTACTTTGTCACATACACCATCTAAAGGGGATGTTAGGGTGTATTTAGGTCCCTCCTCCACAGAGGAGGGAGGGGACAGAGTACATAAGTGTGCAGGGTTTCATTGTTTCTGCTGCTTATGGAACAACTCATTCCTTAGAAAATAAAGATGTATATAAAAAGTGTCTCATAGTGAACCACAGCAGCGAATCACGCCGAGGTCACGCAAATAGGGATTAGAGACATGCAGAAATAAGGCTCAAAGTTTCTGCCATACAAATCTATATGACTCTTGCTGCTCATGACACTACATGAAATGAACAGAAAGATGAGAATTTCAAAGTGCTGTAAAACATTAATTGGTACCACTAATGAGAGACCTGTATTACTTCCCATGCTTTGGCTTCTAGCATTATTCCTTAGAGTGTGCTGTTTACTGGGGGGAAGGCTAGCATGGAGTTTTATGGCTGTGCTTAGCCTAGAGCATTAGAAAACATGATTTCTGGGCAATACCACATGTGTAACAAATATACTGGCAGAAAACAAACATCTTCATGCTATGTAAGTTTCAAAATCAAGAACAGAAACAAACTACAGTGAGTATGGACTGCTAAGAGGAGCAGCATCAAGAAGTGTAATGATCATTCTGCTGGGGCAGTTGTTTCAAAGGTGAGGAAGTTAATTTTGATGTGTTCTCAAAGCAATTAAAATGCAACTCCAATGACTGGGAAGTCTCGCCAGAAAAATCTCAGGGGAAAAGAGGGGCAAGTATTGCCTAATGTTACATACATGTTTGATTGGTACCTTAGAACTTTTGGGGTGTCACACTCAGAATTGCAGTGGATAAATATGTAAGTTCCCCATCTTTCACACAGCAGCATCCAGCTTTCACAACTGTGCAGCTTTTCTCCCACAAAGATTTACTAGCTGTGAAGTTTGCAAAAAGACAGCAAGAATTAATTTTCCCCCATGTTGCTTACTTGTTTTGCTCAGTGAGATTATTTATACAGGAGTCTATCCTCCCATATGAAGAGAAGCAGCAGAATTAGGCTCTGGCAACAGAAACATTTCAAGCTCTCATCACTGCACTTGAGTCAGTTTACAAGAACTGAGGATCTGGAAACTTGTTGCGACTGAACTTGTCAAGAAGCATCTCCATGGTGTTTTTACAAGGATTAACTTATTTTTAAGTTGATTGATGATTGCATGTTCAATGCAAATGCAATTAAATATAGAAACTGAAATCTTGCTGATGGCTTGATAATGGATATTTTTACTGAAATACATGTTCCCCAATGGACATCCAAGTTGCCAGGATATCCAGCTGGATTTGCTTACATGTCTTCAAAACTGAAATGTTAAGGGAGCACCTTAAAATGAGCTGAGAATTTTATGGGAACGGATGGCAATGGCACAGTTACAAATAAAAAGCACAGAGATCTATATCTGAAAATAACTGCTGAAGAGTTGTAAGGAGATTGGCACGTCCTGTGAACAATTGTCCAATGTTTTGGGAGACAGGAAAGGAGAGACAAAAGGGAAAGAGAAAAGACAAAATACCCCTTCTTAGCAGCACAATATGTTGCCCTTGCAGGAAAATGCCTTCTGCCAATAGGGTAATTTTCAGAGGTGCTTATGAACCAAATTGCTGATTGTCTCCAAAGTGAGTAATTATCCCACCTAGGATACTTTCCTATGAAAACTGCAAACACAATTGAAGTGGCACTAAGATAAATTATACAACAGTGAACAGCAGCATGATTGTGGTGAGGAAATGATGCACAATAAACAAAAGAGTTTCATAGATGTTTACACCACATTTTTTTTTTATGTTTCAAGTTCTTATCATCTTATAGGGACTTTCATAGAGATATAACTTTCAGAGAGATCTAAAATTGCTATCATTTTGGATAAACATTTTATGAGAAAGAGACAAACTCATTGTTTCCATTCTGTTTCAAGTCACTTTTAAATAAAGAAGTCTCCTTTCTGCTAGAAAAACGGAGATGTTTACACCACATTTTCTGATACTAAGAAGAGATTTAGAGGTTTTTTGGGTTTTTGTTTTGTTTTGTTTTTTTTTTTTTTGGGAGGAGAGGATAATTCTCTGTATCATTTCTAGAACTGAATAATCACAAGGACAAATGTAAAATAATTTTCTCCTGGTAAAGATGGCTGCCCAATTTTTGGAGATAGCAAGGTTGCTTGAAGTACAGTGTGCTAATTTGGTTACAATATAAAACATTGTGCTGATGAAGAAATCGATGCACTGAATTTATATGTCTGAAGGAAGCATCACACACTTCTGTGTCTGGTGCAGCAAAAGTAGCATTTGAGAGATGAGACAAGTTAACATCTCTGGACTCTGGAGGCAGATTTCCTTATGTTCCATGTTCCCACATTTCTATATATGTGACTTCATTCCTCTCCTCAGATCAGTCACTCAAAAACCATGAACCAGCAACAGTTATTACCCCATCACACATCAGGTACAGATATTTGGGTAGGATTATGGACATGTTTATTGTTGTACCTGAGAATGAGACTGCCAGTTCTCAGATGCTCCAGCTGGCTCTAATTTAACTGCCTACATATTCAGCAACATGGCAGTTGTGTACTTTTTCTCTTTTATGGGTACTTACAAACAGACTTTTTCATGGTACTTCCCTTTGTTCCTATCACTTAGCAGTGGTTTATTTCATACAATTTCCAGAGCTAGGATGTCTTTTTTTTTTTCCCAATTTGGGAATATTATGAATGCCACCAAACAATGTGTCACAAATCACTACATTTCCTTAACTCATTAGAACTTTCACCTTAATGCCTGACAAGTGTAAAAACCTTGTTTTAGTTACTGAAGTCCCACCAGCCATCTCTTCAGTGAAAACTATTCTTCCATGAACCACATTACCAGATCACACAAGTAATAATATCAGGTTTAGTGCAATATCAGTTAATTTAATTGAAGGGACCTTCAAGAATATTTTATCATTGAAGCACTTGAAGAAGACACAAGATTTTCTGGCCTGAACCAAGATGTGCAGAAGTTATTTCAGCATGTGGAATAGCAAAGAATGGTTGATACATGGTGAGAATTTGAAGAGCTGTTGTTTTTAAAGAGGTTGTGTGTGCAAAACAGAAACCTTTCTCAGCTGCTGTTCTGTGAATGTGAAACTTGTTTCCTGCAGTGCTTTGAATCACGATGAATTTCAGAGACATGCAGAACAAAATTTAAATCACCCTTATTGAGCCATCCGTGCTTTCATTAAGAGAAAACACTAAAACCATACAAAACTGCAGACCAAAGGAAGGTGACCTACAAAATGTAAAATAAGACATAAAGGGAAAAAGTTAATGGATACCTTTGGGCTACAGTTCTATATTGTGTTGCAGGTGGACTAGAAGCTAAGCATGATCAGGCAATGTGTTTGCAACCCATAACCTGCCATTTGCAGGGCTGCATCCAAACCCCGTGGGCAGCAGGGCAGGGAGGGGATTGTGCCCCTGTGCCCTGCTCTGCTCAGACCCCACCTGCAGGGCTGCATCCAGCTCTGGGCTCCCAGCACAGGAAGCACAGGGACCTGCTGGAGCCAGGCCAGAGGAGGCACCAAGGGGATCAGAGGGATGGAGCAGCTCTGCTGGGAGGAAAGGCTGGGAGAGTTGGGATTGTTCAGCCTGGAACAGAGAAGGCTTTGGGGTGAGCTAATTTGGCCTTCCAGTCCCTGAAAGGAGCCCACAGGGAAAATGGAGACTATTTACATGGTCTGGAGTGACAGGACAAGGTGGAATTGCTTCAAACTGAAAGAAAGCAGGTTTAGATTAGACAGTAGGAAGAAATTCTTGACTGTGAGGGTGGTGAGGCACTGGAATAGGCTGTGGATATTCCACCATTGAAATGTTCAAAGTCAAGTGGGATGGGGCTCTGAGCAACCTGGTCTGGTGGAAGTCCCTGCCCATGGCAGGAGGGCTGGAATGAGATGATCTTTAAGGTCCCTTCCAACCTAGACTATTCTGTGATTCTGTGATTCTATGAAATATGCTGTACATTTTAATTACTGCCCAGATTAGAATGTCTGGGATTCAGAGCTATCTGACTACCAAACACAACTGTTCCAATTTCCATTGGAATTGGGTAATTGCTGACTAATATGTGATACAGGTGAGCTGTTGACAGCCAGTGAAACCTTTATGGAGGACATAGAAATACATCTTTATGTATAGATATACATTAATAAACCTGGAGGAAAGGGAACACATGATTTTGAGTTTATTCATTTGTCCAAGTGATAAAAGAACCATCCAGTTGCCATCATCTCCATTTCTCAAAATGGTCATGATGGAAGTGCTTAGCTGTGATTTCAAGAAGAGATCAACCAATATACAATGATAGAAAATAAAAAAAAAAATTTAAAAAGGAGTTTAGCACAGGACCTTTATGAAAGTCTGTGATCTAAACCCCATAATTTATACCCACACTTATCTTTTAATTCAATTTCAGACCTACAGCTTCAGAAGCTCTTATTCCTGAGGAGACATCTGCTGCTTTAATGAGAGATTCTGAGCTCTTGACATCTTCAAGCATGTTGATACAGCAAGTGGTTTCAAAGGTTAACCGTGTTGGTTACACAACATTTTCTTTCATTAGTTTTACATCTGATGAGTTTTGAAAGATTAGAGAGCTCAGTTTGGTTTCTCTACATGCTGTATTTAAAGAATGCACTTTCTCTTACATCTTTTCTAAATGAGGTGATCCCAATTTACTGATCTCACCTGCTTTTCTTCCTGTCTTTGTAACATGGTTTTTCATTCTCCTTCTATACCTGTTATAAATCTTATTAAGGTGAGAATTAAGTACACTACTACACATGAGAATGAACTTCTGATTTATAGGGATTTATCTTTACACCCAGGGTAATGGTTTTTTTAAGAACTGCTATAGGCACCTTTCAACTGACTTCAAAACCAGATTGCAATGCCACACATCTTCCACAACTTAAGAAAGAAATATAAATTGTCTTTGTGTAAAAGTTTAAAACCTACAACATCCTTAAATAGAACAGAATNGCTGTTGACAGCCAGTGAAACCTTTATGGAGGACATAGAAATACATCTTTATGTATAGATATACATTAATAAACCTGGAGGAGAGGGAACACATGATTTTGAGTTTATTCATTTGTCCAAGTGATAAAAGAACCATCCAGTTGCCATCATCTCCATTTCTCAAAATGGTCATGATGAAAGTGCTTAGCTGTGATTTCAAGATCAACCAATAAACAATGATAGAAAATAAAAAAAAAAAAATTAAAAAAGGAGTTTAGCACAGGACCTTTATGAAAGTCTGTGATCTAAACCCCATAATTTATACCCACACTTATCTTTTAATTCAATTTCAGACCTACAGCTTCAGAAGCTCTTATTCCTGAGGAGACATCTGCTGCTTTAATGAGAGATTCTGAGCTCTTGACATCTTCAAGCATGTTGATACAGCAAGTGGTTTCAAAGGTTAACCATGTTGGTTACACAACATTTTCTTTCATTAGTTTTACATCTGATGAGTTTTGAAAGATTAGAGAGCTCAGTTTGGTTTCTCTACATGCTGTATTTAAAGAATGCACTTTCTCTTACATCTTTTCTAAATGAGGTGATCCCAATTTACTGATCTCACCTGCATTTCTTCCTGTCTTTGTAACATGGTTTTTAATTCTCCTTCTATACCTGCTATAAATCTTATTAAGGTGAGAATTAAGTACACTACTACACATGAGAATGAACTTCTGATTTATAGGGATTTATCTTTACACCTGGGGTAATGTTTTTTTAAGAACTGCTATAGGCACCTTTCAACTGGCTTCAAAACCAGATTGCAATGCCACACATAACTTAAGAAAAAAATATAAATTGTCTTTTTGTAAAAGTTTAAAACCTCCAACATCCTTAAATGGAACGGAAAATTCCTTTTTCATTGCTTGCTTGTTCAGATTTTCAAAGCAAGTAATGAATATTTTCTAATAAATAACAACTTGAGTTGGAAAATGTCAGGGTGTTAAGAAATTTGTCTTAAAAAGCAGGGAAAAACACTGGATTTTTAAGCAAATCTATGTTATCTAAACTACATAGATACATAAAATAGGACTTTCCTTAGGAGATACATACTTTTCCCAGAGTTTTTCAGCTATTCAAGATTTAATTTTTTTATTACCCACATTAACATAGCCTGGTATACCAAGAACAGTAGATATGGGGCAGTAAATCTTGTAGGGCATGAATTTTTTTTTCTCGAGGAAAAGCTCACTTAAAAGAGATCTAATTTAAAACAGGGAAGGAAACAACCATCAGCACTTACATAAATTGCTGAGAAATGTACTGAAATAATATTTATCTAAAATAATAATGATTGTGTTTGCAACACATTTGTTTATGCCTTGTTTATGTTACATTTCTTCTGTGTAGATGCAGAAACGAGGAGTGAAAAATACATTTTGAAAGAAAATTTTTACACCAACTTGAACAGGAATAAAATTTGAACATATTTTTTAAAATTGCATGAATAATTTATTTAAAAGGTTTGTTTGGGAGTAGTGGCACGTGGGATACTTATTTCACAGGGAAACCTTTTCAATAGATCTACGTTTAACAAGCTGAAAACTTGAGAAAATCTATCTGGAAAATAGTAATTAAACCATGTGAAGGGGAGCAGACCTCAATATTCTCAGAGCCTGAGGAAGCAGAAAGATCTCTTTGTTGTAAATTATGACCTCAAAGACAGATTTTCCAGGTGATTCAATTCCTGTTCTCAGGCACACATGATGACCATGCATGTATTCAGGCTCTTTCAACTTGGACAATTCCACAGTGTAGATGCAGAAACGAGGAGTGAAAAATACATTTTGAAAGAAAATTTTTACACCAACTTGAACAGGAATAAAATTTGAACATATTTTTTAAAATTGCATGAATAATTTATTTAAAATGTTTGTTTGGGAGTAGTGGCACGTGGGATACTTATTTCACAGGGAAACCTTTTCAATAGATCTACATATAACAAGCTGTGCTCCAGAACAGCTGGAAGCACAGTAAGTGAGATCAATTCTCAGACATCATTTCAGGTCATCCTTCCAGCAATTTCTTTAGATCCAGCATTTGACAATATTTTCAAATTTACCTCTCTCTTAGAGCTTTATGAGTGAAGGTCTCTGAGTTCTGGATACATTATTTGATAACAAAAAGATCATTTAAAAAATCTCACATTTGCCAAGGACAAAGCATGATGCCACAGAATATTTACATTATTGCAGAAGAGGCAAGATTATCAGGGAAAACAAGCTAAGAAATCCCTTTTCTGCAACAACTCTGCCAATAACACTGATGAAATCATCAGTTATGTTTTTGACAAGCAAGAGAAATCAGTGTACTGAATGTAGTGCTGTGCTGACTTGGACTTCATAGGAAAAAGGAAGGGTGGAGTGTTGGGAAGGATCAATATTTTTTAGAAGGGGAGCTATAAAGGAAAATACTACATAAGGGAATAATAAAAACACTAATTTTTTTTTCTTGAGGATTTTCTGTTTGTTTCTTACATTTAGAAAGTCAGCAGAACATAACCACAACTGATTTGGGACTGGATTGCTCTCTCTGCTCACAGAATTATGGTTGATAAAGATGTATTGAGGAGGCTTTTTACACAGAGTAGAATCTCTGTGGTGTTGTCCACTTTGGACTGAAGTAAAAATGATGTTTTGTCTTGAGATCATCCATGCTGGTGGCAAAGATGGTAAATGAGACCCATTTGGAGCACTGGGTTCCCCAGTAGAAAAGAAAGAGAGAGGGGCTGGAGTAAGTCCAGCACAGGGCAACAAAGGGTAATTAAGGCCTTGGAGCATCTGATATAGAAGGGGAGGATGAGAAAACTGTGAGGATTCAGCCTGGAGAGAGAATGTTCAGGGGAGATTTTAATCTGTGGAGGACAGGAAAGAAGATGAAGGCAGAATCTTCTCAGCACTATCCAGTAACGGGGTCAAAGAAAAAAAGAATTCTTTAAATCTTTCCAAAGGATTTTCCTTTCTCTCAGCATCCTGGTTGCCTCAAGAGCTTTTCCTCCTATTGAGTGATTTCCATGATGCCAGAGATAGAAGCCAGAGAGGGTGTTAAAAGGTGTTCTGGTTTTTCATTTATGTTAATTGCCAACTAAATTTCTACTTGAAAACATTTAAGCAAGGGAAACATGAAAGTATTTCTTCCCTTTTTTCTTCCTAATAGCATCCACGTTGTGAAATTTCAAACAGTGATGAAAAATGATCACTATGAACTCTTGAATTGCATTTTTTATGCATGGTGACTTTAAATAATAATAGTAATTATTAATAAGCCCCAGGAAAAATTAAATTATAAAAAAAAAAAGAAGAAAAGGACTGGTAAAGAAGACCAAATGACTCTTTGATATAGGCAAATCATACTATGTGTTTGACATGGCACTTAAAAGGGTTCACCCTCAACTCAGGCTGTCTACAGCTCCAGTAGTTAAATAAGTTTGTGAGGGCCTTGTGGAAAATTGTGAGATATCAGAACCTCTCTCCAAAAGATTCTGTTTGCTCTTGTGGCTTGTCCAAAGGAGTGGTTCAGTTCACTTTTAGGGGTAGGGTCATCAGCCTTTATCCATGTTATATATGTTACTGCACAAAAAAACTCTTTTCAGGGTGATTCTTAAATAAGAGCTAATAGCTCTGGTTTGACCCTTGATATCCATGTCTTATTCTATTTTCTTTCATTCCATGCATTAGTCTTCTAATTTCTCTCTCCTTTTTTTTTTTTTTAACTAAAATTTGCTAGTTGTTCTCTTGGTATTTTCCTTAATAGTCCCCATTATAATTCTGTTGCCTTAACATCCTTAGATACCCATAAAAATAAAATTTATCAACTCTGTGGTTTCAGACTATGTTTGCTCTTTAGTTTTACACTACTGCAGATTATATTTTGGCCAGACTTTCACATCAGCTGGGTGCTTAAAATATTTTTCTGTCTCAAGTTCTCATTCACTGTGCTAACATGGCTACTGAACTGGAGGATGATCTTTAAAAAAAATCTTTCTGATGGCCTGAGGATACAAGAAGTTTGAGCTTGTTCTCCATTACAAGAGCAGAGAAGCAGCTCATGGAGCTGAGGTGCAGAAGATGTCGTGGTGATGCACAGTACATGTCCAGGTCACATGCTGGGACAGACCTGTAGCACAAGAAAAGACAACAAGGGTTCTAATTGGCCACAATGTTAACATTTTTCAAGGTGTTTCAATAAATATTTTAACTTTATTTGTCAAAGTCTCGTTAGTACAACACATGACTTCAAGCCAAACTTTCTCTTTCTCACATGGCATTTATTTATATTGTCTCAAAAGCCTGACAGTAATACTTGGTACAGTGACACTGAACCCTTCCTGATTATTTCATTGCCCTTCCTTTCAGCATTTCTCCTTGGGAGTCCTTGAATCACAGAATCACAGAATGGCTGGGGTTAGAGGGAATGTTAAAAATCATTTAATTTCCACACCCCTGTCATGGACAGGGACACCACTCACCAGACCAGGTTGCTCAGAGCCCCATGCAGTCTGTGCTGGGACACTTCCAAAAATGGTGCATCCATAGCTTCTCTTGTCCCAGTGTCTCACCACCCTACTGGTGTTTTTTCTTTTTGAATGTCTAGTCTAAACCTACTCCATTTAATTTTGAAGCTGTTCCCCCTTGTTTTGTCACTGCTTGATGGAATTATTTTGGATCAGTGTTTTGATTACTGTCTAAATGGGATTTGAACATGCAGATCTGGATTTTTCTGTCTGTGATCAAATAACATCTCCTGTAGTTGTTCAGTGGGATTTCAGACACTTTATCCTATTCTCAGTGAATAAGATTTACACAGTTAAGTGGATGCCTTTTCCTAGATAACCCTTTCTCTGAAAGTTAACAGAGCAGTCATTATATGAGGATTCCTCAATTCTAAAGACCCTTTTGAAGACAAAGAGAGTGATTCAAGCAGATATTATCCATATTCTCCTTTTTTTTTGTCTTTTTACTTTAGTGTTTAAAATAATTTGTGTGATCAGTTGAAATGTGAGGTTGTACATCTATAGCTTTATAGCCATACCACCTTCAATACCAAAATGACAGAATATCAGCATTTGAAAAGAGAAAAACTACTAATCTAGAAAACAGAGTATTTTCACAAAGATATGACAGTAAATAGAGAGCCAAGGTCTTTAGCTAACAAAGCTTTTATATATTCTCAGAACAGCTGCAATATTTTCACTTAAGGGGCTACAATTAAAGTAAAGCAAGTGTTTCACTTCCCTGGGTATTCCAACAGTTCCACACTGAGAAGCCAATGACTCTTCAATGACTGAGTGTAAATACTCTCTGTCTTGGTGTTTGAAAAGCCCCTGGCAGGAGAGGAAATCCACTTCTCCTTGAAAGCTAACACATGGATGTGCATGTTCATAGTTAGGAAGGAGATATCCTTCAACATCAAACCAAGGAAATGAGTTTTGCATTTGACTCTAATTGTTGTTGACTGTTTTATGAGTTTCAGTCCTGGAATACAGAGTGCCATAGTCTAGATCTTGTTCATCAGATAATTCCCCTCACTGTTTTTTTCATTGTTTCTGGCTTGGACAATGGCACTGGGATTTGCTTGAAATGCAGTCGCAGATACTGGAAGTCATAAACCAGGCAAGGGACTCCTGGAGGTCATGTTGTCTTCCCTTTTCTACTTAAAGAGGGATAATTTCAAAGTTAAATTAGATTACTCAGAGCTTTATGAAGGCTACAGAGAGCCTGCCATATTCCTGAGTAGCAAATACAAGGAAGTGGTTCAGTGACTTTTATTCAGTATAGAATAAGTAACAGCTGCTCTGCTCTGCATTAGGTAGAAACATTTTGAAGGTTTTGTTGTTATTTCCCCACTTCTTTTAAAAATTAGTGAATTTAGAAATATCTAAAATATTTTTTGATATAGGAACATTGAAATTTTTACAACAGAACAGAAAATTTTTCCCTTAAATTCTTCTATTTATGAACCAGTGTCCAACTAAATGGATGGCTCAAAAAAACCTCCACACCAGCAGAAGATAATCTGACAGGCATCTAATATTAAAAAAATGTCAAAACAAACAAACAACGACAACAAAAAAACAAAGAGGCTGATAATTGCAGAGGTGAAATAATTTGTTACAGTCTGCTTCTGCTTTCATATAGTGCACAAGGACACTGGACACTATTTCTGATGAAAAACAAAGAAAAAAGGAAATCACAGGACATCAGTGCAGTGACATCCACATTTATATCCACAGAGAGGAATTCCTGAGATCAAAAGATGTCTTGACCATCACTTCAACTGGATCAAATTTGACATGTTTGAAGTAATATTATCAGTCTCTTTCTATTTATTCTTTTCTCATAATTTTAAGTCATAAACTTCATGTCTGTCTTCATCAGTAAGTTTCTGATTCTTGCTGCCACTCTAAAACTACCATTTTATTTGTGTCTTATAAAAGTATAGATCTTTTTTTTGTAATCAGTTCTTGGTACCTTCATGAATGAGTTCTTTAATGATATGAATATCTAATATCACCACAAATTGCTTTTTTCAACTATACAATGAAAGTCTGATTTTTATTCAAATTTNTCAAAAAAACCTCCACACCAGCAGTAGATAATCTGACAGACATCTAATATTAAAAAAAGTCAAAACAATCAAACAACAACAACAAAAAAACCAAAGAGGCTGATAATTGCAGATATTTTTGTTTACACAAAAGATTAATTAATTTTTAAAAATCATAAATTTTCATCTCTAGCAAAACTTTATGCCAACTAGTTTTGGAAAATGGTGCAAGAAAGAATGACCTTTATCATTCCTTATTCTCCAACATGTAAAAGGTATCATAGTGTCATTTGTACTGCCTTTCTTCAAAATGTATTACACAATACCATGACAGTTGTTCAAAAATATTGCAGCTGTTAATTGATCTATGAAAAATTAAAGGCATGTTTAATGATAAAATAATCCCATCTAAACCAAAGAGCATTATGTTAAGCAGAGTCTGATTTTCATTCAAATTGCAACTAAGTCTGAGGCTGTTTTGTTATTCTTTAAAGGACAAAAATGTTTTTGGTAACTGACAAATTAAAGAGGGAGAAAGTAAAACTATTAACAAATGTTTTACTTGCAGTTAGCTTTGCCCAGAACATTGAGTTAAGAATGATGCTTCACTGTAAAAGACATAAAATTGAAATAACAACAGTTTATTTCAATTCACAATATCCATCAGAGGCCTTAGACCTGTAGTAAAATTATAATATACACATATTGGCCAAATAAAATTCATATTGGCCTATGGAAAAGCTGGAACCAACCCTAAATGCTGGTGTCTGACTTATCAAATGGTGCATTAACTGAGATTTGTGCAAATGGGTTCTTATCTAAGTTCTCAGAATATAAATTAATGTAAATTAAGAAAAAACAAAAGGTTTGATTCAAAAAAAAGACATATGCAATTAACAAGTTTAGGAGAATTCTGTTTCCCTGGTGTGTTCTGTAATTTGTTCCTTACTACCTTTCTGCTGAGGAATACTCCATAAAAGTAGTTCTTTTTTGCTTCAACTTCCAGCCTAGAGATTGTGGTTAAATTTGCAGGGATAATTTAATTCTCTGAAAGGAAAGAAACAAGAAGAAAACATAAAATTGCCCATTAAAACCAAATTCCTCTGTTTGTGCCTGTGTTGCTCATCAGGAACTGCATGGCCTTTAATTGAGGTTAACTACCCATCCCAGCACATGTGTGAGTAACTCTGCTGCTCTGCTGTGTTCCTCTAATCCAGTGGAGTCATGGAACACAAAACAATACATTTAATCACATCCCAGATTAGTGGGGCTGAGAAGGAGAAAAAGAAACTGCTGCAAGATATTTGGTTTTAAATGCCCAAATAATGACATTTGGTATTAAATGATATTTGGTATTAAATGACCCTCTGGCTGCTGGGGTCATTTCCAGGGAGGTTCCCTGGTCAATCACTCCAATGTTGTTTTCCAGCACAAATATTTTTGCACTTTTGTTTTAAGGACACTTTGGGTATCAGATATGGGGATGATCTCCTGAATTCCCTGAACTATGTGCTGAATGTTTATTTCTTACAATTATCTTAGGCTTTAAAACATAAAGCAGGTGGTGGCCAAAGGCTTGAAAATATTAAAAGCAGCAAAGTGTTCACTGACTGAAAGAGAAACTGCACTCCATGAAAATCAGAGTTTTTAAAAATTTCTTTTTGGCAGTAAAAAACCTGAATGGAAGCTGGTGTCAGAAAAACTGGATAGAGTAGTGAGGGGAAGAAAAGGCAATGCATTTAGATACTCCTTTGTGTCTGTCTTAACAGGACAGAATGATTCATTTTGAGTACATGTTGTAATAGAAGAATTTCCTTCATACTGTTCAAATTCTCCAAAGGAAGAACATGGAAATCAAGCATTTTTACTAAGACTGCTGTACCCTCACTAAACAGTTTTGATTAAAGATGCACATAGAGAACTTGAGGGATTAGGCCCTCCTTTATTTATTTATTTTTTTACTTTTAAATCAGGAAAAACAATCATAACAGGAGAGACATTGGTGCAAACTAACTGGAAGAAAATTGTAATAATGTGTCTGTACTTTTTTTGAATCTACCAGATATTAGGATCCATCCTCAAAGAGACACAATGCAAAAAGACATTCCTAATTCAATAATGGGAAAACCTCATGAAGATCAGTGGCCTGGGGTAACGCCTGCCCTGGGCTGGCACAGAATTTAATGGCATGAGATTCTTCCTCAAGAAACAAACTCAGGCACAGTGAGAGAACTTGAACTGTTTTCCACAGCAAAGGTCACAATCAGATCTGTGCTTGGTGTGCAAAGTCTGTATTTACACTAACACTTTGCTGTGGATTACATGGGACAGCTGGGCTTTGATTTGTGTTGTTCTTGAAAAGTTGTTAATAGTTTTAGTGAACAAGGGGAAGACTCCAGCATATGGAAGTATTGACTGTTTCAGAATGGACATGATTAAAGATTGGTAAGTTCTTTTATCTTTTAGAGTTCATATTTCTTTTTCTGTTCAATAGGATCTTGCATTTTTCTTTGGTTTTATAGCAGATACTCTTTATTACAATTTACCCTTCAAGCTTAGGGGAATATAGCAAACTAATATAAATGGGAATATGAGGACTAAGCCTTGCAACTTCTGTTTCTCCCCTTCTTTTTGCAGACTTCACACTCAATTTTTAATGTCTTTGCACATGTTTAAGCCTGTTCTATATAAGTATACACCAATAAATTTTATTATCTGTGTGCAATTCACATCCCCTCTCGACAGCTGGGGATACCACAATCCTGCAATGAGGACCCCAGTTCCTATTGAATCCAACTATTCAATTACTAGGTAGAAATGATTATTCAGTCAGAACCACCACTAAAATTAGATATCTCTTCACAAGAGCATTTGCTTCTCCTTTCCTTGTCATCTTTTCAAAAGGTCTTTGTCTGGAAATGAAAGAGCTGAGTTACATTCTGCTGCTCTGATTCATCCTGAGGTAAAGTTACACTTATGTGGGTTTTGATTAGATTCTTAATCCATAGGGATGACAAAATCAAGCCTTTAAGATACTTGCTAACCATAAACACCCTGTGTCAGGGCTTGTTACTTTGTTTGGTCTTTAATGTCATGATGTGTCACAGTGAGGCTTTGGTTGGGAGAACTCACACAAATATTAACATAATTTGGTGTTTTCTGTCTTTCCCTTATACTTGCTTCTCTAAAGGACACATTTTAATATAGACAATTTTGACAGAGCAGTACTTATTACAAAAAGTGAAGGGCATTTATCTCATGCAAATTAAAAAAATAAATTATATGATGGAGAAGAACAGTTAAGATTTGTAACTGCAGTACTTCCTATTTGCTCCTTGTACTGTTTTTGATGTGGAGACAGGCATTGATTCCATTAAAGCAGGGAAGTAGAGCAGGCTCTCCAAAGACATCACTGAATTGGCAGAGAATAGACTCATGTTTTGTGATTGGGTGGAACTGGCATTTGTGAATGCATGCAGAGGTCTGAAGGATCTTACATATTGGGTAAAATCTCCATTGGTCAACAAGTGATAATAAAAAGAGCAGGGTATTGATTTAAATTTGCTCCAGATATTTAAAGGGTCTTTGCTGTAAGACACCTTTGGGCACAAAGGTCAGGTCAGGTCACTCCTGCACTTGCACTGCTTCTCCTAAGACTTGTCCTCCACTTGTTCAGGTGGTCTCTGCTATAATAATTCTCATAACAAGCAACTCAAATCATGGCTTACAACCATTTAAAGTTAACTCCATGACAATCTCCACCTCTGGTTCTTTTTGAGCTGTGTTACAGTGTTTAACACTGCAGTGCACTCCTCCCCTTGCTCCCAGCCTGGCTAGCAACAAGGGGTTCCTGAATAAGTGTAATTTCCATAACGTGCAACTCAAAACCTGGATTGCAACAATTTAAAAGCATTTTCATTACCATCTCTGCCCCCGTCCCCTTTCCACCAGACCACTGGTTTCATCACTGGAATGGATTCCTTCCTTTCCTCCCACTTCATCTTAGACTTATCTGGAGACTGCAGTCCCTTAGGGGTGTGCTCACTCCAAGTGGAGCCAGTCTCTCCAGAGCTACAGCTGCTCTGTAGGGCTGTACCTGGCACAGACACCTGCAGATTCACCTACTTCATTGTGCTCCTATTCACAGCCACGGGTGTTCCAGGGTGTCCTGTTCCATCACAGGAACTCTTGACTCGAGTTCATGCTGGAGCTCCAGCCTGCCCAGTGCAGCAGCACAGCAGCACATATGATGCCCCAGCCATGTGCCAGGCACATGCATGGCCACTGCTGCTACCAAAAACGTGCCCAGAGTGAAGCAAGAAGCAGCAGAGCACTCCAGGAAGCAGCAAAATAAGAGCTGAGCCACTGATGAGCACTAGACTGGAATACACAGCGAGGTGAGCAAGCCCCATGGCAGGCACAGGAGCCTGTCAATTAAAATCTAAGCATCAATGACAGCTCTGCATTTGATCTGGCACATTTCAATCAAATCTGTTGTTACCTTGAAATCATTGAGCTCCATATTGCATGTGAAAAAAGGACTGTCTTTAACCCAGCCAGCAACCACACCCCACACTGTCACCTGTACACTTTCCCCCTAGTGGGATGGTGGGGCAGAATCTGTAGAGCAAAAGTGAGAAAACTTGTGGGTTGGGAAAAAAGGTGGTTTAATAGAGAAAGGAAAAATTCATGCTTATGAGCAAAGCAAAACAAGGAATTCATTCCCCACTTCTCAAAGGCAGGCTGGTGTTCAGTCATCCCCATCATACCTAATGGTGACTTGGGAAACAAATGCCATCTCTCCAAATATGCCATTCTTCCTCCATCTTTCCCTCACTTTACCTGCTGGTGGGACACCACATGGTCTGGTGTCACCACTGGTGGCCAGGCTCATCTGTACTGGTTATGTCCCCTCTCAACTTCTCGTGTGTCTCCAGCCTTGACACTGCAAACCCTTCTCAACTGTAGCTAAACAACCCTGTGCCAACAGTTTGGAGGACAATCCAAATTAAGGCAGCTCATTTGTAAAAAAAAATAAAAACCTCTATTCCCATCAAAACAAGTGCAAATATAGTTTAAGAAGCACAAAATCACATTACACAACACTGAACATAGCCATGAAAAGTTTTGAAACCAAAAGACCTATCTATGACTGCAAGGCTACACTTATTAGTGTAAGGTTGTCAATTTAATTAATGTTTTAGTAATGTGGTCTCTACTCAGAAACGTTTATGCTACAGATATCACCAAAACAAGCACTTTAAGGGGTAACTAGCACAATGCCAATCTGAAAGTGCTGCATATACCTACAATACAGCCTTGAAATTTTCATCACAAAATTAAAAAATTTAAATTTAAATTAAACATTCCAATGTAACAAACATGCACAGAAGGGAATGCTACATCAATTCTTATTTCTATATTTTGAGTTTTTAATTTATGAAAAAATACATAAACACAACATATACCCAGAAGACTATTTTCTACTAGATGTGCTATTATACTGAGCATGAGGAGAGTCACATTATAAAGAGCTTGAAAGAGCTTTTATGTATGTGTTCTCCTTCTTTTCTAATAGGTTTGCAAGGTTAAATGGAAAAATATTTATTAGTCACAGGGACTACTCTCAGTGAATGAAGAGAAAATAATAATTACTCAAAGCTAAATTGTACAAGCATGTTGTGATAAGCAGACCAGTAAAAATACCCAGTAAAAACTCCCCCCAAAAACCCCAGGGAACAAAATTACATTCTCACAGGTTGACTGAGACTTTGTATTTACCTTCAAGAAGTGAGTTGGCTTGCCCCAGTGCCTCAGTTTCCTCTAATACAGAAATTACAGGCATTACTTAGCATATATTGAGAGCTGTTGTAGAAAAAGTTAATTGAAACTTGGAGCTAGCAGCTTAAAGATTAATAACAGCCAGAGCAGACAAAGCCAGCAGTTTAAACATCAATAGCTGGAGTAGGCAGAGCTTGTGGATTGTGGTACATGAACTGTAACAGCACCATTCCAACGTGCTGAACAGCTAACTAGGGAAGCTGACCTGAGGGGATGTGGTGCTGTGTAAGGAGACAGCCACTTAGCAACTGCTTAGTAACCAAACAGCAAACATATCCAATGGAAAAAAAAAAAAAAAAACCAAAAAACAAAAACCAAGGGCACCCTGGACCTTACTATTATTATTGATATAAAATTTTACATTTGGAGTGGAGAACTCAGATTGTGGGGATGTAATTGCCCGGGGATTTTTTTGTATGGGGCCCCTCTGTGGAAGCACACAGCTCAAAGCTGGAGTGCTATTAATAAAAAGTACTTTCATAAAGGAATCTGTCTTTTGGCTTATGCAGAAATGTGGAGACAGACCCTGTTCGAAGAGCTGGTGTGTGCAATTTCCATGACAGAGCTTAACTCATTAGTTATTATCAAGCATATAGGTCTTCACATAAAAGGTATTACTGAAGTGCAAGGGTACCATTTTAATATTAAAAGAATAAAGTGTGAAACATAAAACACAAAACGCTTCAAGCACAGAGAAGGATGGGGGAGTTTATAGAATGAGGCCAAAGGAATGAAAAAATAATTTTAGGGTAATGTGAAGCCAAGAATGAAGCATTATTGCTGCAAAAATATTAAGGAGGAAGGTAGTCTCTCGTAGTGGATAACCCTTTAAGAGACATTGGAGATAATTTATTGGTAGAGGTGCCTGTCACCACAAGCTATTTACATGAATTGTTCCTTGAGCATTCTCAAAGGAGGAAAAAAGGCTGAAGAGAACACCAGAGAAATGCTTACACCAAATCAGAACAAGAGCAAAAGCCTTCAGGAACATAGCACTACATGAGGAAAAGAACAGATCAATTTGAAAAAGGAAACATATCTACAAAAGACACTAAAATCAATAGGACCCAGTACAGAGCAGCAGAAACCCAATACTCAAGGTGTTAACTTTCCTAAGATGAAATAATCACTAGAAGAGCCTCAAATAACACACATCCAAGTCTGCAATCATATGAGGAAAGCAAGATAATGCTGAGTAAAGAAAGAAGACAGAAGAATGAACAACAACATTGTTTAAGGCTTATCAGGGTGGTTTCATGAAATACCCTGGTGACAAACACTACATGAACAAGTGATACATAGGATTTGTCAGAAATTTTGGACAGAATGTAGAGCCTTCAAAGAAACATTTTAAAATCTCTCTTACTGCTTGACCACCCAAAGATGACTTTTAATCAAGGCCATCTGGTACTGCAGAAGATAGATGCAGTTTGGGAAGATAAAGCCTTATCTGCAGGAATAAAGAAAAATAACAGGAGCAGAAACGAGCAAAAATGGATGTATGTGTCACATGTGGCACTGCAAACACCAATATAGGGTCCTGCTGGGTTTTTTCACTGTGCTTGGCAAGAGAATGAAGTTCCATTTAGTCACAAAATATTAAAAGGAAGCAAAATGAATAGTGGCGGAAGGCAGGAATTAAAAAAGCTTACAAAGCAGTTATCCTTAAAATAGCCTGAATAGTTAAACAACTTAAATGCAATTAAAATGCACTCTTTAAAATCCCAGAGCTGGTCAGGAAATGCTAATAAAATATAGTTCACCAACAAACATGGAAAAGAAGAATCAAAATAAAATCTTAAAGCCAAATTAAAAAAAAAAAAAGGTCATCTTCTTTGAGGTTTGTGGTAGTTTGGGTATTACACTCTTTTTAGCAGTGAGGATAAAGTAATTTCATGCATGATCAAAAGATTAAATCAGAATGCATAAATAGTAGAAGAAATTATTGCATAAAGATAATTTCTTTCAGGACAAAAAAAGTTATCTACTGGAAAATTTGTGAGCAAATAATGTAACTTTTATAATAAAGATTTTTGGCCCAAAACTCTGGACATTTTGCTGATTTAATATCATTTCAAGTTCAAGTTGACAATTTGTGCAGATTCCTGGTATTTTCCAAAGGTAGGAAGTAAGCCTTCCCATGTTCTGTGATAACAAGTGATTATGGCAAAGTTATATTTTGTATTATAGGTGGAAAGAAAAAATTAAGAGCTTGAGAATCTATTAATTTGAAAACATTTTCCCTTTATCTTCAATAATGTGGTAGTGTAGATATTTCCCTTATTACAATATTTCTATGTTGCAAATATTGCTTAGCTATAAAAGTGTGCTGCAAATTGTCATAAGGTTCAACCACAGTCATAGGAAAGGGGAATAGAAAGCAGAAATTATATTTTTTATTTTGTCTTTCTCCTCTATTTTTGGAATCAGACATAATTTTGTCAACTTCAAACTGTTCAATAAAGGAATTATTTTCTTCAAGAAACACATATAAAGTGGATATATATCCAATTCTGTGGCACACTTGGGAGTTAGTCCTGATTTTATTTTACTTTAGTTTCTAATTTCTGCTTTAATAAGAGACTCTTCCTTTCTGTCATAACATCTCTATAAAAAAAATAATGGGTCCTGACCTCTTTCTGCCACTGCTTTTGAAATATTTCAAATAAAACATGTTAGTGGGGAACTAGAATGAAAATGGCAAGTAGTTGTGAAGCCACGTTGCTGAAGCCTTACAAAAGGATGGCTAAGATTTAGAATCCAAGGTAGCTTGATGTAGTATGAAAAGGTAAATTGCTGGGTTTTGGGTGGTTTTTTTTGCTTTTGTGCAAGAGCTAACACCTGAAGTAGCTTTTTACACCATATCCAAGCAAACTGTGCTTTAAATGAGTTCATTAAGATGTTTTGTGTTCCTAACAGAGGGAGCCAGTTGCAACCTGACATGTCTGGGGACAGGTCTCCACCCAGCTCTGACAGAGCCACAGGCTTGGATGGAGTGATCTACTTCATTGGTAAGAGACAAGCAGCAACATGTTTATTGATATCAAACGGAAANTGAAATATTTCAAATAAAACATGTTAGTGGGGAACTAGAATGAAAATGGCAAGTAGTTGTGAAGCCACGTTGCTGAAGCCTTACAAAAGGATGGCTAAGATTTAGAATCCAAGGTAGCTTGATGTAGTATGAAAAGGTAAATTGCTGGGTTTTGGGTGGTTTTTTTTGCTTTTGTGCAAGAGCTAACACCTGAAGTAGCTTTTTACACCATATCCAAGCAAACTGTGCTTTAAATGAGTTCATTAAAATGCTTTGTGTTCCTAACAGAGGGAGCCAATTGCAACCTGACATGTCTGGGGACAGGTCTCCACCCAGCTCTGACAGAGCCTGCACCCCACAGGCTTGGATGGAGTGATCTACTTCACTGGTAAGAGACAACCAGCAACATGTTTATTGATATAAAATGCAAATTTAACAAAGCTGATGGTAAATGTGTCAGGACTTTAACAAGTTTGGATGACAAGGTAAACTTTATTTGCTGCAGAGAGGATAAGGTCAGACAAAAATGCAAGGAAGGCCCTCCTTTTGAGTCACAGGATTCAGAAAGGACCTCCTTGCATTCTAATCTCCTCAGAGGGAGGAGTTTAATCCAGTTTAGTTGCAGCTGGATCCAGATTTACTCCCAGGTTCGATCAATGGCTTGTGTCTACAGGACTGGATGTGNGTCTCCACTGAATCCACGGGTACAACGGCAAGGAAAGGACTCGATGGAGTGGTGCAGTCTCCTGGTGACTAAGGGCATAGAGAAGGCTGTGCCACTCAATAATTTCTTCATGAATCCCAGGCCTTGAGACTCACAGGAAAAGTCTGGAGCAAGGACTGCTTACTGTCTGTGCAGGAGGATTAAATTAGAGACCATTTAAACTGACTGAATGTAGCCAAGTCCCTCAAACCCATTGGGAGGCACTCAGCAGTGCTGAGGACAATGACACTGAGGCCACTCACAGTTATCTGTGGAAGACTAGGGAAATCCAGGAAAGCTGGTGAAGCCCNTAGCTAAGATTTCAAAGCTCAGTGTGGTCATTCCCAATTCACTTACTGAGTGTCTGGTTAGAGAAGGAATCTCTAAACCTTCAACCTTTGAGCAGCAACCTTTCAAAGTGTCCCTGCCCCAGGGTAGATCCTGCCACATATCCCATGCAGGACAGCTGAGTGTGCCCTGGGCTCTCCTCTGTTTATGGAGTGAGGAAATGGGCTCATGGTCATACCTGCATCCTCACTACAGCTGTCAGGGTCTCCCAAACANACTCACAGTTATCTGTGGAAGACTATGGCAATCCAGGAAAGCTGAAGAAGCCCAGTAGAAAGAAAATATCCACCTCCATCTTCAAGGGCAGGGCCAGGGAACTGCAGGCAAATCAATCTTACCTCAGTCCTCAGGAAGGGGGATGTAGCAAATAATCCTGGTAACCATTTGTAAACACATCAAGGACCAGAAGCTGACTTCTGGAATATTCAGATTGGATTTATGATGGGAAAATCATGCATGAAAAACCTGATGGGTTTCTATAATGAGATGACTGGTTTGGTGCATCGGGGGCAGAAGTGAATGTTATTTATCTTCACCTTGGTAAGATACTGTCTTCCATAATCCCCTCACAGACAAGCTGATGAAGCATGGGCTAGAGAAGTGGACAGCAAGGTGGATTGAAAATTGCTTGTGATGAGCAGTGCAAAGAGGAGCTATTTACACTGGGCTCAAGCCTGTTTAACACCTTTGTTAACCAGGATGATGGGAAAGAGTCTGTACTTAGCAGGATTTCAGGTCACATAAAACTGGAAAGAGTGGTAGGTGCAACAAAAGTTGTGTTGCAATTCAGAGGGATTTTGATTGGAAAAATGGTCTGATGGGAGCAGCTGGGTTCCCAGGATAATTCTTGACTCTCCATCCCTCTGTATTCACAGCCTGACTGGACATGACCCTAGGGAACCTCCTCTGGCTGAGCCTGCTCTGAGCATGGGATTGAAGCTGCCTTCCTGCCTCACCATTCCAGGATTCTGCATTTAAAATGTTCAATAGTGACAGTCATTGTGAAGCCTCTGAAGTTTTAAAGTAATCAGATGCATGATACTCAATATCAAGAAGTATGTTACTCTAAACAAAGTTAGATTGAATATGAAGTCCCTTAAAATTATATTGTGAGATAAAATAATGAGTTGACTCTTGAGGATAAATAATGTAGATTACGTTGGAGAGATTAAGAAATATTCAACATATTTATACAAAAAGTACTGATTTGGATAATTTTAAAAAATAAAATCACTTTTAATCAATACAAGAATCAAGTGAAGACAGTAAATAAGCAAGCAAACTAAAATACAAGTTACAAATTAATATCTAAAACACAGTCAGCTGCAGGAAACAGACTTTCCTACAAACAAACCATCTGGATTTCAACTCTCATCATATTTTAACCTAAACTAAAGGTGTCTTGAAGGTAGCATAAATGGTAAAGAAAATGGTATGAGCTTCTTAAAGCACCCCATTTATTCTGTGTCTCTTTCAACACTGAGAAGGCTCTGGGAAGATACGAGCAGATATTTCTTCCTAAGGGGCTAAAGATAGGAATTTTCTGGGTAATAATATCTTTCTAAATCCATCTCAGATAGACTTCACTTACAATTCTCTCTCTAGGAAGGAACTTTGCTTTCTATCTCTTTGTAATTCTTAGGGAAATGACCTGCTCAGTTCTGTAGATTATGATATACTGTGTTAGATTTTGAGGTACTCTGTTGACATCTAACCTAAAATCCTAACTTTTTTTTTTTAAGGCATCAACACTTCTCCTAGAGAAAAGCCCTCCCAATCTTCATAAGCAGGAAAAAAAACTCTTCTTCTTTTCAAAACCTGAAATTTTCATGTTAATTTTCACCTGATTTCAATAAATGCTGATAAAATGGTTAAACAAAACATAAAAGCAGATTTTACTTAAGTAGTCAGTTAATTTTCTATTATCAGTAGACTGTTCAATTTGTCAGAGAGTATATAAGTACTTTGAGAAGGGAATGTTTACAGGTTCAATTAATTTAAAATTCTATAATTAGCCACATGATCACAGTTAACAGAATCACAGAAATTACTGAGGAAGAAAGCCTATTAGATTATTTTCCTAGTCTGCTTGCCAAAGCAGCAGTACTTCCTAGGCTATTGCTCACAACACTTCATTTTTAATGGGGTTTCAAATACACTGTAAAAGGTGAACATATTTCAACCTCTCAGGAATCTAATGAGTGGAGTTCCACAATCCCACATCTGCATGAGCCTTTCAGATAAGGCCCTGGTTTTACAAATGTCAATTTTTATGTACCAAGTCATTCACTAATATCAGCTGGTGACAATCTGTGCCCACTGGATGAAGTGCTGCACAGAGTGTGTAAGAAAAGTTCTCCCCAGCTTTTCTGGGGAATCTTATTTACAGTTTAAACATTGAAGTGCAGATTAGTAAATGATAATATAAATTTTTATGTACCAAGTCATTCACTAATACCAGCTGGTGACAATCTGTGCCCACTGGATGAAGTGCTGCACAGAGTGTATAAGAAAAGTTCTTCCCAGCTTTTCTGGGGAATCTTATTTACAGTTGAAACATTGAAAGTGCAGATTAGTAAATGATAATATAAATTTTTATGTACCAAGTCATTCACTAATACCAGCTGGTGACAATCTGTGCCCACTGGATGAAGTGCTGCACAGAGTGTATAAGAAAAGTTCTTCCCAGCTTTTCTGGGGAATCTTATTTACAGTTGAAACATTGAAAGTGCAGATTAGTAAATGATAATATATTCATGATCTGAGTAAGGGCAGTTTTCAGTCTGCCATGAGGGAAACAAGAGAGGAAAAGAAATAAAAAAGTAATGGCTCAAATTCTGCAATGAAATTTCATTAAGTAAGTGGTGGAGATGATGGGCATCTAAGGAGGTAAGGAAAATTTTTGTCTTAGCTATACACAGGATTAAAATAGCCACCAGATGCTTTAGCTGCTGTGTTTAGCCTCATCTTTGGAAATCATCACAATTTGGGAGCTGCCTGGATGCTCAGGGATCATAGCTGAGTCTGAGGAGAGGTGGTGGGTGTAAGGCAAGAGCTGTGACTCTTGATTAACCTTCTAGAGGCAGCACAGTGTGGAGTCCAAAGATAGCTCATTCCAAATACAACTCAGGAAGAAAAATTGATTTTAAACAAGGAATGTGGTTCTCATGGCTACCTAAGAAAAATAGAACTTCACTACAGTTGCATCGTTGACTGTTAGACACAAATACAACTCTAGGCCCAGGAAATTCAGTAAAAGTGAGATTTTCAACAAAAAGTACTGTAATATCAATTTCTGCTTGTCAAAACTATAGTTAGCATCACAAATTTCAAGGATAAGGAAGGTCTGAAAGAACTTGGTTTTGGTTATTAGTGTTCAAACTCATGTGACTTGTACTGAATCATTTTCTAGTCCTTGTAGAAAAGCTCATGTGATCTTTGTTGACAGATTACTCTTGGAAAAAGAGTTCAACAGGTTTCCTCAGTGTTTGGAATTATTCTGATTGTCTTTCTTTTGAACATGTAATTAAAAAACTATCTAAGTCAGTTTAGGCAAGATGCATAAATGAACAATCCTGTTTTTCTAAACATCTGTATTTCCCTGCAGCAGTGAAGATTATTGTCTTTCTTACCAAGAAGAAAAAGTAAGCTGTTATCTTTGCAACAGGTAAGGTAGCACAGAACAACTTTGCAGAGGATGTTGAATTCAGAGGTTTTCAGGTGTGCTTCTTGAGAAGAGATTGTGTACACTGTAGCTGGTGACACCCACTGACACAGCTGATAACACAGCTCAAACATCTAAAAATAATTTCCATCACTTTTGTTGTGCACTGGAGCTGGAGGAGCTGTCCCCTTTGGGTCTCATCTGAATTTGTTCTGCAGACTTTTGCATGGTCAGGAAAAAAAACTCTGCTAGAAATCCCTGGACCAATTAGGCTGGAAAAGACCTCTGAGATCATCAAGTTCAACCTTGGACTGATCACTACCTTGTCAAGCAGAGCAGAGCACTGAGTGACCTGTCTAGTCATTTCTTGAGTACTTCCAAGCATGGTGATTTCACCACGTCCCTGAGCAGTCTGCTCCAATGCCTAAGTGCTTGTTCATTGAGGAAATTCTTCCTGATGTCCAACCTGAACCTCCTCTGGTGCACTGGAGGCCATTCCCTCTTGTATGGTTGCTGGTTGTCTGGAAGAAGAGCTGGACTCCCACCTGGCACTACCCTCCTGTCAGGGAATTGCAGAGAGTGATAATGTTCTAATGTTCCCCCTGAGCCTCCTTTTCTGCAGACTGAGCCCTCCCAGCCATCCGTCAGCTGCTGCTCACCAGCCTTGTGCTCCAGACCCTTCCCCAGCTCCATTGCCCTTCCCTGGACATGCTCCATGTCCTCCTGGCAGTGAGGGGCCCAGAACTGGACACAGGATTTGGGCTGTGGCCTCAGCAGTGCTGAGTGTGGGGGGAGCAGTCACTGCCCTGCTCCTGCTGGCCACACTTGCTGTGTGCTTGTGGCTCCTACCAACCAAGAAGGTGCCATATAACATTGCAGTGTTTCTTTGTTTCACTAATTCTTTCTTGCCAGATGTTTCTGGAGCATCTGTGATTAGGATGCTGAGACAGGGCTGAGTGTACATCACACACTGGGACACCAGGGCACAAACCTCCCTTTCACCATCTGTTAAAATGATTTGCTGAATCCACCCATCACATAAACGGGGGCTCTGTGAAGGAAACAAAGTGGTCGTACATCAGTTCACTGCCAGGATTCACACCACATGCAGGGCCCAGGATATCCTGTGATCTCACACTTATGTTGTCATATTGGATGTTTCAACAACATTTTTCACAAATAGGGATATAGTGGATTATTTTATGTAATGACAAAGTTTTGAATCTAAGATAGTAGTGCAAGTGAAAGCATACCACAAAGCTAGCTACATAACTTTATGTCAGTACTGGAGTGGGAGAAGCTGCTCCTCAGTCTCAAAAATCGAGATTTTATTGTACCTGCTGCTGTACAGAGAGTTGTTAAAACTTCTTACAAGATTAATGTTTAATAAAAATAAGAAATGAATGAATAAGAAAAAAAATTCAAAAAGCTATTGCACAGCCATGGAAAATAGGATTTAAAATAGTAAGAAGAATGTGCATTTTATGCAGTGTAGAACATTAAATATCTTTATGAGTAGATCAGACTGTCTAAGAATATGGAAAAGAGAACTCTAGTATTTGGTTAACATTCACATTTTGAAAGAGAATGAAAACATGGCAAAGAAATGAAATGTTGACACACTGGCTAGACCCTTTACTCATTTAAATACATATTTATGGATTTCTCCAGCCCTGCCTCCCTGTAAGTTGCTCACTTAGATTTACATGGGGAGTCCTTCTAGGGAACACCCAAAGGCACCATACAAAATCAATACAGGAACAAATACACTTAAATATTCATGAATACAAATGCATAATGCACACAGTCTTCATTTAGTCTGAAAAGCAGGCAGGGATTTCCAGGATTTATTCTTTTCATATTCAAGAAAGTACCAATTTTACATTGAAGAGTTCATTAGAAATGCATTAGATCAGATGAATGCAAAACTGTGGAAATAACTATATACTCTGTAAAAACTTGGCACCATTGTCTCTATGGTGGCAGATGAGAAGGTAGAAAAGAGAGCACACAGCTGATCCATAATCCTCCCAGGAGCCTGGTAGTTGCAGTGGCTGTGAAACAGCATGACCTCAACTCACTCTCTGTGAGAAAGATGAGAAAGTACCAGCTTTATCATGTATAGCCCTGATATACAAATCATCTTATTATCAATGTATTTTTGTTATTACACACATTTTTCTAGACCCCTGCTTGTTTCAGTAAGTCTCCTGTCTCCTTATGTCAGTCACCCCTCAATGTGTTTTATCTGCAGTTATTCCCAGAAACACTGTTTTAACAGGCATGGGTTATGTGAGGTGCAGATGATGGATGTATCTGGACAGTCCTGAGTGCTGTGCCCTAGGGAACCTCCCTGGGGAGGGATGTTGGACTCCAGTGGTCCCTTCCAACCTTAAACATTCTGTTACACTGTGAGATGAAATCAGAGTTTCCATGAGATACAGAACTGTTGAGGTCTCATTTCCTCATTTCCTAAACAATTAACTTTCTATCTGGGCAATGTAACATTTTCTGCTGTTTCTGCATGTACTTTATAACCTCCCACAGAGTACTTTGGTGCCAAAATGAGTGCTATTTCCATTAGTGGCAGACTTTCTTTGATGTTATGCAAAAAAATCTTGTTAGCATTTGGGCTAATAAAAGCTATTAACAGTGAACTTGTGACTCTTCAAGTTGTGTTTATCCTGCTGGCCCACCACCTATCTTTATGAAAGCACACTAACTTTGCATAGCTTATTAAAAATCATTAGAAGAAGATAGAAAGACACATTTTTGAGTCTCCCCATTGCCTCACAATGTCATAAGGTGCCTTCATGGGTTATTGAAAATTTTTAGATTTTTAGAAAATCAGTCTTTTTATAGGTGCTGTCACATGAAGCCATTTCTGGAGTAAGGACTTTGGAGAGGCCCATTCCATACACAAGATCAGGGGAATAATCTGTGATAAAAGCTCAGCATCTCACTCCCTTATCCATTCTGAGCAAGACTATCCAGTCTCATGACTTTCTAGATCATGGAGTAACTTTTCTTATGACACCAGCAGAAAAATCTCCTTTAGTCAGAGTGGTTTGGTTTTTTTTTAACCATTTCATTATATTTGAAGCAGCTCCAAAAAACTGTATTGGGATGTATTGAGCCAATTGGGTTGAAGGGGACATGAGAGAGAAAGAGTTTGGATCCCAAAGGACAAGTTCTTGACAATCCAGCTGAAACCATTCTGGCTTGCAGGGACTTTGTGTGAGCTTGGTCAGGTTACAGACCATGGGGTGACGTCCATCCTGTGCTTTTCATAATGTCCTGTTGCTACAGCACCTTTTATAGTTCTATCAGATCATTAATTGATTTGGATTTAAAAATGCACAGATGCATGTATGTCTCATTAGAAAAAATAAATCAATTATGCACATTTTAATACTGTGTGCCCTGTGGAGGTGTGGATGTAGATGAAAGAGGCTTGGCTTAACTTTCTGTCTATATTGAAATTCCTTCTGCACAGAATAACAGAAAAAGACCCCAAACTCAGGTATTTTGAAACTGTATTGAAACAAAACATGGATTCTGGGGCGACGGGGCAGAGTTTTTTTTGGGAAATAATGAAGACTAATAAAAATATTTACTTTATTTTCTTCAGTATAATTTAAAGAAAACTAATTAATGATAGGTTCTGTACACTGGAATTGAATAATTAGTACCCAAGAAAAGAAAATCACTTTAACATATTCTCTAGTGGAAATTTGAAGATAAGTTAAATAGTAATATCACCTTATTTTCTCTGTGCAGCAAAAGCCAGAAAAGACTAAGAAAATTTGTCTTTAAAACCAACTAATCCTTATTCTTTAAATGACAAAAAGTCATTATTTACAGTAGAGTTGGTGAATTTGTGTACTATATTACCTCTGATTTTAAAATCTGACCTGCTATCTAAGAATTAATCTGTGATAGACTCTAGGACCTTCTGAAAATTAGGTAATTCCAGAATCTGTCTAAGTAAATGAGTACTTGGCATATAGAAGTGCACTCCTATAAACATAAGTGGATCACATTCTGAAATTTGACTTTAGGTGAATTAAACTGCAACAATAATTGCTTTTAACTTGTGGAAAGAGAAGCATCCCTGATACTGAGTTTTGTCAGCAAAACCACAATGAAAAGCTGTGCTTAAAGTTGAAATTATTTTTTATCACTTTCCAAATAAATTATTTTTTATGTTTAAAGTTTCTGAGCTTCTTTTCACAATTTAGAAACATACTATTTTGGAAAACTACTTTAAATATTAACCTGTCCATTGTTCACATACCAGGAGTCTTATCTTTTTTGTTCCTTGGGTTCTTGGACTATACCTATCCTGGGAAAGGTGTGTCACTTGGAATATACAGAAAGCTTAGTTTGGATTAGTCACGAATATTTAAACCCGGACTGTCCCACCTAAGCCCTACTGGACTCCACGGCCACAAGGGGGCAGAACAAACATTAATGTCAGAAGTCCAATTAGACTTTCTTTCAAGAAGCTCCTTCTTTAAGCACAGCGCCAGATTTCTCTTCCATCTGGATTAAAACACCTTTGCTTTGCTAGAGACATTTTCCCAAGAAGTTTTATGTCCTATCTTTAATAATTACATTATTTAAAAAAAAATAGGAAAAAAAGGAAAAAGGAAAATATTATATAATTTTCCAGAAATCTCTAAAGCATCACTTAGAAACCAAGGATGATTGAGGAAGAAGGATCATTTCTCTTGCCCTTTATTTTCCCAAATTAAAGCATTTTCGATTTTTATTTTATCATTAAAAAACCCCCAAAACAAACCCTTCAAATTCTGTTAGTTTTCTCAGTTTAAGCTTTAAAGATTTCTTTTAATCCTCTTGACTCAAAATGGAAACATTAATATTTAATCCTGGCAAGACATTATTATGATCATAACATGACTTATATTGAGGGCTCAGGAGTTAATGGTCTTTTCTTTGAATATAGAATATGTATGTTAAAGGTAGTGAAATAGTTCATTTCATTAATTTGTTCATTTTTTTCATCAGTTCATTTTGTTTTGATGCATTCCTCCATAACGATTATAAACCTACAGGCCAAGATATCTGGTGCAGAAGTGAATTTTCTGTGTTGATAATTTGTATTTATATTAAGAAAAACATATCACATACAGGAAGGCTGGCATTTAAATATTGCCAAAATAAGTTGTGTGTTTCAGCACTCAGAGTTCTTTACCAATGAAACACAGCTCAGATAAAAAGGAGGAGAGTGGATGCACTGGAAACAATCTGCCTCCGAATAGCAGCAAGTCCTGTTTACAAACAGAATCTGTTCCAGAGCAGTTGGAGGTTATTTTCATAGAAATGGTAGCAGACCAATTTATGGCTCCCACTCATTTTTCTCTGCTTGCCAAACAATCAAGTGGTAGCCAGACAGAGAATTGTGCCACCTTCATTGTGGCTCCCAGGAAAACGCTTTGCTGCAGGCTTCTATGGAGTTTTAATGAGCTGGAGAGGACTGGGAGCATCTGATGCATGGCAGGAGACCAATCTGGGTGTTAATACAGTTGTACAAATATATTAAACCACATAAAAAATCCAAAATGCTCTGTGAATACCTGTTCTGCTCCTGATGGAAATGAAGTGGCCACAGAAGCACACGTTGTTGCAGCTCAGCTGATGGCCAGGCTGACAGTTCTGCTGTGGCTGTTGGACACACAGGCTGCAAATTGCCCTGCCTGAAGGCAAAGAGTGAATTTCCTCATCTCCACGTTATAAACAAACCACAGCCTCAATTGCAGGGCATTCTGTACCATTTTTGGAGAGGACACTGCTTTCCATACCAAGGTGAAATGAACCTTATCTCAAGTTACAGCTCTTGTGTGGAAGAGCACACACCACCACAGACGTTGCACATTTTTGGGATTGGAATTCCAGGTGATTTTGGCAAACTGAAGAAGAGCTCTATAAAGAAAATAAAAGGAAAAATAATGGAAATAAAACCAAAAATGTGTTTGGCTGAAAGAATGTGGTACTTGAGTACAAGGTGTCAGCTGTCTGCCTTCTAGGAGAGAAGCTAAGGATTTATGGTTGCAATTAATCTTCAGCAGTCTCAGGCTGCTTGGGAAAAGACAAACTAGGGACAGTAAAAAAGAGCACAGGCTATCAGATATGTAAAGTTTTATTAATACTCCTTTATTTTGCACTGAAAAGGTCTCAGAGCATGAAGTAGAATTGGAGTAGATAAAAATGTTTTAGGCTTTTGGACTCCAGAGGGTGAGAAAAAGTACACTGATAAGAATTGGTGTACCAAAGGAAACCAGAATGGGTATTACTAAAAAATAGTGCCTGAAAGGGATTCTTTAGTTAACAGGAGGGAAAGAAAGAAAGAAAAAAAATGTGTCTGTCTTCAGATCTGCAAAGATTGCTTCCACAAGAAAAGGAGTAGTTGATTCTTCATATCCATGTTAAAAATTTATGGCAAAAAAAAGACTTCTGAAGTTGCCACACCACTTGGGGCCAAGGCATCTTCAGCCAAATGGCAAAATCTATCAGCATGGCAGACAAACCCCTGTTATTTTTCTACTGTAAATTAGCTCTTTCTGGCCACAGTATTTTTGCCTTGACTGCAGTTCAGTTTAATACAGTTGGGATGATCTGATAAAAATGGAGAGTGAATTTAGCAAGGAGACCATTTTTCATACCACAAAAAGTGAGTCAGATATTGACTTAATGGATTTAGAGAAGGCTTGGATGAGTCATTCTTCTCCTGGTTAATTGATATTGCTGGGACATGCTAAATGTATCCCTAAATAGCGAAATAATTTATAGAATGTGCTTTTCTGGCTGTTAATTGTGCAGCTGGATAACTGCATTTAAAAGCTCATCCAATTCTCTTGAAATCACTAGAAGGTTTTCCACTGACTCAGAGGAAGCTGAAGTAGCTTTTCAGGGACCATTGTCAAAGGCAAGAGGTGATCTGACTGTATAAAAAACTTCAGGATCTTTTTACTCTAAATGTGCTGCATCCTTCGAGTTGTTCCAAAGCTCCAAGGACAGAAGAAACCCTCTTTTGTCATCCTTTTACTTTTCTGAGAAGGAGATAAATCTGATGTTTGGTTTGTGTTTTCTTTTTTAAGGACTGTGACCTTTTCCAAAAGCCTTAAAACACTTCATGCATCCAAACTCCAGGCCAGAAAGCAGCTGACAGTTTAACAGTTTGAATTAGAGCTCATTTGGGTCCCCAGACTTACATGGTATTATCTCCTCTTGATGTATGTCTTCTAAAGTGCCTGTGTTACAAATATTTACTGTAAACTGTGCTGTGGTAGTCTCTTTTTTTCCTCTGATGTTTAAACATTTTGACTACTGAAGTTTTTGCAATACTATGTGTTGTAAACTCAGAGTAAAAAACCAAACAAAATAGCAAAAATTCTTAGAAGTAATGAAGTAACTTGATCATTCATCAGTTATTGACATGTATTCAGTAATCCAACCCCAAGGAAAGCAGCAGCACATCCTCTCTGGTGCTTTTTAAAACAGACATTCTCACTTGCACTAATAATACCATATATAAAAATATACATGTTAATGTGGGAAAACAGGAGAATAAAAACATTCAGCCACTGGGAAAAAAATACAAAGCTGATGCGAAAAAAAAGTCATTTAACATTATCTTGTGTAGATAAACTAGTTTGTGGTATCTTCTGTTGAAACAGGTAAGACATGCAAAAGAAATTGTCCAAAAAGGTGGCAGGCCTTTGTGATTACATGAATATCAGCTCTGACCTTTTTTTGTAGCAGTCAAGAATTGATCAGGAAAATATCTGAAGCAAAAGCAGATATGTCTCCTTTCTTTTTTAATATTTAGCATTTATTTATTTCTTTATTTATTTAATCTGAGCATCACTAGACTTGAGTTCTGATGAAGTGCCAAAGGAGGCAGATTGCAGAGTCAGTCCTCAGAATGGCACACAAACTGAGCTGAGCTTTCTTCCAGCTTCTCTCAGCTGCAGTATCAGACCTGGTGTCTATCAGGAGCTGTAAAGGTCACCAGAACACCTTGAATTGTAGAAGAAAGGTGACATGAAGATTTGCCTTGGGATAAAATATTTAATTGTCTGTGTAATGTGAAGTCATCTGTCATTCCAGCTGTGATAGAGATTGTGGTGTGAAGCTTAGGAAAAACAGTTGATTGATTTTCAGCAGGAAAATGTTAGAAGCTCACAGGGTCTGTTCCTAGGTGACATGAAGTGATCAGGTCCCTAAGAGAGTGCAGCAGCAGCAATGTCTGCAGTTGGATCCCAGGGATCTCAGGAGGGGATAAATCACAAAGGCAACCAAGAGGGCAGGGCTGGACTCCTTTGTGAGCTCCTTGTTCTCTTGCTCATGACAAAACTTGCCAGTACTGCTCATCATATCAAAACCAGACCAAGGAAACATACAGACATAGTCTTATTTATATATAAATAAAAAAATATATCAAGTAACTTTTTCAAACAACAGCATCAAGAGGTGTGTTACAAAATGGGCAACTGAAATTCAGGAGTTATGCAGTTACTGAGATCTGTAACTGGTCTCTTCTTCCCTACAGAAAGTAGCTGGGTTGTCCATAAGGAGCCAAAATTTTGGTCTGTTACACTCAAGAATTTATCAACTCAACATGTCTGACAAAATTCCATATGGAATTCTATATCCAGTGTTAATTTAGGACAGTGGAACTTGGGTACATGTCCAGGTCAAATTAGTCTAGGTGAAGGTGTCCCTCCCTCTACTAGGGAAAGGAGTTAGAACAAGAGGATTTTTAAGGTCCCTTCCAACCCAAACTCTGCTGCAATTCTCTGATTCTCTGTGTTTCTTTGCTCCTTGATTCAGCTCTACTGAAACAACACAAGCTCTTCACAGAAATCTTCAGCACCACTTGGAGTGGTGAGTAATTCAGCTTTGGAGTGAGTAATTCAGCTTTCTGTGATGAATGAATATTAATAATAATAATAACAATAATAATAAAGTAGAAAATGCAGTAAATGTTTAATAGCACCGTGCTACATCACTGAATTAATTTATACTTTTGAGTTTTAATCTGTTCATCTTTGCAGGCTGAGTTTTACTATAGACAGTGTTAGTTCTGGACAGTGCTTGGAGAATGAGTTGAGCAATGAATTAGAGAAATAGAGGAAAAATGATTCATCTGCATGTGAAATAGTCTGATAAACCTTTCTGCAGGCACAGCATGGACTAGAAACCAGAAACACAGTAAAGACTAAGAAAATATTCTGTATAGAACCTGTATTTGGCTCAGCTTTATCCAATTATCTGTCACAGGAAAACAATGATCTTCAGCTTTTGACAGTGTGCTAAGAGAATAAAAGGGACAAGCAGAAGCATTACTCTCACTATTTGGAGCCCTTTCAGCATATCAAAACCAAAGTACTTCACTTCTGCACCTCTATTATTCTACAGTATCTCTGAAGTACTTTGTACAGTGCCTTCTCTACTAAACTAAGAAGGTGCATTTAAAGAGATACCAGATTGGGGATTTTTATATTCCTTCCCTTAGCAAAATGTGGTATCTAGGCAGCTTTACACATTCTCATATCTGCATCTTATATTAATAGCTGATTCATTATGTCAGCCTGTGGAAAGTTAGGAATTATTACCTTTATTTTGCAGACACAGTTAGGTATGGGGGAGGCTCAGGAGAGCTGGCTGTATGCAGCTTCCAGGTCAATAGGAGCTGCTTTGCACAGCCCTCCCGAAATTTGAGTCACAAACAATTTATCAGTGACAAAAGACAAATAAATAACAAAATCTGGGTTGGCAAGCTTTATGAAGAGCAGAAAATAAAACCTTTGTTAGCCACATGGAAATCTGATTCATGTATGACCTTTTTTTTCTTGCTATTTTGAAAGCATTTGAGTAAATGGATTAGCTCTTGCATCAGGTTTTAATAATAAAGAAGCCTGCAGTTTGATAAAAATGCCCATCCTAGCACACGGGACACAGCGTTCCTGTGGCATTAAAAATCCTCATCTTGCACTGGTTGCAAACCTTCTTACCTCAATAATTTAGTGAGCAGAACAATGACACGAGGGTGAGGTGACTGGCAGTGCATAATGATGTGCCAATAGCAAACCCTGAAAAGCCAAATGACAGCTCATCACCTCCTCCCTCAGCCCTGCTCCACTCGGGCTGACAGCTCTGAAATCACTGCACTCCTTAGGAATTGTTTGTGACTGCAAAGTCTGCTCCCATTGCTGCTAAATGGTCACTGTGACCAGTCCTACCAAATTACTGTTATCAGCAGGTACCTTCCACCAGGAGCTTCAAGTACTTTGAACCTTATGGCAAGGGAGGAGTGAACTGTATTAATTGCACACTTGGTCATAAAACACAAGTGTGTTTCTTAGCTAATGCCTTGTCCTTTAGCTGCAATACTTGATAAAACTTCCTGCAACTATTTTATAATATGACATTTACCCAAATATCTAATATTAGTTTCCTATATTTCATTCATATTGAAAAGGTTTTCTTGGTGTTTCAAGCCCCGTGCATCTGAAAAACTAGGCACATCTATTTTTATACAGGCACAAAGCAGTATAATAATACATTATTTGTTATTATTAATAAGGTTCTGAGCTAGAAAACCACATGTATTTCCTTTGTATCTCTATTGTTGAAATTGCCTCACCACCCTCAAATAAAAGCTGTGATTTCAATGCTTTACTGAGTTAATTTCAGTGAGTATATTCCAGGTCCCTTGTGAAACCTCACCTCCCACTCATGTGCCAAAAAAGTGTAGACTTCTATAAAAACTCAGCCTTAAAAATGTCAAATATACAAATGTCCAATTACACAAAGGAATGTTAATCCAGAATATAACTTAATGTGACAATCTGTACAGCCTGGTTTGATTTGCCAATTAAATCTATGCAAGATGTAGGATTTACTTACCTTTTAGAGTTTTAGTGGGAATGTAACATAACAACAGAAAATTAATTTGTTTTGAGGAACACCATAACCTCAATGATTGGGTTTTTTTGTTAAGTGGGAAATGGAATTCAGTCAGATTGTTTAAGTCACTCATTCTGCCTTGGAATGGGAAACAAAACTGCTAGAGTTTTTTCCAGCTGATAAATAGAAAAGAAACAAAAACAAACCAACAAAACCAACAAAAAATAACCTCCTGCCCCAAAAAGATGGGAAAAACAATAAAGCTTCCTCCTGAATTTCTACTTGCAGCTACATTCCCTCATGTAGTTATAGCTCCTTAGAGCCTGAGATCTGTTTTCTTTGTCCTGGCTGCCAGTTAAATGAGCAGAAATGGTGATGAACCTCCTTCTCCTCCTCCTCTCTGAAGATTTAATTCTACTGTCCACAGCTGATTACATTCTGCTTTGTTTCCAGCAGCACTTGAAGAGCACCAGTACATTGTATGGATGTCAAACCCATATAATAACCATGCAATGAATGCATGTCCCAACATGACTTGAAGAATAATTGCAGTTGCATGACTCTGTTTGACAGGATAGAGCAACTGCTCAGCATTGTCATTACCTGCACATCACCACCCTTTCTCTGCAGCCTACAGAGCTCTGCTTACCTCACCCACAACTATTTTCCAACATGACAGGAGCTTTAAACCAATAATTTTGTAGTCATCAAAGTTGTATGAAAAGCTCGTGGCCCTTCACAAAAAATGGTTGTGAAAGATTTTTTGGCACCAATAAAAGAAAAGCATTTCTTAAGAAACCTGTTACTAGACCTCCTCAGTCTTTGCAATGACAATTTCCATTTGTCATTGATGCTAAAAATCTTAACCCAAGATAGCAAAGAAGAGAAGAGATATCAAAGATGAAGCAGGGATGATGTAACAATAGTATCATATTTAGCAAATCAATTATTGAATAGAACAATTTATAGAGCTCTGATATATTATCAGCATTTTGACTTCTTGGCTTTCTTCATTTATAGTACTCTCCTTGCTGTTGTAGTCAAACTATAATATCTCTACTTCTTCTATTTAATATTTATTAATGCTATTTTAACCCTACTGTGGCAGTTTGTACTACTTCATTTTCATTACAACCTTTTACCTTTGGAGAAGACTAAATTACTACTAATTCATCACCAGTATAATACTCTTTTTTTTACCAGTTTCAGCATTCAGAATTTTATCAAATTATCCAAATTACAAAATTATCAAATGAAGTCCTATTTCAGCCCTATGAATCATTTTCTTACTCGCCACTAGCAAGGACTGCTAATTTAATCTTATCTTTTCAACAGAAAATCATGACATGCAAGAAGGCAGCCTCAGAGATAGAGAGAAAAGAATGAAAAGCAACTCTCCAGTGTTCAAAATTCATACCCACATCTTAAGTCATAAATTTTTCACCCAATAAATTCAGTCTATAGATCTCTCTCTGTATTTCCTCCTAAGATTATTCACTATTTTTGCTCCTAAACTGCAGCCCATGGGAACACTTGCTGAGTCCAGGCACACACCAAAGTGTGTTCTTACTGTGTCCTGCCAGAGGAGCACACCCCACCCTCCTTTTTCTCCCCAGTTTTTATTTTAGTTGGAGGCAAACTGCAGACTCCTGCAAGGATGGATTAGAGACCTCTGGAAGCAAGACTGCTGGGTGAGAGCATTAGAGAGCACTCACATCTCTTTTGAGCTCGAAATCAGGTGTTGGTCCATGTGAAGCTTGCTGCAAAATTCCTCATAACCTTGGTAAGCTTAGGTAAGGCTTTTTTTTTTTTTTTTGGAAAAGAAAATGCTCAGAATCTGCACTGGTGGACACTAACTTGGGCATATCTCCAGCTGCAGAGATCCCAGACAAAACTGGGAGAAGTGAACTCAGTCTCCTTCCCTCAAAGCTAGGAAGTGGTGGGAAGGTAGATTGAGACAAGCAGAGAACAACTGTCCCTGCAGAAGAGAAAACTCTTCAGATCCTGGATCTCCCAGAAGCAGGAGTGCTGGGATCCCTTGCTGTCCCTGGAGATGGTGATCCCAGCTTTCCTGTGATGCTGCACTGGCACATCCATTTCCCCAGGATTTACTGCCAGCATGACTAAAGAGCTCTGTCTTATGAGAACAGGGAGTGTAACACAAGGCAGAGGGATTATTGAGGTTCTTGCTTATTTCAGGGACGTTTTTGGTGCTGCTCCAGCCACGGATTTATCAGATAAACAACAAACAAAGCTCCATCAATCCACTGAGAGCTGAATATTCCTCTGCATGCTTTGTTCTGCTTGCTAAAGAAGCAAAGAAAAATAAAGACATTTCCTCCAGATTGAGCAGGTGACTGTCCTCTGTTTTTAATAAAGCCATCATTGCAGCTTGCTCCTCACACTGGCTGCCCTCTCCATATCCACCAGAACTTATATTCAGTTTGAGCTCCCTGGGTTTCTTCCAGGAGCCAATTTAACTAAAATATATGGACAGCTGGGACACAGCAGGGAAGAAAATGAGAGACAGGGCTGACTGTGTTACCAGTTGAGTTCGGTTCCTGCTCTTCAGACTGACTTGAATAATCTTGGGCATGTCATAACCTTTCTGTGTCTCAGTTCATGTGCTTGCAGATCAGTGCAATGACAAACCTTTCAGGGTTTTTCTGATGGTGGATTTGACTCTAAAATACATGTCTGAGAACAAGCCTGTGTGTGCAAATCACTACATAAACAAGTTATTCAGCACTAACAGCCCTCTTAAAATAGAATCAGAAATGCTCTCATATTATCAAATGATAGACCAAGAAGTATTATCTTTTCCCCAGTATCACTGCAAGGTTAATGATTTCTCTATCTGCTGAGTGCTGTGTGTCAGAATATTGTTGTGTTTAATATAACCAGAGTGTAAGGTGCTGCTGTGCCTATGAACTTTGGACAGAGATGCACAAAGCAGCTATATTCTGCAGTGAGAAAAACTAAAACAAATTCATCACTGCAATGAAAGTTTTCTAGCAAATATATTATATAAAACATTGCCTGAGATACACTCTAAAGACTGCATTTCAGGAATTAAATGCATAACTTCTGCTATTTTTGGATTTTAAGAAAAAAAACAGAACCAACCAATGCCTTAATCAATTCAGGTATTTGAAAATGAAGTTTGGGTTATTGGGACATAATGGATAAGCATTGCTAACTATCTCATTGTCATCAGAGAGGTACATGAATTTAGGAGAAAAATCCCACTGACTGGGGAATCTGGAAACAGACCCTCTCCCCCTGCCCCTACATGCCCTTTTTCCTTCCTTTTCTCTCTTCTCACTCTGCTCTATAAGAAAGGAAACTAGAAATGAATAAAACCTCCCAGATCTTTGAACTAGAATTCAGGGTTGTCTTTGTTCTCACGTTTTGCTTTTAGAAACTGATTATCAATGTGTATCTTATTTGTCTTTGCTCAGTTTCTTGTCTGGAAAGTCATATACTGCCACAGACTGGTGGCCAGTGTTTTCTCCAGGGTTGAAATCCTGCTTATCAAATTGATGTACATTAGGGCCCAATCTTTCCCAAAAGGGTAAAATACAAAAGAAAACATAAAGGAAGATATTTGAAAACAAAGAGAGAGATATGAAGCTTGTAGATAGATGAAAAAGTCACTGTGAGTAAATAGAAATTAGCAGGAAGATGGCTCTATGCAATATATATATTCCTTCTTAAATTACGTTTGGGATTTCAGATAATTTGAACTAAAATATAAGCAAATGAATATGAAGAATTCAAAACTAAGCAAAGAAATATAATCAATTTTACCAGCCCATTGTTAAGAGGGTGTGCTGATCCCACCCAGGAAACAGTGCTTTGGCAGAGAATTAGTTTTTCCCAGGAGCAGATAAGGTTGCCAAGTTGCTGCCTCTGAGGAGCTGCTCTGTTTAAAGGCAGTCAGCTCTTCATCAGCCTGACACACTGGGATGCCAAGATCAAAGGACCAAGCCTACAACTGCAAGTGCCATGGCTAATGAGGGGAGCACCCGAGGTTTGTGGGTGCTTGTGGTCAGAAGGAGCAACAAAAGTCAGTGTCCTCAAAAGCTTACAAAGTTTTGTTAGAAAATGTCACATTTGGCATGGAAATAGGAATGTTAGTCCCTGACCAACCATGTAAACACACAGCAGTGAGTTTTGGGTAATGGGTTGGGTGACAGGGCAGGGAGAAAGAGAGAGAGGAATTAAAGAGGGGGAGAGAGTAAGAAATAGAGGGAAAAGAAACAGAGGGAAAGAGCACTAGTTCTGGCTCCTGTGTTGATCCAGCTGGGATGTCCAGGGTCCTGGGACATGAACAGGGAAAGTACACTGGGCTTGGTGGGATACCTCTTCATAGATAAATTCTTCCCACCCTAGAGATAAAGTTTTCTCTTTCAATGCAAATTAGTTCTCACACACAGTCCATCCTTCCAGACCTTTCTGGAAAGTGCTTGGAGGCTTCAGGGTCTTTGGTGCTCTTGTTCACCCCCTACAGCCCACACATGTAGGAGAAGGGATTACAGTGACCTCGCCCCTGATGAGTCAACTGGGTTAATTACCCCAAAACAACCTCACTCCTCCTGATGAACAATAAGGATGGATGTGATAAAAAGCTGCATTGGCCAGTCAGGGCAGAATGCTGAGGAAGAAGGAGAGGAAGGTTCTAGAGGGACAAGAGGATGGATGGNAGAGTCTGTAAGGGAAGCCTACAGTGGGAGTTTGCTGTAGGAGTCAGGATGGCTGAGTTGTGAAGAAGAATAAACCAGGACCCCTTTTTCACACTGATAACCAGGAGTGTGTTTATCAGTGTGATAAACTATCATTTCTATCCCTAATGCAACGTGTGCTGCAGCACATGGACACCTCTCAACCTGAAGAATAAACCAGGACCCTTTTTCACACTGCTAAACAGGAGTGTGTGTGTCAGCTCATTTCTATCCTAATGCAGGGTCTGCTGCAGCACATGGACACCCCTCAACCTCCCTCCTGAGCTGTGCTGTGCTTATCTCCAGGAGCAAGAATAAGGCTGTTTGTCCAGAAAAGAGCTGTCCTGCCTCCACGTGGCCCCATTTCCAGCCACATCCTTTCTCACAGTGTGTTATTACCAACAATCCTTGGCTGTCATTATCAGCAATCCATGGCTGGCTCCACATCTATCTGTGCTTCAGACACACACATTAGTCCCAGCTCTTTTAGGCTTCTGCCACATCAATATCTGAACTAATGACCATAACACTGCCTTAACAAACAGTGGAGTGATGGAATCACTTTCAGAGCATGGCACAACATCTGTTGTGTCCCACAAGTGCATGGTTACTTCATGGACATGAGAACACCAAGGGCAACTTGCTTCAGAGACAGATGTTTGCAATTTTCTTTAGGTCAGCTGGGCTGTGTGCCAATTGGGAAACCAGTGCAGAAAACCAGGAAGACATTTCCAATGCACTTAAAACTTTCAATTGCTGTTGCAAGCAATGCTGCTGAGCTGTGAGGGGCATGTTACACAAATGCAGTGATCTATGCTTTTTTAATTTTGCATGCCAATAGCTGAAAAATCAGACCTAGTATGAGTTTCCTGTGAAAAAAACTACACCCAAATACAGTGCTAATGACTGAAATATGTTATTGATATTGGTGAAATTATGTATTCATTACTACATCTGTTTCCTGACCCAGGATTTTGATTTTCCTGTTTCCTCATTAAATTTTGCTGTGTTTATTTGCATTCACATCTTCATTACAGGGCTGGTGATGAAAACACTTGGCAAAGAGCACAGGGAAAAATTCAGATGCTGAGGAATTCAAACAAATTAACTTAGTTGTAGAACTATTTAACTGATATTTGACTGAACAGATGAACACATGATCAGCCCTGTACATTGACAGTAAGAGGAAAAAGAGGAAGCATTCACTGGCACACAGTTACAGTTAATTCCATGGCCATTATTGGGACACTTGTGTTCTCTTTTTTTAGCTGAAGTGGTCAGGTAGCTGCTAAAAGAGGAATATTCTGATGGAGAAAGTCAGAAGACCTAAAACAGGGATAATCACAGTCTAACAGGCAATAACATGTTGAGAGAAGACCATTCCTAAAAGTGACACCTATTTGATGGGTGGCAGGTTTGCTCCTTCCAAGCAGTAAAATCCATTATGTGAACAGAAGCAAGCTTTGTATGCCTCATATAGATTCCATATGTCCTTAAGATAAATCATTACAAAGACTGTTAATATCCTTAAATGGAGGTTGTTCTGCCATCACTGCAGATTTAGAAATTTCTGAGAGGGATTTCAGTGTCTGTCCCAACCACATGTCTCTGTAACCTTCATAAAAAGTGATATCTGAACAGTGGAGGGAGCATATCCCACCTTCAGGAGCATATCCCACCTTCACTTCAGACAGGGACAGTAAAATCCCACAGTGACTGGACTGCTCAGAGAGTAACAAACAGACAAATGGCTGAGGGAATTGAGATCATTCAGCCTGAAGAAAATTGCAGTACCTGAAGGGAGCTGATTTCCAAGGGCCTGGAGTGACAGGACAAGGAGGAATGGCTTCAAACTGTAAGAGAGTAGGTTTAGATTGGATATTAGGAAGAAATTCTAACTCTGAGGCCAGTGAGGTCCTGGCACAGCTTGCCCAGAGAAGCTGTTGCTGCCCTGACCCTGGAAATGGGCACGGCCAGGTTGGATGGGGCTCCAAGCAATCTGGTCTAGTGAAAAGTGCCCCAGCCCATGGCAGGGGGTTCAAATGAGATGATCTTTAAGGTCCCTTCCAACCCAGGCCATTCTTGGATTCCATGAAAACACAGAGAGCCCTAACAGAGCTCAGCTCAATAGTGTCAAAGGCTCAAGTACAGCAGTGCCCTGCTAAAAAAAATAAATAACAAGAGCTATTTTCAAAGGCACATGTGTGACAAAGAACCCCCCATCTCTGTGTCCCTTTTATTGCACTTCTGTGCAATAAAATACACCTTAAAAACTCTAGTGGGGTACCAGAAAAGAGCAAACATTATGCAGAGGAATAACTTTTATAAGTTAGGCACAAAGTTTTAACAATGAGGTGATCTTTGATACAGATGCAAATGAATGGAAAATGCCCCATAGCAAGCAGGGGATGTAAACATGCCACTCCTGCAATAACAAAGCATCTGCCTTGTGTCTAGAGCTTCTTAAAGGGGGAAAAAAGAGAGAAATCACAGATTTCATGAAATGCCTTATTAGAAGACATTCCCAGGGGGAGAAGGGGTGTGGAAATGTGGAGGCAGTGTCAAATGTAGTAAGTTAATAAAAACCAAATAAAATCCATATGCTTTAACTAAAGCCTAATGCATTATTCATAAAGAAGGTATTTCTCTTTAGAAATTTTAATGCATCATCCTGTTTACTATATTTTACAGCATCAATTAGAAAAGAGGGATTCTCTTCCTTTCCAGGGTTAGTAATACATCTTCACCCCACACAAAAAAATTTATTATGGCGTTTAATAGCTTGATGAGAGATGCATAAAAGTAAATCAGCAAGACTGAAAGAAAATCGGCATGTGAGAAAGGAAAAGCAATATCCTTATAGTGAAAATTCATTCAGTTTGCAATGACTAGGTGATGTTTTCTCTTTTGGACCAGTTCACCTCAGCTGTGACTGTGGGAAGTGCAATGGAGGAGGAGGATGTTGTTTCCCAACCTGGCCCAGTCTCTCCCTTCTCCAGAAGAGGACCAGATAAACTGTGGTCTCTGGGTGGGTGTGAGAAGACACAAGGAAAAGCACCTAAAAGCAGAATTTAGAAGCATCCATGGAAATTATTATTTAATTTTTTTGTTACAGCTACTGCTTAGGATAATATCTACCCAGGCTTAAAGCCTGTGCTACACAGGTCTAGTTGGGCTGTAACTGAATTTTAAGTGTTTTTAATATGAATTCTTAATAATTTTTAAGCTAAGAAAAGGAAAGAGTTCTGAAGACATCCTTCCAGAAGTATTTTACTGTTACACTATGGACATGCTTTATGCTACAAGGTTTGTTTTGTGCTTTTAAGATTGTTCTTTCTTTTTTCTTTTTTTTCCAGCTGCTGTAGGCACCTGACAACAAAACCACATCATGCCAGCAGGTAGATGCAAAAATCATCATGGACCATTATTAACTGGAATGTGAATATTCACGTGACATGAGCAACTCTGTAAGGAGAATAGACTGGGTTTGAAACCAAAAACATTTATGATGTGACAGCTTTGAAAATAGTCAGTCCTTCAATGTTCTTATTCAGAAGTCTGCTCTTTATATTACACAGATTTGGGTAACTAGGTGGCAACTTCAGCTTTTACACTGAACTGTTTGTAGACATTTCCCAAGTATCTTAAAAAATTTGTGTTGGAGATTTTGAGACTTTCAGATTTGGGTTGCTTTTCTCTACATGCCATTTTCTTTTTCCCTGACCTCACCATATCAATTTACTCTCAAGTGTGGTGATAACTTCCAGTGAACAGGAATTAAAATGATAACTTGTCAGGAAAGTTCTTTGAGAAGGTGTACTTAGTCCAGTTGAAATCTCCAGTTGCATGCATCAGCATAATGGCACAAAATCAGATATGAAAAACACATTTCCATTACAAATACACTCCGTGGATTTTATGTCTGAAAGTCTTCATTTCCATCTTCAAACCTCAGTCCTTAATGCTCCCCAAGAGGCTGAAATCTACTCAGAAGAGCAGGCAAAGAATCCTGTTAAATACTGGTAGATCTGCTTTCAGCAAGGATAAATACATCTCATCAGCTGCAGAATCCTCAGGGCACGTGTGAGGAGCTCCCACAACCAAGCCCTTCCAACTCTATAAAGAACAAACTTGTCACCTCTGCTCAGGTTTGTCCCTGGCCTATTAAAGTCTCAATTACATTTATAGATTCTCTCCTTCATGATTCAATTAGTGGTTAGACTGGGGAAACAAGGGAATATGGGGCCGAAAAGATGTTAGAGATGTATGAATGACCCTGGCAGATGAGTTAGGCTGGGACTAATCCTTGATGGCAGATCCAGAGATGCAAAGGTAACATGTGCCCCATTTCCTGCAGTCCTTTACAGCTCCAAATCCTTTGCATCATCCCAAAACATCCAAGTTATGTGAAGGTCCTCAAATGTTAGAGCTCCCAAAATAAAACTTTAATATGTTATCACTCCTGTGCAAAATAAAACATCAGTCAGCTGAAAGCTCTGTTTAAATGTTAGCTAACAAATCACCAGTTACAAGTTACTCTTTCAAGTGGTTCTTTTTCCCTTCTTCTTCATTTGAGCTTTCCCAATGGTTAAAAATCCATCAAAGTCACCAGTTTGTCCTGAATTCATCTCTCTCTAATTCAATTGATTTTTTTTCTTAAACATCCCTGACCCAGAAGGTTATGAATGATAACTCCTACTTTGGTTTGGAAAATGAGTACAAACAGAACTTACAGGTAGGATGAGGAGCTGGGAGACAAAGTCACCTCCTTCACTCCTACATCTCAACCTGTCCTCAACCCACACTTGGGGCTGCTCAGATTTGCTCCTGGTTACAGGCTCTGCTCCATAAGGACCTTTGTTTGGATCTTGAAAAACACTGAAGATGTTTTGGGTGCTATTAGACAAAAAGTACAAATATTTGATGTAATGATGATGAGAGTAAAATAAATTGCATGCGTTGTTTTTGTTAATAAAAATTTCTGATTCTACTTGGGTTTTGTACCTCATTAAGAGAAACATCAGTTTAATTAATATTAACATATGTGCAGTTAATTCATTTTTTTATGTGAAGAGAAGAATTCACAGCAAATATTTAAAATACTTCTGTATCTGTATAGGAAAACATAAGTGAAGTTATAGGAAAAAAGCAACTATT
>VWYE01021379.1:655271-676855 GCA_013398995.1 Alaudala cheleensis | reverse complement strand
GAGAGGGTCATGTGCCAACTATTGCACTGCTGGAGGAAACACCCAAGGAAAATGCAGCTGCTGCTTTCAAGAGTCTCTCCAACCACACTCAGAAGTTACACAAAAAAAGAAAACACTGTAAGGAAGGTGATTTATGGGAGAGATTGACACAGAAACAAGTGAAAGCGCCACCATTACCATTTTGACATAGGTCATGTAGTTTGGGTCTTTGGCATAGGAACCATATTCATTCTCCACCTGCACCGCAATGATGGGACCTCCTTTCTTGTACTGTGGGGGACAAAAAGGCAGAAAGAAGGTGTTCAGCATGACTTCCAACCACAGGGACCAAAGTCACACCAGCTGGCAGGAAAGATGCACCAGTGTCAGATGAACCCAGCTCCCAAACTGCCAGAGAAAACTGCAGCCTGTGCTGATCCCTGGAGCAAAAGTGGTGCATTTGTCACTGCCTCACCCTGCTGCTGTCACACACAGCCCACACTGCCCTGTGCCCAGCCCTGAGAGATGGTGGAACCCTGGGCACTGAGAATTTGAGACTCTCTGTGATGACAGGCACTGACCCCCAACAAAACACTGAGTGACCTGAGGCAGGGGAAAAGGCTTCCAACATTGAATGACAGCACTGAGATTATGGCAGTGTAATTTGGATAGAAGTCTGTATTATCACAGAGTGCAAAACTTTAAGGTTTTAGAATATAGTAATAGATATAAAGCAAGATGGAGCTTTTAGAGCAGAGGCTTGTCCTTCTTTTTCACCTACTTCATGAGTCTTGGTAATTGGATAGAAAAATCCACATTGTGGAAAACAGGTGGGTAGTTATTGGGCTAAAAGTAAAAATAATTTAGGTGCCATTTCTTAATTGGACAGTTTCTCCTTAAAAGGCCTTGTAGAGAGAGAGATACAGCTCCATTTTGCCTTGTTACCTTGAACTGCTGTACAACTCACAGTCTGTAATGTAGATAAGAATTAATAAACAACTGAGTCCCAACCAGAAACTTTGTCTCAGAGCAATTAATCCTGACTCTGGCAGAGGGAAAAAGAAGATAAAATCTCGACAGAAGAGGGGCAAGGATGGTGCTTGCCTGGAGAGGGACAACAATGTGCATCAGGTGATCAAAGTAGGCATCCACAGCTTCTGTGAAGCCCTTGTATGTTGTCCTCAGCTGCATCTCGGGGTCCTGCAGCAGCCAGCTGGGGAAAAGCAGGAGAGGGGATGTGTCAGAGACTCCAGTCCAGTCAGGCAGAGGTGTTTCACCCACTGGCACCAAGTGCCACCTGGGCAGGGACCACTGGTGTCACCTGGCAGAGCCCACAGGCAGTGACACCCCGAGCAGTGGATGGCACCACGTGTCCATCACTCACCTGGAAATAAATCCAGGCTCCAGTTCCCAACCTCTGCCTCTTCCTTCTGTTCTGCATTTCAGGCCTAAACTCATTTCATCACCTCTATTAATATTATTTCAAGTGTTAACCTTATCACTCTGAAGTGAATTCCCTGCATTCCCAAGGGCATTCTATAACCAAGTGCTCCTTCAAAAAATCCCAATCCTCTCTCAAAACAAAGATTTCTGTAATTTTTCCCATTGTTTCCACTGCTGATTTACATAGCTGGCTTCTGTTTGGAGTCAACAAAAAAGGGCAATTTGTTTAAGAGCAGAACAATATAATTCTGTGACAATTTAAGGGGAATGAACCTGTATCTTTATTTTCTCTGCAGAATGAGGCCTGAACTAATACTCTTCCTGATCTGAAAGACTCAACTCTTTGCTAAATGTGGCTTTGTGGACTTAAAAAAAAAAATCATCTTTTCTTCAGCTGGAAAATGAGAGTAATTCTATTGATTTTAACTAGAATTTTTTATCTGTCTGATAAAAAAAACCCCCGTGGGTGATGTGACAACAGCTGACAACAGATGCACTTCTCATGATCTAACGTGGAGGTGACTTCTGCCCCTGGTCATGAGGAGCTCTGCTCTCAGGAGCAAGTCCCTGGCACCTGAACTCTGATGCCAAAGGCAAATGAAAAGTGAAAACTTAAAAAAAAATAATCCCCAAGTATCTCCACTGAGGTTTGTGCTCAGTGCAGGTAAGGAAAACAAGTGGTAACCTGGCACTGGCTCCACTCAGGAACCAGGCAAGTCCCAGTGCTCCCAGAGCCTCCTCCAGCTGTGCTCTGCAGGGGAAAACACAACAGGAGGCTGCAAAAGTTGTGGGGTTTCATTACTGCCAGCCATATAATGCAGATTTCCAGCAGGGCTTTGAAAATGGAGCTGAGATGAAGCAAATTCTTACATCAAGCTGCAAATCCTGTTCTTATTGTGCAGAGTCAAGGTGCAACAGCAAGATGGGTTCCCCCAATTTTATTTTCTTGCTGTAACCATTATACCATGTAACAATTATTATTGTTTTAAACAGTCAAAAAATTAAAACCCTAAAAAAATAGAAGAGCTCCCTAAGATAATGAGCATTCAACTGCTCTGGGGACACAAAATAAACACCCCCATCAAGCAGCCAGCCATTCCTAAGCAATTCCTTTGAAGGAGCCTCAACTGTGTGATCAGGAGCTTGGGATTTCTTTGTCCCTAATGCTTCCCTGAAGTGAACAATCCCCACACTCACCTGGGCAGGCCCCCGAGGTCCCACTCTGAGCAGATGTAAGGTCCAGGGCGCAGGATCACCCACAGGCCATTCTTAGCTGCCAGGGAAAGGAAGGCCCTGGGGATCCAGACAGAGGAATTATTGTCTGCCTGCAGAACCCCCACTCCTGATACTCCAGTCACCACTGAGTTTAGGTACCAAAGCAGAAGGGAATTGCTTGATGAAGCAACTGTACTGCACTGGTACTGAACTGATTCTGTTCTCAGGACTCCAGAAGGCAGGGGAAGGAATGAGTCCCCACTGCCTGATCAATCTGGAAATAACATCTTCACCCAAATACCCCCTCCAAACACGAGTATTTCATAACAGAGCTGCCTGTGCCACATACCTTAGATCCAGGTTCTTACTGAAGTCAAACTTGCCTCTTTCCTTTTCGTGCAGGTTCCACGGCACGTACCTGAAAGGCAGCGGAGGTGAGGGATGAGCTCAAAGCAAACCTGAGGCCCACCATCCTTTCCTGTGCCTTTTTCCACAGCAAGAAGTATGGAAATACATTGCTATGGTCCACTGGAATCAAGTCCCACTGGTGAGGAAGAGGAGTGTAGGGTAGATATGGGTGCTCCAAAGTCCAGAGCAACTCTTGGAACATGCAGTTTATTGTGAGGGTCATGGGTACCAAAGAGTGGGGGGCTTACCCAAGCTGCCAGCTACAGCTAGGAGCAAGCCCCAGGGACAGAGAGAGATAGCAGGGGAGGAAGCAAGTAAACAAGCAGGCATGAAGAGCTTGAGGTTGTGTATGTGTGTAAGTTTGTATGTCTGTGTATCTTGCAAGCAGGCAGGCAGATGCTTGTGTGTGTGTGTGTGTGTATGTGTGTGTGTGTGGTGTATGGGAGTGTGTCTGGAAGTGTGTGTGTTGTGTGTCCTTGTTACAATACATCATATCTTTCTCTGTTTTGAATATTACAATTTACAATAACCAACCCATAGAAGACACATTTCCCATACAATTTACATATAGCTAATAAGAGCTGCTACATTGCCATACTTGTTACACTCAAAACCTTAAAACCTACTTCCAAAAACTCTTTTTTTCCTTCCTTGCCACATTGGCAAGGGTCTCTTCCAACCTTTGGACTTTTCCAGCATTCCTTTTAGTTTCTTAGGGTGTTGTTTAATCATGGGGGATTCTACTAGGGAGCTATTGTTCCCTAGTCATTCATTGACCCGCTTTTGGCTTCTTAGATATCGAAGCTGGCTTTCATCTCTACCTTGCTTATATATTTCCTACTGTCACAATCCCCTTGGCAGGTGTGATGACATGGCTGTCCTGTAAGAGGAGGGAGGCTGGGCAGGGAGGGCACGTACGTGGTGAGGGTGTTGAGGCCACAGGCTCTCATTTTCAGCATGCGATCCTCCCAGTACTGCCGCGGCACTCGGAAGTAGTGCATGGAGCCCCCCAGGATGCGGAAGGGCATCCCCTCCAGCAGGAACTGGGAGTTCTCTGTCTGCAAGCCCAGGGTCCTCCCCCACAGCCCCAGAGGGGTCAGCTCGCTCCAGTTAAACCTGCAAGAGAAATGGAGATGTGTCAGCAGGCGATCCTGGGGAAGGAATGTGTGCTCCTCGTTCCACCTCAGCCAGCAGGATCAGCTCTGACCTTCCTGCTTCTCAAACAGGCCACACTCTTGGACATACAGAGCACAGAGAAATCTTCCCAAACATAGATTTAAATCCATTTAATTGGCTGCTTCCCCACTGAAGCCACTGTGCCACGCTCTACAACTGACACTGCTCACAAAACTCACTTGCTGAAATCATGGATGGGCAAGTTTTCACTCCCAATACTCACAAACACTTCCCTAACTTATAGAATTCAACATCTCCTTGGCTGATTTCCAGATCCATGTTCCCACAGCAGCTTCATCTCATCCTGGCCATCCCAAATGTCTTGGGGACTCTGGAATCTTCCAACTCAAGGCATGGAAAAAAAATAAAACCCCCTCACCTGTTCCCTGTGAACAGAGAATCTTTTCCTCAACTTAATGAACCCCCTGGATTTATATTCATCACCCAGGAGAGACTAAATCAGCTGTCACCACAAACTTACCTCTGCCCACATCACTGCTTATTAATCCTGGAAACATTATTTGCCAGAAGAACCAGAGCCACAGGCCAGCAGCTCCCCAGCACTTACCAGGGTGAGCACTCCTGCTGTCACAGCTCCTCTTGGGTCACTTCCTGCACTACTCATGGCTGTGCAAGCTCCCAGCTCACTCTGGCTGAACCCAAACCCCGTTTTATCAACAAAACACAGAACAGTGTCACTGCCTCCACCAGCCCACCCCAGCTCTGAACACACAGAGTCAGACAATGGCAGCTTGTTCCTCAACAGAGGCAGATGTGAGGAGTGAACTCCCAGCTCCAGAAAGCAGGAATGACCCACACATTTGGGAGACACATCACAGGGAGAGAAGAGAGGAACACCTAAGCCTGCAGCTGCTGCCTAGGCTATGTGTAAAGCAGTTGTTAGCAGAGGGTGAGGATGCTCAGAGCTTGTGGCTTGCAGGGATTGCTGACCAGCAGCCTGCCAGTCCTCTGACAGGACAGGGGGACTAAAAGGAGCTAAATCTAAGGCTTGCAGGGCACTGCATGGGCTGGCTGACAAGCTCAGAGGGTACCTGAGTAGCACAGCATTCTCACAGGGCTCTGAAACAACCGGCAGCAGGCAGGGGTAATACCTGGAAAATGAAGCCAGATGAGAAATTCACTGCCTCCAGCCAATGAGACTCACAGGGATGGTCCAGCATTCACAGAAACAGCTGAGAAAGGAGACTGTGGTGTGCCAGAAGGCAAGGTGACAACAGTTCATGATGATAGTGCAGCTCAGGTAGGAGAAATGAATACAAAACCAATCTGCCACGTTTAAAGTGTGACTGTCTGAGTAAGAACAGGATCAAAAATGCTCATCTACACAAGAAACACAGCCAGAGAATGATGACACGAGGCTGGGAAACAGCAGCGTTGGTCCCAAGGAATTGTCACAATTCCAGCAGCAGGGGAAAGGGTTCTCAAGCCCCAAACAGGAAACCCCATGGCCTCTATGCTGCTAAATTACAGACTGGAACTTTGGCAAACCAAACCAGCAGTCACATCTACTTCTGTTCTAGCTGGAGAGCCAGAGGTGGAAAGCTCAAAGGGGTCTGGAGATGCAAAACTCCAGTTTTTAAAGACTAGGTTGGAAAAGAGTTTCCAAGTTGTCTCTGAGCTAGGTAGAGCCCTAAATTACCCCTGCACACAGAAGTGCTGCTGACTGGTGCCAGAATGAAGGCTGTGCTCTGGAAGCACACACAGCCAGATAAAAATAAACTAATCACTTAAGCTCATCTTCTAATCCAGGCATAACTAACCTGGCACATTCCCATCAAGTTTCCTACTTTCAAACTCCCCAGCCCTAGTGCTTTTTCTCCCCAGGAAGGGCTGGTAAGAAGCTCCCAGGCTCCCAATATTTTCAACACATTATCCTAGATATCCTGAAACCCACATTTCTCATTAGGATCTGTCCAAGTAACCTCAGGAAGAAACACTTCTGTGACTCAGCAGAGCTTCATCCTGTTAGCCTGAGCTGGACTGCCAGAGTTTAAAGTGTACCTGGGCTCTGCACTTCCTCCTGAGAGCAATTTATAGCTCCCAGTAGATTATCTTTTCCCACTTCAATAATGACAGAACAAGTTGCAACTAATATCTTTTATTTTTTAAACTTTGTTAAAGGTTCCTGGCCTTCTTTGTAAACCTGGGAGTGTTCCAGGTCAGGCTGGATGGGGCTTGGAGCAACCTGGGATAGTGGAAGGTGTCCCTGGCCATGGCAAGGGGTGGGACTGGGTCATCTTTAATATCCTTTCCAACCCAAATTCTAGGATTCCATGATTCTATGGTTCCATCTCCACTTCAGGGAAGTCTCTTTTGAAAAAAAAAAAAAACCCAAAACAACCATTCCATTACAACCAACCCCAGAGCAGGGACTCTGAAGTTGGATTGGATGAGTTAGTCCAATAAGATGGAATAAACCTTTGTAAGATGGAATTTGAAGTGCAAAACACAACACATGGAAAAAGGAAAGTCCCAATTAACTTCTGAACCAAAAAGGCAGGCTGTTCATGCCTGTGAAACACAAATGTGGCTGAAGTGATCCCTGCAACACAGATTTACCTTTGGTGTTCAACCACCCCATATCCAGCCCAGCTGGGAGAAAAAGCTGGTGGAAAAGAAAACAGCCAAACCAGAGGAAAAAGCCATTAAGTTCTTTGTTGATGCTACAAGACGTGCTTCAGAGGACAAGGGACTTTGCTGCTAATCCCTAAGCTCCACTGAGACCTCCAAGGGCTTTGCTGTTTATTCTGGGCTTCCTCTGGCCAAAAAAAAGTGAAAGCTCTGAGCTGCCCTGGCTCCCAGCTCACTGCCCTGCACAGCCCCGTGCTCACAGACCATGGCTCAGGTAACAACCACAGCAATTTATAGAACAGTGAATTCTGCATGCAGGGGTTTATTCTGCACACAGGGGTTTATTCTGCATGCAGGAGTTTGTGGATACACTCTTACAGGAGACAGATTCTGTGCCTCCATCAGGTATCACTTTGCAATAATCCTCCCTAAGAACCCAGGTGGCACAAACCCAAGGCCAGCTGTGCAAGAATTTTGCTTCCAATTATGCAAAGATTTATTAAAGCTTTTCCATAGCTCTGAGGATCAGGTTTACTTCCGACTATGATTTTAAGAACCTGTTATAAAACTTCCAGCTGGCAATAAATAACTATAACACATCTCCATACATATCCATATTTATTTCCATGTATTCTCCAGCACATCACTGTGAGGGACTGAAGAGTTTCTGTCACCTGGAATCCACAAACATGGGATATGTTCCTCTGGGAAAGAGCATCACCCCTAAAATGAACGTGATCTAAACCACGTGGGATTCAAGCTAGAACCTTAAACAACTTCTTGCTACTACTGATGGGCTACAGAGGCAAAGCTGCTGGTCTGGAGTGTGAAAGAGGACCAGCAGAAGGAAGATAAGGGGGTTAGACTGGAGAGTTGGGCATGTTCCATGGGTACCACACTGCTCTGGGTACACAGAACAGGCAGAGGCAGCTCAGAACAGGCCGGAGGGAGGGAAACAGCGCTGGTGCGAGCACGTCAGGGAGCCCCGGAGCTGGGTTAGATGTGCCGGAGCGATTGATTCGCGAAGTGCATCATCCATCATCAGCGCTGCGATGATGTAAAGCCTCCCCCGAGCCAAGGTCGGCAGGAGAGCACGAGCCTGACACAGGAGCTGATTGATGGCGCTGGCAGCGGCGCTCCCCGCCGCTACTTTGGGTGATGGACAAGAGCCGTGCGGATCAGGTGCAACATTTATTTAAAGCTTTGCATAATTCCGGCACGGCGGCTGCGTTACTCGCCGCGCTCCTTCCCACGCTCCCGTTCCGCTGCAGGAATGATGGGAGCGGAGGGCTCCGATGGGAACAGACGGGATCCTACCGAGCCTGCCTCCCTCCCGTTAACTCCCCGGCAGCGCGCAGGAGGCACGGGCGGTAATTACATTAATTACATTAATCACCGTTCTCCCGTCCGCCGATTCCATCCCTGCGCAGTTCTCCCGCAGCCAACCCCGCTCCCGGCGGCGGGGCCTGCACCCGGCGGGGCAGCGACACCCGCCCAACGCCCACCCCCGGCCGGCCCCGGGGCGCGACCCCCGCGCCCCCCGNCCTGGGCGGGGCGTGCCAGGGAGCGGCGGGGTCGTGAGGGAACGGCCTGGGGGGGTTCCGGAGAGACGGACAGAGAGCTTCGGGAGAGAGCCCCGGGAGAGAGCTCGGACTGAGAGCTCGGACAGAGAACCCCGGGAGAGATCCCGGATTGAGAGCTCGGACAGAGAGCCCCGGGAGAGATCCCGGACTGAGAGCTCTTGCAGAGAGCCCCGGGAGAGAGTCCTGGGAAAGAGCCCCGGACAGGGAGTTCGGACAGGGAGCCCCGGGACACAACCCAGGCTGAGACCATGGACAGGGTCCCCCGAGAGAGAGCCCAAATAGCGAGACCCCAGGCAGGGATCCCACAGAGAGGCTCACGATAGAGACCCCCAGAAGAGAACCTGCACTGAGACCCCGGACAGAAACCTGTGACCAGAAACTCCCCATGGAGAGCCTGGAGAGAGACTTCGGACCGGGACCCCGGGCAGAGACCCCGGCTGGAGACCCCTTCCCGCTGCCCAGAGACCCTTCCCAGCCCCAGGGCATCCCCTGGGCAGGTGGAGGCTCTCCGCAGTGGGCAGGGGGCTGGTTCTCTTTGAGGCACAGGTGTTTATCCTTGAAACTGCCCTCGCTGCCCCGCGGGGAAAATTCCATGTGCAATAAAGCCAGGGAGGGGGNCCCCGGGAGAGATCCCGGATTGAGAGCTCGGACAGAGAGCCCCGGGAGAGATCCCGGACTCAGAGCTCGGACAGAGAGCCCCAAGAAAGAGTCCTGGGAAAGAGCCCCGGACAGGGAGTTCGGACAGGGAGCCCCGGGAGACAACCCAGGCTGAGACCATGGACAGGGTCCCCCGAGAGAGAGCCCAAATAGCGAGACCCCAGGCAGGGATCCCACAGAGAGGCTCACGATAGAGACCCCCAGAAGAGAACCTGCACTGAGACCCCGGACAGAAACCTGTGACCAGAAACTCCCCATGGAGAGCCTGGAGAGAGACTTCGGACCGGGACCCCGGGCAGAGACCCCGGCTGGAGACCCCTTCCCGCTGCCCAGAGACCCTTCCCAGCCCCAGGGCATCCCCCGGGCAGGCGGAGGCTCTCCGCAGTGGGCAGGGGGCTGGTTCTCTTTGAGGCACAGGTGTTTATCCTTGAAACTGCCCTCGCTGTCCCGCGGGGAAAATTCCATGTGCAATAAAGCCAGGGAGGGGGCATTCAGGGCCTGCCAGCAACAGCAGAAACTGAGATCAAACAAGTGGAAGGTGCTGGAATTAATTAGGTTCAAGGTCCCTAACCCATTCCATGATTCTGTTGCTAATGCTCTGTCATCTTCCTCCCTTCCAAGTACTGCTGAGAAAAAAGGGGAGCTGGCTGATCTGAAGGGGTTAACAAAGACATTACCTGAAAAGCCCTCAAGCAGAACTATTTTGCAACACCTACTTCAAAAATTCCCTGTTACCTCTGTTTAAACACCTGAAATACCACTTAAGAAAATCATCATTTCCACTCCAGTAACATTTCCATCATTGTTTATTGATTCCAAACTCGAGGGGAAAAAATAATTTAATTTACCAATATTTTCACCCCCCCCCTTAAATTGTTCACAGCCATGATTCACTGATTGAAGGGCACAGAGTTCAATATTTCTGTACATAACCTTAGATTTTTATTTGCACTTTTGTGCTACAAAGGCTTCTTTGAGATTAAGCACCAAAATGTGACAGGAATACAGAGAACAAGCAATGGCTGGGACATCAGGAAAAGTGTGCTGGGGAAAGAGGGAGTGCTTCAAGCTAAAGGAGAGGCAACCTGGGATAAAAACATTCTGGTTAGAGCCTGATCATCTGTTCCCAGAGGTGCTGTGAGCAGCATTCCTTAAAAATAAAGATTTCAGTGATCCCATGGGCTCAGGCCACATCTCTGCTTGAGGTTCCCATTTCAGTCCTGACTCAGCAGAGGTGAGCAGCAGCTCTGGTGTTTCTTTTTCCAAGGAGGACGTGTGGCAAGCAGGCCAGGAGCAGGATTTGGAGGCAGGCTCAGATTCCTGGCTGTGATTTCTGGCTGCACAATGCCAGCCTGGTGACAATGGCTCTGCCAGGCACGGCGTGCAGCTGTGCCAGCCAGCTGTGCATAAGGCAGGAAGGCTGTTTCCATGGGATATCCCTCTCTCCACTCCCAGGGACAGAGTTGGTGAGCAGGGGAGGGAAACAGGCTGAGCTGGAACACATGGAGGGATTTTAAGGCTCCTGGCTTCAGCCCTGCAGCAGATTCCTGGCCACAATCATCCTCATGACCTCGTTGGTACCTGCAGTAGGATGGGGAGGCAAGGGAAACACAGTTAAGGCATGGTATAATATTTTCCCCCTCAAAAGGCCAAGAGAACTCTTCCCTGATGTGCAGTTTGCAGCACAGAGAAGCTCCTCCCACCAGACAAAGTGACATTTAGGAGGGGTTGGGCCAAAACCCAACTGCTAAGTGCCAGAATATTGCTTGGGAAAGCTGGTGCTGCTCTTTATATGGGTGTTGGGAGGATGCAGGGCCAGGCATTGAGCAGAACTGGATTTACACCAACATCTGAGCTCTCTGCTTTACATTTAACACCCACACAACACACAGGCTGCAAACTCAGTCAGTGTGAGAAAGAGCATGTCCCTTACCAGGTACCCTGGTTGGAGGTGAGGGGATTTCAAAGCAGGGAAAACAAAATATTTAGGAGGCCAAACCAAGCTTAGAAAGGGCCTAACCCTAACAGATACTGTTAGAGACACGATGTCAAGGAGTGCAAACAGACCAAAACCACAGGAGAGGAATTGTTAGAGATAATCATCACATGGCCAGGAGTAATGGGATGAAACTGGACGGAGGCACTGCTAACATGACAACTAAATATCTTCCTCTGCTGTAAGACTCTGAAAATAGCCAGTAACTGCTTCCACATGGCCAGAGCTCCCGGCCAGGGCACTCACACACTGAACACCTCCTGCTCAGAGCAGAGCAGGGCTCTGAAACCCCAGAATCACAGTCATATGGGAAGGTGGGGGCCTCCAGGGGAGTTTTTCTCCAAACCCCACTGCCAGCTTCACTTGGAATAGGAGTGGCTTTTACCTTCCAGGATCTGGTGGACTCTGATGTCCCGCACGAACTGCTGCACCGCGTAATCCTTCAGGTAGCCATAGCCCCCGTGCATCTGCAGAGCCTGGTTACAGATCTAAGGGGATAACACTGCTCTCAGGTGACTTGTGGAGGACACGTCAGTGGCAGAAGCTCGGTAAGAACCCAGGAAACCTGGGCTCACTTTTCTTTCCTAGTCACCTAATCTGATCTCTTAAAACATTGGTGTGACTCTCAGGCCCCATCAGTGCTGCTCTCGGTGCTACCGCGTTACCTGTTCCGCATGAAGGCTGTGTTTATGTAGACAGGAACGCACAGAAATGCCGAGGAATAGGTAGAGGATACTCAGGGATGGGTATTTTTAGGGAAAAAGGCGATTTTCGGTGCGTTTCTGTGGTTTGTAGATGCAAGCCCGAACCGCCCGAGCGCCGCCTGGCGGCCACGCAGGGGAGGGGCTGGCAGGGCGCCGGTTTCCATGGAAACACGACTCCGTGTGTCCCATCCCTCAGTTTGGGACAGAAAACACAGGAACAGCGAAAATGCAGAGTGCTAAATACATAAAATAGCTTGTAAAAGACAATGGGCTAAGAAGCGTCAAGTGCTCTTTTCCCTCCTAGCTTTCTCTTTATGGGGACATTTCGATAAGATAAGAAAATAAGGTATTTTTCAAAGTGGTAAGATAATTTTCAAAGCAATAATGTAATTTTTCAGCAGTCTAGGAAAGACCACTTGCTACCTAGGAACGATCACCCTGCAACATGCGAATTTTCCTTAGAAAATAAAAATGCTCTGCTCCCTGTCCTGTCTCCCTTTTGGTCCCTAGGAAGAACCATGGAAAGATGTTTTAATTCTTGCAGATTAATCCTGCAAGCCTCCATATATTTTACAAAACACGTCTTACAAAAAATCCTGCCCTCAAATGAAGCTCCTGGCTCTGTGCTTGGCTTGGGGTCGCTACAGGATCAACCTGACACCCAGGGCATTAAGGAGAGGGTCTCCAAACTTCTAATGAGGATCCCAAGTGGTGTTTGAGGGACCTACCCCGAAGCACTCGTCGGTGGCAAAGAGCTTGGCCATGGAGCAGAGCACGGCCGCGTCCTCCCGGCCCTCCTGCAGCGCCCGCGCCGCGTTGCGCACCATGAGCCGCGCTGCCACCAGCCGTGTGGCCATCTCTGCCAGCCGGAACTGCAGGTACTGCCAGAGCCACAGCAAAGCTCCATCAGCACCCTCACAGGCGTCTCAGCCACAGCCCCACCGCCTTCAGGTGGGGCTCAGGCCTGACACGCTTCCTCACTCAGGAAAAGCGTGTTCCTGGCTTCTCCAGGGAAGACCCTGTGAAGGGAGGGATGGCCCTTGCAGGATGAGGAAGAGCTCAGCACTGGAGGGCAGAGCTGCTGCAGGGGTTACCTGGTTGTTGGCGAGGGGTTCCCCAAACTGTTTACGGACACTGAGGTGCTCCTGAGCCAGGAGGACTGAGGCGTGAGCAGCTCCCAATGAGCAAGAAGCTGGTGGGAGAAACCAAGGACACAGAGTGTGAAGCTGCTTCAGCCAGGCAACAAGAAGATGCTGCCCTCCTCCCTTTGCCTTTCTCACCGATGTTTATCCTGCCTCCATTGAGCCCCTGCATGGCAATGCTGAATCCCTGCCCTTCAGCTCCCAGCCGGTTGCCCACAGGAACAACGCAGTCCTCAAAGATCACAGCCCGAGTTGGCTGGGAGTTCCAGCCTACCTGGGAAAAAACAGAGCTCCTTCCAGACTGCCTGAGGAGCAGCACAACTCCCACACAGAACCACCAGCCTGCTCCCACCCACCCCTGGTCTCACTGCCAAGCTGCCACAAAGCACCCGTGGTCTGCATGGTTTGGCCTCAGTGTGGGAATTGAATGGGTGTTTTTGAGAAGAGGCACAAATCCAGTGATATTGTGGTTCCTGAGACTAAAATCCTCCACTTACCAAAGGGATGGGGCAAACTTTAGCAAAGGCTAGACTTGGCTTGGTAAAACCATGCCAGGCTGGGACTCCAATCCCATCCATGAAGAGATCCCTAATGCTTTGCACAGACAAGCTCATTGGGACCACAGGACACAGCCTCAAGCTGTGCAGGGGAGGCTCAGGTGGGACATCAGAAAGAATTTCTCCATGGAAAAGGCTGTCAGACATTGGAAGGGGCTGTCCAGGGAGGTATTTGAATCACCACCCCTGCAGATGTTTAGGGAATGCCTGGATGTGGCACTCAGTGCTCTGGCTGACAAGCGAGGATCAGTCACAGACTCAATGGTCTTGGAGGTCTTTCCAATCACAGTGGTTCTGTGATCTGTCCTGCACTTCCCTCAAGCACATGGGAAGCACAACCCAAGCCTCTTACCTTCTTCTCCTTCTTGCCAAAGCTGAGCCCTGGCATTCCCTTCTCCAGCACGAGGCAGGAGATGCCCTTGGGGCCTGGGCCCCCCGTGCGACACATGACCACGTACACATCAGTGTCACCTCCCCCGCTGATGAAGGCCTGCAGGAGGACACAACGAGAAAAGTGGGGCTTTGGGGTGGCTTTGCAAACTAACCCTGAGTCCACAGAGCAGCTGGCAGGGTACAGAAATGGAGAGGCAAAGCCAGAGGTGTTTAGGGACCCAGCTGGTGAAAACTCTGCAGAGCACATCCTGCTGTGGGAGAATGCACAGAGGAGAGGAGACAGCAGGAATGGGGAGGACAGTGACACCCAGGCCCCACTGTGCAGGCAGCTTATCAGGAGCAAAGAGGTACCTTGGAGCCATTCAGGATGTAATTGTCCCCTTTCCTCTGAGCTGAGGTCAGCAGGGAAGCTGCATCACTGCCACTCCCTGTTGGAGAGGTAAGGAAGCAGCCAGTGAAGGAGAAGATCCAGAGCCTACAAATTCTCCCTGGGATCACACCCTGACACCTGGGTTTGTACCACGACCATCTCAGCAATCATCTTCTGCCCCTCCCCAACTTGCCAAATGAATCTGGAAAGAAACTTTTCATCTCCAGACCTTTGCAATGTTCATGTGCAGTTAAAGGGAAAGGAGAAGATGTCCTGGATGAGTGGAGGAGCTCACCTGGCTCAGTCAGGCAGTAAGAGGCAAACTTTTCCATGGTACAGAGCGATGGGCAGAACCTGCGGCGCTGCTCCTCGTTGCCAAAGGTGTCAATCATCCAAACACACATGCTGGGGGGGAGAGAAGGAGCAGCATTCAGGATTGAACACAGGCTGTAAGAGAGCATCCCTGGCTGAACAGAGGAAAGCTCCACAGAGTCAAGCCACAAGCCCTGAGGCCTGAAAATGTCTTGTTACACCTTCCATTCACCACAGACTCACTGCCCTATGGAACAGCAGGTTCCTGTTAAGGAGCCTCAGTCTCCCCTCCATACTCAGCCCTGCTCCCTCTCCAGAAAAACTGCACCTGAGGAAAGAGGCAGCATCATTGCAGCTCTCTGTGCCAAGTGACCTGTCACTGGACATGTCTGTACAAGCAGGACAGCGCTGGGATCAGGTGGTGCCCTGGGCTCTGTCACAGCACGGCCAAGGCACAAAGGCTTTTTCCAGGCAGGTTACTATTCATAGACAGCTTAAGTGGCAGAGCAGAGAATGAAATCCAGAACTTAATCCCATCTTGCATACCACAAAGCTAAAATTACTTCTTGGTGGCATCTCAGTGGCCTATTTGTTTACTGCTGTCCAGGGATCCTCACAGGGCAGTGTGTACTCGAGGTCACAATTTAAATATTTAAATCATGAGGAGCAGCGAGGGAGCTGCCTCCAGCTGGACTCAGAGCCCACAGAGCAGCCAGACTGACACCACCCACCCTCCCCAAACACACTCACTTGTGGATGCTCATGTAAGCAGTGGTGCTGGTGCATCCTGTTGAAAGAGCTTCAAAGATTACGGAGGTGTCGAGTCGTGACAACCCAGAGCCACCAACATCTGGTTTCACATAGATCCCACCAAATCCCAGCTGGGCTGCCTTCCTCATCGTTTCCACAGGGAATATTTCCTGTTGGGGCAGGCAGAGATATCCTAATGAATATTGAGGGTTAGTTCAAACTTTTTGGTATCCCTGGGCTACCAATTCGAGTCCTGGAGAGTTTAAGTCAATTGGGTGGGTCAAAGAAGAGGTGACACACCCCATCTTCAGCAGTGAATCCAAGAGTCAGGTGATTGAGTAACCTGGCTAAGAAAGCTTCAAGGTATTTCTGATGATTTCCCCTCCCAGCTACAGCAGCAGCTTCAATGACAATCTCCAGAGCTACTGCAGGAACCCCTCAGTGAGACCTATGGGTCACAACATCCTAAGGGAGGAAAAAGAGAGCAGTACAAGCCTTGTGAGGCTGTCCTACCTTCTCATCCCACTCAGCCATGTGAGGAGCCATCTCCTTAGCAGCAAAATCAAAGGCAACTTTTTGGAATTCCTTCTGATCCTCAGTCAGTCCAGTGGATGCTAGAAGAGCAGGAAGAGATCAGAACACATCTGTTGAGGGAAAGCAACACAACCACCTCGTGTATAGCCCAGTTTCAGAGTGCCCCTTAACTCAAACAGATCAGGGGCCCTGCTGCAGAGACCATTTCTCTGCTCCTTGGGAATATCATCAACTGTGCTGAGAGCAGGGGGCTTTGGGAGGGGCTTTCTTGGGAGGCCAAAATCCCATGCTAACTACATTAGAAAGCCAGGACAGGGGAGCACAGTCCATGGCAGCTGTCACTCCATCTCACCAAGTCTGTGCTGCAGAAACATGAGGGAGCAGTCCTGGGACTTCAAAGGAAAGAGACTGGGAAGCAAAGAATAAAGCAACTGTTTGGAAACAGCATCTAAAGCTTTAGTTATGTTCTGCATTTGAAACCTCCTGCTTCAATGGTACATAGATACAAGATTGTTTTGTTAGCTCCTCTCCTGAAATTCGCAGGGGAGCTGCTACTTAAATTCTAAATGTTCTTATATTTAGACATCGAAACAATTCACCTGCAAAGTGTTATTTATTGGGTTGGAAGGGACCCCCAATCACCTTCTACAAGACCAAGCCCGGTCCAACCTGGCCAACTTGGCAGGGATGGGGCATCCACAATTTCTGGGCAACCTGTGCCAGCTGGAATTATGGAATTTCTTCCTAATATCTAACCTAATCTCTCCTCTAATAGTTTAAATCCATCCCCCCTTGCCCTATCAGCCTGCCCATGTAAAAAGTCGCTTTCCTTCTTTTTTATAATCCCCCTTCTTTGAGAGATATTCTTTGATTCACTATCAAATCTGAAAAACCATGAAAGCCTAACAAAGATAAGGGAGGGACAGGGAGAGGGAAGGACCTTTCCTTGTGGGCTCTGTCCNGCCGGGCCCGGGCAGCCCCGGCGCCGCTCGGGCAGCTCCTTACGGTCGATGCAGGACGCGATCCCCCGGCGCCCCAGCAGCAGCCGCGCCGCCGCCCGCGGGGCCGCTCGCCACGCCATGGCCATGGCCGTGCGGGGCCGCTCCGTTCCCGGTTCCCGGCGCCCGGCGGGNCCTCCAGCTGGACTCAGAGCCCACAGAGCAGCCAGACTGACACCACCCACCCTCCCCAAACACACTCACTTGTGGATGCTCATGTAAGCAGTGGTGCTGGTGCATCCTGTTGAAAGAGCTTCAAAGATTACGGAGGTGTCGAGTCGTGACAACCCAGAGCCACCAACATCTGGTTTCACATAGATCCCACCAAATCCCAGCTGGGCTGCCTTCCTCATCGTTTCCACAGGGAATATTTCCTGTTGGGGCAGGCAGAGATATCCTAATGAATATTGAGGGTTAGTTCAAACTTTTTGGTATCCCTGGGCTACCAATTCGAGTCCTGGAGAGTTTAAGTCAATTGGGTGGGTCAAAGAAGAGGTGACACACCCCATCTTCAGCAGTGAATCCAAGAGTCAGGTGATTGAGTAACCTGGCTAAGAAAGCTTCAAGGTATTTCTGATGATTTCCCCCCCCAGCTACAGCAGCAGCTTCAATGACAATCTCCAGAGCTACTGCAGGAACCCCTCAGTGAGACCTATGGGTCACAACATCCTAAGGGAGGAAAAAGGGAGCAGTACAAGCCTTGTGAGGCTGTCCTACCTTCTCATCCCACTCAGCCATGTGAGGAGCCATCTCCTTAGCAGCAAAATCAAAGGCAACTTTTTGGAATTCCTTCTGATCCTCAGTCAGTCCAGTGGATGCTAGAAGAGCAGGAAGAGATCAGAACACATCTGTTGAGGGAAAGCAACACAACCACCTCCTGTATAGCCGAGTTTCAGAGTGCCCCTTAACTCAAACAGTTCAGGGGCTTTGCTGCAGAGACCATTTCTCTGTTCCTTGGGAATATCATCAACTGTGCTGAGAGCAGGGGGCTTTGGGAGGGGTTTTCTTGGGAGGCCAAAATCCCATGCTAACTACATTAGAAAGCCAGGACAGGGGAGCACAGTCCATGGCAGCTGTCACTCCATCTCACCAAGTCTGTGCTGCAGAAACATGAGGGAGCAGTCCTGGGACTTCAAAGGAAAGAGACTGGGAAGCAAAGAATAAAGCAACTGTTTGGAAACAGCATCTAAAGCTTTAGTTATGTTCTGCATTTGAAACCTCCTGCTTCAATGGTACATAGATACAAGATTGTTTTGTTAGCTCCTCTCCTGAAATTCGCAGGGGAGCTGCTACTTAAATTCTAAATGTTCTTATATTTAGACATCGAAACAATTCACCTGCAAAGTGTTCTGGTTTGGGTTGGAAGGGACCCCCAATCACCTTCTACAAGACCAAGCCCGGTCCAACCTGGCCAACTTGGCAGGGATGGGGCATCCACAATTTCTGGGCAACCTGTGCCAGCTGGAATTATGGAATTTCTTCCTAATATCTAACCTAATCTCTCCTCTAATAGTTTAAATCCATCCCCCCTTGCCCTATCAGCCTGCCCATGTAAAAAGTCGCTTTCCTTCTTTTTTATAATCCCCCTTCTTTGAGAGATATTCTTTGATTCACTATCAAATCTGAAAAACCATGAAAGCCTAACAAAGATAAGGGAGGGACAGGGAGAGGGAAGGACCTTTCCTTGTGGGCTCTGTCCCACTGCTGAACTGTGTCACAAAGGGGAAAGGAGGGACAGGGAGAGGGAGAGTGAAGGACCTTCCCTGGGGGCTCTGTCCCACTGCTGAGCAATGTCACAAAGGTAAAGGAGGGACGGGGAGAAGGAAGGACTTTCCTTGCGGGCTCTATCCCACTACTGAGCACTGTCCCATTGCCGAGCACCCGCTGCGGGGTGTCCGCGCCCGCACCGCCCTGAGCGGGAGCAGGACACAGGGAGCAGTGACACGGGGAGCAGTGACACGGGGAGCAGTGACACCGGCAGCTTGGGACATCCCTCCGGGCGGGCACAGGAGCTGCGGGGCCACCGAGCCGCTGTCCGTCTCCCCCCAGCCCGCCTCCCCCGGGCCGCGGGGGGGTCCCCGGCCGGGCCCGGGCAGCCCCGGCGCCGCTCGGGCAGCTCCTTACGGTCGATGCAGGACGCGATCCCCCGGCGCCCCAGCAGCAGCCGCGCCGCCGCCCGCGGGGCCGCTCGCCACGCCATGGCCATGGCCGTGCGGGGCCGCTCCGTTCCCGGTTCCCGGCGCCCGGCGGGGCAGGCTGGGAGCTGTAGTCCTGCCCCCGGCGCCGCCCGCCCGCCCGAGCGGGGAGGGAGCGAGGGGAGCCGGCCCTGCCCCGGCCTTTGCATAGCGGGCACCGCTTCCGAGAGCCGCTTCCTCCTCCTCCTCCTCCTGCTCCTCCTGCCCGCCCGGCACCGCGAGCATCCTCATCGCCCCACGACAGGCGGCAGCGGCCCGGGCTGGTGAGCGGGAGCTCGGAGGGCTGGGAAGGAGGAAGGGAGGAAGGGGAAAGCTTGGCATAGGAGGTGGAAAAGTTGATGCCAGGCGGCCTGGCAGGAGGCAGAGCCGGCTGGGAGCCCTGCAAGTGCTGCTGGCAGAGGNCCGCCCTGAGCGGGAGCAGGACACAGGGAGAAGAGACACGGGGAGCAGTGACACGGCGAGCAGTGACACAGGCAGCCTGGGACATCCCTCCGGGCGGGCACAGGAGCTAGCACCCGCTGCGGGGTGTCCGCGCCCGCACCGCCCTGAGCGGGAGCAGGACACAGGGAGAAGAGACACGGGGAGCAGTGACACGGCGAGCAGTGACACAGGCAGCCTGGGACATCCCTCCGGGCGGGCACAGGAGCTGCGGGGCCACCNAGACAGCCGGGGCGAGGCTGGGCTGAGCTCCGGGGACATCCACGGCGCCCTTTGCCAAAGGCGCTGCCCCTCTGGCACGGCAGAGAGGGGCCGCGCTCAGCCCACGCAGCCCCGGGACGGCCCTGCAGCGCTGCCCCGCCGAGCAGCAGCGATCCAGCCCTGCTGCTCGTGTCCATCAGGGCTCCAGGGTGCGGTCCCCAAGCCCTNAATATTTAAATCATGAGGAGCAGCGAGGGAGCTGCCTCCAGCTGGACTCAGAGCCCACAGAGCAGCCAGACTGACACCACCCACCCTCCCCAAACACACTCACTTGTGGATGCTCATGTAAGCAGTGGTGCTGGTGCATCCTGTTGAAAGAGCTTCAAAGATTACGGAGGTGTCGAGTCGTGACAACCCAGAGCCACCAACATCTGGTTTCACATAGATCCCACCAAATCCCAGCTGGGCTGCCTTCCTCATCGTTTCCACAGGGAATATTTCCTGTTGGGGCAGGCAGAGATATCCTAATGAATATTGAGGGTTAGTTCAAACTTTTTGGTATCCCTGGGCTACCAATTCGAGTCCTGGAGAGTTTAAGTCAATTGGGTGGGTCAAAGAAGAGGTGACACACCCCATCTTCAGCAGTGAATCCAAGAGTCAGGTGATTGAGTAACCTGGCTAAGAAAGCTTCAAGGTATTTCTGATGATTTCCCCCCCCAGCTACAGCAGCAGCTTCAATGACAATCTCCAGAGCTACTGCAGGAACCCCTCAGTGAGACCTATGGGTCACAACATCCTAAGGGAGGAAAAAGGGAGCAGTACAAGCCTTGTGAGGCTGTCCTACCTTCTCATCCCACTCAGCCATGTGAGGAGCCATCTCCTTAGCAGCAAAATCAAAGGCAACTTTTTGGAATTCCTTCTGATCCTCAGTCAGTCCAGTGGATGCTAGAAGAGCAGGAAGAGATCAGAACACATCTGTTGAGGGAAAGCAACACAACCACCTCCTGTATAGCCGAGTTTCAGAGTGCCCCTTAACTCAAACAGTTCAGGGGCTTTGCTGCAGAGACCATTTCTCTGTTCCTTGGGAATATCATCAACTGTGCTGAGAGCAGGGGGCTTTGGGAGGGGTTTTCTTGGGAGGCCAAAATCCCATGCTAACTACATTAGAAAGCCAGGACAGGGGAGCACAGTCCATGGCAGCTGTCACTCCATCTCACCAAGTCTGTGCTGCAGAAACATGAGGGAGCAGTCCTGGGACTTCAAAGGAAGGAGACTGGGAAGCAAAGAATAAAGCAACTGTTTGGAAACAGCATCTAAAGCTTTAGTTATGTTCTGCATTTGAAACCTCCTGCTTCAATGGTACATAGATACAAGATTGTTTTGTTAGCTCCTCTCCTGAAATTCGCAGGGGAGCTGCTACTTAAATTCTAAATGTTCTTATATTTAGACATCGAAACAATTCACCTGCAAAGTGTTCTGGTTTGGGTTGGAAGGGACCCCCAATCACCTTCTACAAGACCAAGCCCGGTCCAACCTGGCCAACTTGGCAGGGATGGGGCATCCACAATTTCTGGGCAACCTGTGCCAGCTGGAATTATGGAATTTCTTCCTAATATCTAACCTAATCTCTCCTCTAATAGTTTAAATCCATTCCCCCCTTGCCCTATCAGCCTGCCCATGTAAAAAGTCGCTTTCCTTCTTTTTTATAATCCCCCTTCTTTGAGAGATATTCTTTGATTCACTATCAAATCTGAAAAACCATGAAAGCCTAACAAAGATAAGGGAGGGACAGGGAGAGGGAAGGACCTTTCCTTGTGGGCTCTGTCCCACTGCTGAACTGTGTCACAAAGGGGAAAGGAGGGACAGGGAGAGGGAGAGTGAAGGACCTTCCCTGGGGGCTCTGTCCCACTGCTGAGCAATGTCACAAAGGTAAAGGAGGGA
>VWYE01021379.1:619337-655031 GCA_013398995.1 Alaudala cheleensis | reverse complement strand
GCGCCGCTTCCTCCTCCTCCTCCTCCTCCTGCTCCTCCTGCCCGCCCGGCACCGCGAGCATCCTCATCGCCCCACGACAGGCGGCAGCGGCCCGGGCTGGTGAGCGGGAGCTCGGAGGGCTGGGAAGGAGGAAGGGAGGAAGGGGAAAGCTTGGCATAGGAGGTGGAAAAGTTGATGCCAGGCGGCCTGGCAGGAGGCAGAGCCGGCTGGGAGCCCTGCGAGTGCTGCTGGCAGAGGGGGCAGGGGATGGGATGGGATGGGATGGGATGGGATGGGATGGGCCGGCCGGCGGAGCCGCAGGGTCCGTAGTGCTGGGAGGGGATCAGAGGCAGGGCAGCCCCCCGGGCAGGCACGGGCACCTGCGGGGCTCGGCGCTCTGCAGAGAAGGAGCCGCTCCCGAAGGGGCTTCGGCGAGCACAGCCAGCAGCCGGCAGAGCCAGACAGCCGGGGCGAGGCTGGGCTGAGCTCCGGGGACATCCACGGCTCCCTTTGCCAAAGGCGCTGCCCCTCTGGCACGGCAGAGAGGGGCCGCGCTCAGCCCACGCAGCCCCGGGACGGCCCTGCAGCGCTGCCCCGCCGAGCAGCAGCGATCCAGCCCTGCTGCTCGTGTCCATCAGGGCTCCAGGGTGCGGTCCCCAAGCCCTGCCAGCGCTCACACTGATAGAGGAAGTGGCTGAGCTCAAGGAAAGATTTATTTGCTCTCCACTCGCCCTACAGCCCTTGCAGCTCTCTGCCTCAGCCATCTCTACTTTTTTTTCAGTTGCCTGAAGGAGCAGTAATTCCTCCTCTCGTCCATCAGGTGCTTCTCGGTGAAGAGAAGATAATTCAGAGAGACCGGAGATGCCTTGGCCGAGCAGAAAGAGAGGCAAAGGAGCGGCAGCAGGTCTGTGCTGACATCCTGGCTGATTTAGCATCTCTCATTTGAGGTTGCAGGCTATAGTGAAAGTACAGACAGCCGTGCTAACCGTCTGTGTTTCACAGGCAGTGTCTTACAGACAGCACTTCCTGTGCCAAATGGGCTGAGCACCCGAGCGTGACTGAGACAAGTCTGCTAGGTGTGTGATAAGGACAGTGATGTATTCCCAGCACCAAGGGGGTTAGGAAATGGGATTCAGGCCCTTTCATGCAGAGCTTTCAGGTCCTGCACAGCAGAGTTGGTCAGTCAGAGTACACCCAGTGCAGTGCCAGGAGCTGATTTTTTTTACTGGCTGCAAAAACAAAAAGCAAGAACATTGCACATCATGATGTGGTCTTTAAAGTACAAGATGAAAAAATTGCACTGTTGGCTCATCTGTGCCACTCATCTGCTTGATCCACTCTAGCAAATAACCATCTTTTTATCCTTTAATCACTTCTTAATAATTGGAGGTTTTTTTTTTTTTTTTGTCTGTGTTCTGAGAAAACAAAGGATAGCTGAACAGGTAGCTCAGTGGAGGTTAAGCTAAGATTTCCAGCTCTTGCAAGAATTGAAATAGTTTGGTTTGCTTGGTGAATATTCCTCTTACTCACCAGATTCACCTCAATCTACTTCATTGCCTGCAGCTGATTTCTCAGCAATTAATTTAAAAAATTCAACTACACTTCATGTGGGCAAACATGGTCTATCCTGAGGGTTTTTTATTACTAACTGGGTGTATTAAACTACATTTTTGCACACACAAAAATATCCTTCTTTCAGATGCAAATTAGAAATACTCAGAATCATTGGTGCATAATGCTGCTACCTTACCCTGAGCACCTGGGCTGCCCCAAACTCCTGCTGCAGTCAAATGTGTGAAATCAGCTTGGACAACTAAAAATACATTTTGGAACAAAATGTGTTTTATCTCAATGTCTTTTAAGATACAAAAGAGCCTGATGCTAAAATTGCCAAAGCTGAGGAGGAGACTTCAGATAAGGAGGAAGATGAGAAGTCTGCAAAACCTCCAGCTGGGAGCTCCAAGTCAGGATGGAAGAACTGGAAGAAAAAAGAACCTGAGTCTGGTGGGGAGGAAAGCAAGATCACCTATTGTCACTGGCTGCTGAAATCAGAACCTGAGAGCAGGCTGGAGAAGGGGGTGGATGTGAAGGTAAGCACTGACACCCCCTCACTCAGCAGAGGACAGCAGCAGGGTCACTCCTGCCCACCTGAGGGACAGCATCAGGCAACTCAGATTGTTTGTTCTTCTCAAAACCCATTTGTCCTCCTGGAAACGGAAGAACAAAATGCTCTCATCCAAGGTGACAGCCTTGGGGTTTCATACATGTAATACCAGAGGAAATCAGCTCCTCAGGATGTGTGGCTGTTGGCCACAGGAGCAGCATCCATTTCACACTCTGCCTTTGCACTGCTGCTTTGCAAAGGTTTCTCTGTAGGCCCTGTGGGAGATAAAAATTGTGTCAGGTTTGTGCTATAACTGAAGGAGCTCTAGCAAGAAATGCTGAGGCTCAGTGCAGACAATGACACTGTGAAGATCAGAAACCTCCTGAATTAATCTTTTTTTTTTCATTTCATTTGGCAGTTCAGCGTTGACGACTTGAAAGCTCAGCCTAATCAGACAACCTGCTGGGATGGAGTAAGGAACTACCAGGTAGGAAGCACATGGGGGCACTGAAATAGCAGTAGGAAGAAGGTGCCTCTGCCCTCAGTTTGTTCCTGTGCCTGAAGCATTTCCTTTTGGGGCACTCTGCCTGTTCATACAGGTGCATTTTGGCAGAGATCTGAAGTCAACTCCTGCCTAGTGGCCTCTAGATCAGAGGCTGGGGAGTATTTTGTCAAATCATTCATGTTTCCTTTTGCTTAGACCAACCTTTGATATTTACAGCAAATCTGTAATTACCCAAATCCTCTGTCAGTGTTAACCCCACCCTGGGTCCTCAGTTGGAAATTTCTCATCCAAAGTCCCCATCCCCAGCATGTTTCTGATTTCCTCTCTCACTCTTTCCTTGGCTGGGGCCATACACAGCAGGAGAGCACACATGGAATTCCTGTGGAACACAAAGCTCCACACTGATGTTAGTACAGGGTTGTGACACTGTCCATCTGTCCAGGGAGGTTACAAGTTGCTGGCAGGGGAACACCAGACAGGTCTCCAAGGGTGGCTAAGCTGTTGAATTCCCACACAATTCCTGACCAACAGGATCTTGCTCTTTAGCCTCATTTCTACTTCATTTCATTCCAACACAAAAACATCTCTATGACAACTGGAGGAAACAATATCTGAGTAATTCTGAAGCACATCTACCTCTCCTCTTGTTGGTTCCTGTTCTTGGCTGCTTCTAATGGAGCCCTGAGAGCTTGATGGAAAGAGCTGAAAGTCTCTTGTTTACTCCTGACAGGCAAGGAATTTCCTGAGATCCATGAAACTTGGGCAGCAGGCCTTCTTCTACCACAGTAACTGCAAAGAGCCTGGCATTGTGGCCCTTGTCAAGGTGAGTGGCTGTGTTTTGGGGAGAGAAGTGATAATGAATGGCTTATCAAACAGCTCACTGCTTGTGTCTCAGCACCAAAGAGTGCAGGAGTTGTCCAGTGAGAGCAGGGAATGAGCCCAGGACACCTCAGCTGAACACCAACAGGGCTGACTCAGCCAAGTGTCCCCAGAGAGATGGAACCAAACTGTGCTGTTTTCCTGCTGACATTTCAGGGCACTCCCAGCCCAGCCAAGTGCTGTCCCACACTGATTCCAGTCTGACTCACTACATTCTAGGCAGCAGAGCCCACAAGGCAGAATAAACCCAGGGCACAGAACAGCTTCTTCTTTAAGAGAAAAGACAAAGATCATCACCAGCTGCCCAGTTCTCCTCTGTTGCATTTCCTCCCACACTGATCTCCAGCAGGTGATGCTGCACTCACTGTTCTGCACTTCTTCCACCCAAGAAATGTAAAGGAAGCTGTTAGAATGGAGTTCAGGGAAAGCAAGGCTGATCTTTGCACCAGGATTATTCCTGGCCACATCTCCTGCCCTTTGCTGACAGGGGTTTTGAACTGATGGAAACTTTCTTCTCCCCTTCTGCTTCAGATCGTAAAGGAGGCGTATCCTGATCACACACAGTTTGATCAGAAGGATCCTCATTATGACTCCACCAGCAGAAAAGAGAACCCCAAATGGTCCATGGTAATGTACTGTATTAAATACAGCTGTTCAAGCTCTGTGTGCAAGCCAGGAGAAGGGAGAAGGCCCTTTGCATCATATTGAAAATCTTAAGCTTCTGTCCTGGCCTAGCTGCCTTTTTCTCTCTCAAGAGAAAATTCTATCCTGTTTTCTCTGCTTTTCCCCCTATCCCTTCCAGAAGGCTGCCAAAATTTATCTCCCTAAATTTTCAAATCTTGTCTGCTGAGCTGGCCTCTCTTCATTTTCAAATCTTGGCTACAGAGCTGGCCTCCACACATGGCAGAACCCTGAGTTAGGAAAATGAACCAAGAACCACTGTCAGTGCACAGCAAACAAAGCTGTAGGTTTGAGGCAAATTAAATTGTAGGGAAGGGAGTGTTCATGGGCTGGCTACAAGCCACATCTGAATTTTGTATTGTCTGTGACATGAATGGACCTTGCACAGTGCCAACAAATTACCTGCCAGAAATACTGGCAAGTTCTTTTAGCCTTGAGCGAAGCAAAGCTTCCAGGCTGTTGGTGCACTTGCCTCAGTTCTAAATCTTCATCCCTCAAAGATGTTTTGGGCTGTGTGGAGGCTGTGTCCTTGTCCAACCTGCTGCTGTGCTGCCCCTCCCAGGTGGATGTGCAGTTTGTGAGGATGACCAAGCGCTTCATCCCCCTGTCTGAGATCAAGGCTCACCACCTGGCACACAAAGCAGATGGGGGCCCCCTCAAGGACATGATGCTCTTCACCAGGCAACGTCTGTCCATCCAGCCCCTGACACAAGGTGAGAAACTCCTGGGCTTTTGGTCCCCTCTGTCACACGAGCTGCAAGTTTCACTTACGGTTTTTCCTTCCTTCCCACAGAGCAATTTGATTTTGTCTTAAGCCTGGAAGAGGAGAAGCCACATTAAAGCAGCACAGCTCCCACCCAGCCCGCTGATGCCTCCTCCTCCACCAGCACAACTCTCAAGTTCACCTGCTCAAGCACCACAAACATGCCCCCCACAAGATCTGCAGCCACACATCCCTTCCCCAACACACTGTTATTTTTGCTTATTTTAAATAAAGCCTTTTGGAATCAACTGCAGCTACTTGGGCTTTAGTAGTAGGAAAATCTGCGATTTGTCTCTTGAGGAAGCAACAGGTGCATCCTCTGTGTTTAGTTTGGGTCTAGTGCAGCTCCATGTCCTGCAGAGGGACATTTTTCTGCAGGAGGGAATCCCTGAGTTCAGTCTTGAGCCAGAAAATTAAGAATCATTGAATCCATTGGGTTGGAAGAGACCTTAAAATGATCCCATTCCAACCCCTGCCATGGGCAGGGCCACCTTCTACTATCCCAGGCTGCTCCAAGCTCTGTCCAGCCTGGCTTTGGACACTTCCAGAGATGTGGCAACCACAGCTGTGCCAGGGCCTCACCACCCTCAGGAAGGAATTTCTTCCCAATGTCCCATCTAAACTATTCCCTGTCAGTTTGAAGCCTTTCCCCCTCATCCTGTCACTGCATGCTGCTGTAAACAGTCTCTCTGGAGATGGATACACAAAGCAGATCACTGTGAACTTCCTGCAGGTACAAAAGTTCCCACGTTATTTTAGTTCTGACATCAGGGAAATGGAAGAAAATAAAGCCAGCCTGCTAATTTTTAAGCCACATGGGTCCTCCAGCAGCACAGCTGCCAAGCAGTGACACAGCTTAAAGAAAGACCAAGGATTTATAAAGATAACAAAGGACAAACTCCTCCAGCGTGTTTGGAGAGCTGCACACTGTGGCACTTTTAAAGAAAAATCCCTTCATATCACAGAAAAATCCCAACCCAGTATAAAACATCAGACAAACTCTAGCACAGCATTTGACAGCCAGGGCTGGCTCTTTTTAATTGGAGAGACAAAAAAACCCAAGTTTTAAAATACAGCCATTGAAAAGACGACGAATTAAGAAACATGTAAACACAGCAGAGGCTTAATTACAAGTTTGCACTGCTTGGTTTGGTACTTGCCCACTGCTCTCTGCCTGGGAGAGAGGCAATGACCCAAGCACAGCACAGAACCACCAGCTCAGGGGGACACGACTGCTCCAGCAGCACCTGCCCCTGGGACATGCTCACAAAACACTGTTCCAGAGTACCTTGTCCTGGAGTGACCCCAGCTGCTCTCTCAGGATGCTCAGCACATCTGCTCCACCCCAGACAGACAGAGTGCCTAACAGGCTGAATGGTCCAGCAGAATCAGTAAAAATCAGCATCATTTCTGAATTGTGGTTCCACACGTAGGGATGTGGGGGAAGAGGGCACAAAGTAGGAAAAATCCCCCAAATCAATGTGTAGGCCCATGCACCTTTTCCAAGGGAACCCTCCAGGAATGATGAAGAGATGTTGTTGAACAGCCATCTCCTTACAGCCAGGCAATGATCTCACATCCTGTCAGGCAGGGAAAAAAAAACACTCCTGGAATTCAGAGACATCTCCATCCAGGGGCTTTCTTTCCCACCACGTGGCCTACAATCCAGGGGAATAAAGGGAATAAAAGAATAAAGGCAAGGAGGAAGCTGAAGGGAAGCTGAAAGATTGTAAGGGTGCTGCTGTGCTCAGCTCAGCCACAGGATAGTTTGCTATCCCCAAGGGCTCCCAAAGGAGCTTCACTTGTCCCTAAAGGATTGTGCCTTTAGGGAGGGAGGGAGGGAGGAGTGTCCAAAGTGACACCCAGGGTCCTTTGCCATGGCAGAGGTTCCCAGCCCTCGCCCTGGTGATTGTTGTGTGCAGTGAACTTCTGCTCCAGCCTTGGGAAGACACGGCCCCAGCCCATGGCAGGCTCCCCGTGGGGGGACCAGCAAGCCACGTCTGCAGGGGGGCCCAGCAGGGCCATGGGGTGACAGCAGCATTCAGCAGAGATGAGAGCATTAGTGTCCTCTACAGAGCCAGCTCTACTAAAAACCACAACCTTACACGTGCTGAGGAAAAGATAACTTACTTTGGCAAGCAGAAACACACATTTATCACTGAAATACAGTAGCTGTCATTACATAAAAAGCTCCCCTTCCCACCCCAGCCCCACTCCCTGCACCAGCACCATTCCTAAACAAAGCAGAACCTTCCATTTCCCAGCTGCAAGACACCTGCTCTACATTCAGCTGTAGGACAGAGGAACTTGATTCCAGAGCCAGGAAAAAGCTGGACAAACTAGAGAGCCACGAACTCAGGAAAATCCAGACAAATCCCTCTTGACAAAGCTCATATCCCAGCACTTAGTGCAGGCCTGTCTCTCCCTCGGGTAGGAGGTGTCACCACCTGCTTGTTGAAGGGCAGCTGAACAGGATGGACATTCTCCAAACTCAGTCAATCAAGTCTACAAAGCCACATCTGATTTTTAATGGAGGAGTGACTTCCTTCTGGGAATGTTCTCATGAGTCTACTTAGCTGAAGGCTAAAAGCAGCTTATTAAAAAAAAAAAAATGAAAACCCACATTCAGGTTCTCAGTTCATTGCATGCTCTCAGACCTCGCTGGTGACTTCAGCTCAGGCCTCAGGAATGTGTCTCTGGAATCAGAGCTCTGCCACCCTTCCAGTTGCTGCTTGGCTCCTTCCAGCAGCCCACACAGGCCTGTTTGAGCCTCCCTCAACAACTGCACCCACCTTCTGCCCCCACTAATCCTCGTCCTGCAGGCACGAGGCAGCAAACCAGACCCCAAACACATGTCCCCACACTGCTGTCCATCCCCACACAAAGCCTGCTCTGTCCCAACGACACAGACACAGCCAGGGCAGCGTGTGCAGCATAAACCCACCCACAGGAGAGCCCCCAAGAGCTCCAAAATGCTCTCTACACCTCTGCAGCAGCACCTGGGAGCTGCACAAGAGCAGCAACCGGAGTGTGGATCTCAGGAGCACTCGGGCAGCTGCCAGGACAAGGCTAGGAAGGCACAGCTCGTGGCCAGGAGCCTTCCTGCCCCCATTTGTTGCCCACCCAGCAGCAGTGGGACCGTCACCGCTCTGCCCACCCCGTGCCACCTCCTCCTGCATCCACACACCTCATCCCTCCACCAGCCACAGCTCCTGGTGGGACACAGCACGGCCCTGCCCCTGCTCCAGGTGGCTGGGTGGCACTCCCAGGGCTGAGCCACCTCCGTCATCCAACTGCTTGTGGCAAGGAATCCAACGGCAGCACGAGGAGGAAGAAGGGGAAGCAGCGAGGGGACGACACCACAGGATTCCCAGCAGGCCACGCCGCCCGTCTCCGATCCCTCCTCCAGCATCCAGCCAACCACAGGGCCGTTTTCCCCAGGGGAAGATTTCGGAAAGGCAAGAAAAACATCCATCCTACAGAGCCCCAAAGCAACCTCCACAGGGCCGGGGAGAGGCAGCAGGCTGGGCCTTCACTGGCTCCCTCTCGGGGCAGTGAGGGGAGCAGGCCCCAGCCTCCGGAGGAACGCACGGCCCGGGGAGCTCCCGCCGGCCGGGCCCTCCCGCCCCATCCCACCGTGCCAGTCCTGTTTGGAAGGGAGGAATGAAGTCAAGAAGGGGTGCTTGTTTCTGGGAAGTCTCTGGGCGTCTCCTGCAGGGCGCGGGGGGCTCCCGGCGGCGCTGTGAGCTCACTGCTGCCCGTTGTTCTCGGCGGCCTTGGCCTCGCCGTGCGACGACGACGACGACGACGTGCCCTCGAAGCGCTGCGACGCGATGGCGGCCTGGTGGGACATGCTCTTCCTCACGATGTCCCCTTTCCTCCACAGCACCACCTCCTGCAGGGACACAGCCAAGGCTTGTCAGGGCTCGTCAGAGCTTCTGCTGCCCCGCCCAGCCCCGCGGGCTGAAGCAGGCTCGGTGTTCCAGCCCGCCCGAAATTTGGGTAGGGAGCTCCTCGCTGGGGTCTGGGCACACAGAGGACATGCATGGCATCTCTGTCTGTAGCCCTGATGTCTTTTTAAAAATTTTTAGCTTGTTAGTAGCTTGTTGTTAGTGGAGCTTGGCTCAGGACAAAGTCCTTGAGACTCTGTTCCCAGAACTGTCTTTGGTAAACAGTTTCCATGTTCTCAGAACAATATCTTTGCACCTGGTGTTTTGTGTTTTTCTGCTTTACCCAGTGGAGTCAGAGAGGTGTTGACCTTGTTAACCAATCATGTAATTCTCCACAAACTATGCTGTATATATGAGTGGAGAAATCAATAAAGCCTGCATCTTGGAAGAATAAAAAGCCATCTGACATGATTGGAGCCTTGCGTGTCCTATGGCAACATCTGTCCTAGTGCCACTCATAAGGTGAAGTACAGATGCTCACCACTGAGGTCTGGGCACACAGAGGACATCCATGGCACCTCTGTCCTAGTGGCACTGATAAGGTGCAGCACAGAAGCTCCAGCACCAAACAGAAAAGAAATCCCAGGCAGGCACTTCCCAGACTCCTCCCCACCACCACACCCATCTGACCTGCATGGACATTCATCCTTCCCCGTGATGAATCCCAAATTCCCAGTAGGTCCTTGTAAAAGCATCCCAACCAATCACCCACAGGCCCGAGGAGAAGAGCAGCTCTGTTTCTCACCTGCTGTTTGAAGTAGCGCCTCTCCTCCTCATCGATCAGCACCAGGTTGAGGTAATACCGCACAGAGAACTTCTTGTTGATGTCCCTCATGGTTGGAGTCAGCTCGTAGCCAGCCAGGAAGAGCCTGATCGGAATGGACTCCCCTGGAAAGGCCACAGAGCTGTCAGCAGGATGCAGACAGAAACCAGGAGAGCAGCAGCAAAACACCAACTCACACGGCCACAACCTTTGTCACCGTTTCCACAAGTGGACTAACATGAGCTAGAGGACCTCAACTCCCTTCAGAAACCAGCATGCACGGTCCACAGCCAGATCCTGCCCTTGCTGACAGCTATTCCAGCTCCACTCTAACAGCACAGGACTCTTTTGGGACCCGCATCAAGACAGCACTGCAGGAAAAAATGAGTAAGGTGACATTTTCTCTGGCAGGTGACTCTGCTGGGCAAAGGAACAGTGGCACAGCAGATTGGCACAGAGCAAGAACACCATCTCTGCTCTGAGCTGCAGCAAGGCCAGCTGGTGGCCCATGCCAGCTGTGAATTTATAGCTGGTTCTGCCACTGCTTCATCAAAAGAATTACATCATTGCAACTCATTCTGCCTCAGTTCCCCCTCATCACACTGGAGAAGGAAGGGGCACGATCAGGGATTGATCAGATTAATCCCCTGCTCTGAGCCCACCAGTGGAGCAGGATGCTGAGCACACAGAAGATACTGCAGGAGCCATATTCCCACCCAAACCCTCCAGAAGAAGCATCCTGGGGGTTCCTGTGCCCTCTCACCTCTCACAGGTGCCCCGTCCATGATCTCGTACTTGGCGATGGTGTCGTTCTCGTGGTACACGTTGGGCCCCGTGCCCGTCGTCTCCCTCTTGATGATGTCAATCTCCATGTGCTTGATCTTGATCCGCACCAGCAGGAAGTAGATCTTCCCCACAATCACATCTTTTAAATGGTACCTGGCACGAGAGGGGAGAAAACAGCAGGATCAAACCCTGTGCAGCAGAGCAGGGCTTGGGCTGACATGCAGTAACTTGCTGGGCAGGCACTTTGCTCTCACCCACAGCAGATGGCAAATCAACCACCCCCACCAGCAACCAGCCCTTCATTTCCATCCTCTGCTCCTCTGGAAACCCACAAGAACATTTAGCATGAGCAGATAAATTAAAAACATCACTTCAGGCTGAATATCTGCAAGAAACACCTGTAAGAGCAAAGGCTCCAAACTCGATATTTTAGGTCAATTAAAACCAACCCAAATCACAGAATCATTTAGGTTAGAAAACTCCTCTGAGATCATCGAGTCCAACCTTTGACCAACCACCACTTGCAGGGAGATTTGCCAGCACCAGCTGGGAAAGATGCACCAGGAGTAGTTTAAAAGAGCTCTTCCCAACTTCTTTGCTGGATTTAATTCCTACTTCAGCTGTATTGCCTGGTAAAGGAGCAAACATTGCATTTTGGAGACACCTGGAAGTACTGATCCTGCTGAGGACACAGGGAATGGGAAGTTACAGCAAGAATTTCATGCTGTGCTCCAGGCTCAGTGAGCCACAGCCATTGCTTCCCACTCCTTGATCCAGAGATACAGGGACAGGAGAGGAACCCACAGATCAGGGAGGATCTGAGCTGTCTCCCATCCTCTCTGGAGCACATGGACATGGAATCCCTTTGAGGAAACCTGTAGCAGGTGGGTACCCACAGCCCCCAGCTGTTCAGGGGAACCCTAAAAATCCACTCAGGGAAACTTCCAGGCTCTGCCCTAGAAGGATTTACCACAGAGTGCTCTGCCTAGACTGGTAGAGAAGACTTCCCTCATGGTGTCTGCAGAACCACTGCCAATCTACCCTGGATGGCTTCCTTATTGGTCACTTAACCCTGCCCACCCAAGCTGTTCATCCCTCATCCCCTCTATGGCTTTGCTGCCCCTGGTACCAGCCCTGTGCCCTCAGACCATTGGCCACCGACCCCCTACTTAACCACAAAGCCTCACATGGTCTGTGCCTTCTGTCCCTGATCCCTTCAGCATGCTGGAATAAACTTCTGCTGGAACAAATCATACAGGAGGCCCTTCCTGCCTTTGCTGAGGAATGTGTGTGTGCATGGACCTGCAATGGCTGCTCTGAGCCCTGTGTGTGTGTGGATCTGCAATGGCTGCTCTGAGCTGCAAGGACCTGCAGTGGCTGCTCCTGTGGCTGCTCTGGGTGGTGACTTCTGAAGGAGACCCTTCAAAAGGCAGCAGCATTTCCCAATGCTGCCCCACTGCTACACCCCCAGCTGCTGTTGGGACACTCACTTGGATTTGTTGTACTCGAACTCGATGTGCAGGCAGTCCTCAATGCCCACTTCCATCTTGATGGAGGAGTTGAGCTCGGGGTAGGTGCTCAGGGTGTGCACCACGATGTCCATCTCCTTGACCACGTCGTTCAGCCGGCGGCTCACGGTGGCACGGAGGAAATACCTGCAGGGACAGTCCCCTCCCATCAGGATCACACAGGGGCTGGGGGGCTTGGGCTGGCCTATCCAAGCAGCCTTACTACACAGGTAAAGAGGTGGAATGCATTGGATTGCAAATCTAAATAAAACATGTGGTCAGCTCAAGAGATCCACTGAGAAAGCTCCTTCTTCCCAGTGAGACATGGAATTTTCTCCTTGGCAAGGGGAGGTGCTCAGTTCAGCTCATGCACAGCTGAGAGAAGGGCCAGCATTTCAAGAAAACAGAATGTCCAAAGGAATGCAATAAGCAGGAAACCAAAGAATTGCCACAAGGAAGCAAAACAGCAAGGAAGCTCCTCTCCCCATGTCATTTACTCTCTTTCAGTCCAGGTCTGAACAAAATAAACCCACAGCAAAAGAGCCCCCAGCTCTTTACATGTACCTGCCCCTGGAGCAGCCAACACCCCAAACAGGAAAAAGACAGAAGGGAATTTTCAGATGGAAAAGCAGGCTCCTCTCAGCGTGCAGGCATTTCGTGAGCCCGAGTTACCTAAGCCCCGTTCTGGGGATCCAAGGAACAGCCTGCACATGTTAAAACCACTGCCCTTTTGCAAGATTACATCAGGCTGCACAGCCACACCTCCCAGTGCAGATCTCAGACTTTTCCAACCCCCACCTTGAAGCCAGTGAAAGGGTTTTGAGTCAATTGAGTGCCCTGATGTGAAATATCATTTCTAACATACGAACAAGGCACAAGCAAAGCATCTGTTTGCATACCGAGCACAATTAAAGTTGACAAGACTGATTACAGCAAAAATATTCCCACTGAGGACTAAACAAACAGTTTAGTTTGATTTTTTTGAATTATCAAATAAATTAGCAAGTATTTGATTCAAAAGGGGCTGATTTCTCTTGTCACTCAAAAGGGGAAAAACCCATAAAGAGCCTGATGCATGCTTGTAAATTAAAGACCTCAAAAGCAGCCTTTTACAACTCAGCCCCCAAAATGAATTTGGAGTTCTGTTGCTCCTGCATCATCAGAGTGAGAGTCAGACCAGAGCAGAGCTGGGGTCAGCCAGGGCAGAGGACTCACCGTAGCTTCACGTTCTGCCCTGTGTAGGACTCGTAGGGTTTCTCCACGTGTGTGAACTCAAAGTCAAAGGTCTGTGATTGAGTGAACTCCCCAGGCCTGGCCAGGTCCTTCACCAGGGACACGAACTCGTGGTGGTTCCCTCGGTCATAGTAGAGCTCTAGGGAAATGGAGATCCAGGTTAAGCTTAACCCCACGGGACACAGGAGATTTTCAGCAACTCTCTTGTCCTGGTCATTCCTTCCTTCAGTGCCATTCACAGAACCTACCAGGGGAGCCCATGGCTCCACACAACTGCACTTGTTCCCTGCTCTGCATCAGAGCCAGGTGCAGGCCACAACTTTCCTCCCTGAAACAGGAAGGAAAAGGTCCACACAGCCTCCTTTACTACAATAAATCAAGAGCTCTCCATGGGGTGACATTGTCACCTAATATCGACATTAAATACAGTCAGATTGTTTGCAGCTCATGCAAACCCTTCCCATGATTTTCTGCACTGTATTCCAGGCCAAAGGCATTGCCACTGGGAGGAAAAACCACCCCTGCTTGTCTGGAACAGACAGTGACAGAGCAAAACCGAGGGGATAGGATTATTCCAACTGCTCCTGCTTATCCTTAGACAGCAAAGAGCTTGAGTGGCATTGAGCTGCAGCAGGGAATAAATGACAATGCTGATGCTGCTGCTGCACAGCTACTCTGAGTGTGGGGAGGCAGCTGAATCCACTGCTCCTCCAGCCCATGGATAGCACATCAAAATGCATGTGAGCACAGTGAGGGAAGAGCTCTCACCTCTGGAAGCACTGCTCAAACTAGTTCAAGTGACCAGCATTGCCTCACTTTTCCCCCACAACTTTCCCACATCAGCAGGAAACTAAAGGTTTCCTCATTTAATGAAAGCAATCCTCCACACCTCCACCGAGTTTTCTGCCTCAAGACAAAGCAACAAAACCCTTAAAACTCTGCAATTTGCATGAACAGCTTGGGATTACCCAAAATCATCAATGAAACCTGCCCTTCCCAGCCCTGCGTGTGTGCCTACACACCCACACAGTCCTTCTGCAAGGCAAAGCCTTTCTGCTTCGATGAGGAAACAAAAACCTAAGTCATGACACAATCACACACACAAGCTCAGTGTCAGCACTAAACTGTGCAGAGGAGGCTCCTGAGGGGTATTAGAGGTGCTCAGGAACTGCAGTTCTGCCCTCCTTGAGATGCACGATGAGATCTCAGCTTTGAAGTGATGCCTGTTCCTCACAGCCCTCTGCTCACCTTATCTCTCTAATGGAAATTTTGGCAGTCGAGCTCTCCTCACTTAGGCACAACAGCAAATGTCACCCAGCCCTTCAGGCTGGGCAGGTGACATAAATAACCAAGGCTCTCTCTCTGTGCACTGAACGTGTGTGTTCACCGAGAGGAGAGTGCTTGCTGATGTGACAGGGAGAAGCCACGTGCCAACAGAAAAAGAGGAAGCAGCCACAGAAAAGGAGGAATCAGCCCACTGTGACACACGATGCAGAGGGCACAAATCAAACTTCAGCCAAGGGGAGACAAATGTCAGTGCACTGAGTTCTCTGCTACCTCAGAAGGTCATGTTTGGCACCCTTAAGCAGAGTGATGTTTCCCACACTGCAGCCTGTCAAACAGGTATAAGCTGTCATTTCAGGTTTTCAGAGCTATAAGGTTTCCAGACTGAGACAATAACCTGCCAACATTTCAGTGGCTTGCTCAGGCCACAGCCACCAGAGGTGAAACCATCTGGAATGAGTTCCATGTTCACCTGAGAGCAGGCAGAACCCAGCACTCACAGTCTGGTACCTGCTCTGGAGCATCTTCCCTGTACAACATCCCTCCTTCACATCCCAGTCCCCTGCCTGCTCAATTGTCTCACCTGACCTCGTGGCAGCAAGAAGTCAGAACACAAGGCAAGAGATGGCAAGCACTGCAAAGTGCAATTAGTGGCACAAACTTCAGTGGTTTATCTAAGAGGCCTGAGGGGCATAAGGACTAATGTGCAGCCACAGCAGCTGTAACACACCCTGCTTGGGCAATACCGTGCATACAAAGCAGTTAGTCCATGCAGGCATGGCTCAAAAGTCTTCCAAAACAGGGAATGAGGAGCAGCCAAGGCAGCCCAGCAGAGAAAACAGAGTTCAAGCTTCATTTCCACTGGCAACCATATCAATAGGAACTCATAACCTGGCTCCTGATGAACAGCCTTACCTACACTCCATCACTTACATGCTCCCTTCTTTTCCAAAAAGTCAGGCACAAGCAAAGCCAATAAAACTCACAAACAGCAGCATCGGGGCTGGCTGAGAAATCTGCTCATGTTCCCTCACCACACCATTTGCAATGCAAAGGCTGCAGGCCCCTGGCTCCAGCAGTGATTTTGGGGTTTAGAGCCAAGCACAGAGAGCCACAGATGTGAGGCCTCACAGGCAGCCACATCACTGGGAAGGAACATCCTGAACTTTTTTTGGCTTGCGGGACTCAAGTCCGTGGAGCACAGACAGCTCTGCTCCGATGGAGGAGTGGGTGTGGCAGCTGCCTTTCCTCCACGAAAGCAGGAAATATTAAACCTGAATTGGTTACACGCACAGATAACCACAAGTTTTGAACAACTTGAAGTCACCCAACCAAGCGTGCAGGGATTGCTGGAGGTGGGATCAGGCAAGCTGAGCCTGCAGGCCTCAGGAAAGGCGATGCACCCAGGTAAAAGGGACATATGGACAAAACCCACCCAATCTGCACCCTCAGCATCACTAAGAGGATCAGCAGGCACAGAGAGAAGCAGGGAGCAGCCAGCCTGGGGAGCAGGGCCTGGCAGCTGGTGCTGGCAGCAGGTCCAGGCTGACCTGCAGCTGCAGGACGGAACCAAAGCGTGCCCGGCTCGGAGCTGAAATCAGTGAATGAGCAGAAGCGAGAAATTAGGACAGGAGAACAATGACCTGGAAAAGGACTGGAATGCCCTTCCTTCTGCCAGGGCTCAAGCCTAGAGAACAGGCCAGGCTGCCCAGCTCGGAGGGTGGAATAATGTCAGGCAGCCATGGGAATGCTGTGTTCAGCCGAGCATCACTTGGGAGCGAGCAGAACCTGCTCAGCACCAGTGGGATCCCAGCACTGTGGGGCACAGCAATGTCCCCAGACCCCCAGCACCAGTGGGATCCCAGCACTGCGGGGCACAGGAATGTCCCCAGACCCCCAGCACCAGTGGGATCCCAGCACTGTGGGGCACAGCAATGTCCCCAGACCCCCAGCACACTGGGGTAACCATGGGGTGCAGTGATGCTCCCCAGACTCTCAGCACCAGCAATGTTCTCCTGGCACCCGCAGGGATCTCAGTACCACGGGGTTCAGCAATGCTGCCCTTGGCACCTGTGGCCACCCTGATGCTGTGGGATGCAGTGATCCTCCCCAGAGCCCCGGCAGCAGTGGGACCCCGGCACCGAGCGGTGCAGCGATGCTCCCGGCACCCACGAGGGGCATCAGGAAGGGATTCACGGGGCCCGCAGGCCGCCCCGCTCACCGATCTGCCCGATGAACTCCACTTTGATGCCCTGGTGCTCCAGCCGCTTGTTGGGGTTCTTGAGGGTGAGGACCACCCGCCCCGACACGGTCTCGCCGTCGTAGAAGAGGAAGTATTTCTCCTTCTTGCCTTCCTCCGTCTTGTGCTCCACCCGCCGCCGGCTCTCGGCATCGCTCAGCACCAGCTCCAGCTCCGGGCTCTGCCCGAACCCGAAGAAGCTCATGGCCCCGGGATGCGGCGCGGGGCGGCCCCGCTGGCGGATCGCAGCCGGGGCGGGGCTGCGCGGGGCGGCGGCGACGCCGGGNCCGCTCCTTCCGGGGCAGCGGCGGCCGCCGCGATTGGCCCGGGCCGCGGGCCCGCCCGCCATTGGCGCGTTCGAAGCCGGGCGGCGGCGCGATGGTGGCGGCGGCAGCGGCCGATGGTAGCGGCGGCGGTGATGGCGCGATGGGGGCGGAGCGGCTGCGGAGCGCGCTCGGAGGGTGGTGGCTGCCCGTCACTGCCGCAGGTGCGGGTCGGGTTCAGAGTCGGGATCGGGATCGGGATTGGGATTCAGATCGGGGCCGGTCTCCCGATCTCTGTTCCGCTCTTGGTCGCTGTGTCTCTCTGTTTCCTGGTCCCGCTCTCCGTCCCAAATTTTTCTCTCCCGATCCTGGTCTTTGTCTCTCTCCCGTTCTCTCTCTCTCTGTCCCGGTGTCAGGCCCGGTCCCGGTCCCGGTCCGGGTTGGCTCTACCCCGGCCGCCGGGATGCGGGTGACAGCGGACAGCGGGAGGCGCTGGCTGCTCACACTGACAGCGGCTGCTCTCGGAGTCCCCGTGTCCCGCTGGATTTGGATATCCCGCGTTTATTTTGGAGCTTTATTTTGGGTGAAACTCGTGTTTCGGAGAAATCTCGCCCCTGGCGCTTATAAACACTTCTTTTTTTTTCCCCTCTCAGGCTGGGTGGACACGGTGTGGGATCTGGAATTCACGGACACCGAGCCGCTGGATGGCAGCATAGCCGAGAAGATCACCACGGATGGGGTCAACACCTGCACCCGCCTGTACAGAGCTCTGGAGCCCTTCGCTGCCAGGGAGAGCACAGAGGTGACATCACTGAACACAGAGCCAGCCACTCTCACTTTCTCTTTGTCACGGCTGTCTTGCCTTGAAACTCGCAAAACACTCAAAAACTATCCAAAACAATTCTTGTTCTGTGTGCTGGAATGCTTCAGAAGGAAGCTATTCCCAGTAATAATATATTAATAGTAATAATGTATTTATATATTGATATAAATATGCTATTAATAATACATATATTTAATAATATAACTTAGCATAACGTTAAATATATATAGTGTTACGTATTATAATTATCCAAACACTTTTTAAAGCATATAGTACATAGGGAGTTGGTTACGGTGGCACCCCTTAAACTCTGAATAATGACTAGTTTTGGACATATTATGGGATTTCTCACTATTCCTTTTTTGTCTCAGAATGTCTGGACCTTGTTTGCTGAGAACAGCCTGTCCCACCAGGCCCTGGTGGCTGTGCTGCATCACTTTGTGCACGCGGGCCAGGACAGCAGGGCGAGCGTGCAGCACAGGGTGTTTGGGCTGCACTCAGCTGGGCTCTACCTGCTGCTGCTGGAGATCCCAGGTGAGCCTCAGGGTGTGCCTCCTCATGGCTGGGGACAGCACAGGTCAGGCAAGACTGGCTTTGGAACAATTCCAGGTGGAACAAGTGGTGGTGTTGGCTTGGTGTCCCTGAAATCCTCAGGGGCCGAGCTGAGCGTGCTGAGCAGTGTCACGGGCTGGTGGCAGCCTGGCCTCCTGTCACAGAGGGGTTTGGTGGCCTCAGTGCTGCTCTGTGTCCCGTGACAAGGTGACAGAGGAGCCTGCACAATGAGCTGGAAGCTCACAGGTCCCTCTGCTCTGACAGTCAAGGCAGGAGCTTATTCCTGTTCCTGCCCTGTAACCAGGGAGCATTTCACTGTGCAGCACATTTGGATGGAAACAAAAATGTCAGTTTAAAATAACCAGCAGCAGCTTAGTGTTTCCAGCAGGTTGGTTCACAGCAGGATCCCTTTGTATTCCAGCACACCCTGGAGCTTTGCTGATCTCTGTGGTGCAGCTGGAAGGGGTCAGTCAGCTGGTGACCTGCTGGAATGTGTCACTGCTGCTGATGCATCAGCCTGGTGCAGATCAAGGGGCTCTTTATCCTTCTCTTGAACTTTCTTAGGCTCTCAAACATCTGTGGAGAGATCATAGAACCACAAACTGATTTAGATTGGAAGGGATTTAAAACTCATCTCATTCCATGGGCAGGGACACTTTCCACTAGACCAGGTTGCTCCAGCCTGGCCTTCAGCACTTCCAGGGATGGGACATGATGCCCAGATGGTTTGATGTTCTGTGTTTTATCTGGAAAAGGACTGATGTTGTCTTTTCTGGGCAGGCAGTGTAGTCAACCAGGTGTTCCACCCAGTGATGTTTGATGAATGCCTTCGCATCCTGAGGAAGTGTTTGCCTCAAGAGCTGAGGAAAAGGAAGAAGACACATGCTCAAAGCTCTCAGCCCAGTGCCAGAAGGAACATAAAGAAAGGGAAACCATGCAGGAATGACGACCCCAGTGTAAGATGTTTGTGCAATCTCTTCAGATACAGATCCCTATCAATAAGCAAATTGTTGGCAAGTTGTTTCTCTTTTTTGCCAATGTAGACGGACGAGATGATGGAAGAGGAGGAGGATGAGGATGATGAGGCTGTTTACCTCTCAACAGAGGATCTTCTCCAAGTCCGCAACGCCGTCTTCCTCCTTCTGAAAAACTTCCTAAGGTTTCTGCCCAAGTTCCCCCTGAAAGAAAAGCCTCAGTGCATGCAGAACTGCCTGCAGGTAAGAAATATGCAGCTTGAGGAATCTTATGTCCCCTAACACAAACCTGCTGGGGATGCAGAGCCCTCCACTGGGAAGGGTGGCAGCCCTGCCTTCCATCACCTGCTCCCTGTGGGAACTGGGGAAATGTGAGAGCAGGGTGCCTGCTCTGTCTGCCTCTCATGCTGAACATTTGCAAGTCTTTTGTTCATGGAACCAGAAGGGTTTGGGTTGGAAGGGGCCTTAAATCTCATTTTGTTCCACCCCCTGCCATGGGCAGGGACACCTTCCACTATCCCAGGTTGCTCCAAGTCCCTTCCAGCCTGGCCTTGGACACTCCCAGGGATCCAGGGGCAGCCACCACTTGTTCCTGGGGGGAGCTTCTGGTCTTTGGGCTCTGCTTTTATTCTGTTTCAAGGGAGGTGTTTGAAAGTGAAAGCCAATGGCTGAGCCCAGACATCCAGAGCCCTTCCCTCAGGGGACTGAGCTCAGCTTGGCTCTCTTCCCTTGCAGGTCTTCTTTGAGATGACCAGCTTTGAGCCAGTGCTCCACGAGTTCAAGTTTTCATCAGCAATGTGAGCAAATAATTCTTAATAATTCTTGGTGCTTATATGATGCTTTGAACAAGTAAAGCCCTCAGTGCTTGTGTTATTGTCCTGTTTATATTAAAAAAGTGACAAATTCTCTTATAAAGCTAATTCAGATATGTTCCATGTGCTAACAGCAGACAGCATCTTGTGAACATTGAATGTTTCACAGTCAATGAACTCTTTTAATAGTCACAGTCACTCTGATGAAAGGTGAAGATGTCTCTTTGCCTTCTTTTCTTAGGGATGTTAATAAAGCCAAGTACATTCCTGAGCTGGCCTATTATGGACTTCGCTTGCTGTGCTCCCCTCTCCATGGAGCAGAAGACAAGGTACAAGTTCAACAGAATCCTTAACAGCAGCATGGAAAAGGAGGGGTTGCTTCTTTCCTGGAGTCCACACTAACCTGGTTATTCCTGAGTGTCAGTCCAGCTCCAGCAGCCCTAGGCCTGTGTGTTCCTGCCTCTTTGGCTTCTCAGTGCAGCACGAGCTTTTTGGAGCTGCTGACATTTGTGGTGACAGCAAGGTGGAGTCACTCCCCTTCCCAGACCTGCCTCATCTTCCCTGCCTCTCCTGCTTGCTCAGGGAATGTCAGGATCATGAGGCAAGCTGTGGTCCCAAAAATGTGGCAAGGGAAGCAACTCCAAAAGTTCAAGTGCACATGGTGATACAAACCATGTGTTTAGCTTAAGACATCTCCTGTGCTAAACCCAGTGAGTTTCCTCAAATTCCAAATGTTTCTGGTAAACAAGAAGTCCACAGGGGACTTCAGAGGGGGGACTTTGCCCTCTTTGGAGGGCAGCTGTTGATGCTTTCAGAAAGCCCTTCTGAGACCTTGCTGGACTTGCATGAGAACATCACAGCTGGGAAAGATGATGTGTGCATTTAGAAAGTGTCCTGGAATTTCTCTGCTAGGACTCACGCTTTAACATGTGCTGTCATTTGGTTGTAAGCTTGATTCAGAATTATTTCATGACCCTGGAGTGCCTGTGCATGGAAAAGAGCCTGCCAATAACCTCTCCTTTCCAGACTGTTCTGAGCGTGTTCCGGCGACTCCTCAGTGTCATTCTGATGGTGGAGAGCAGAGGGGGCTCCAGGTGTGACACCATTGCCATCACATCAGCTGTGACCAGTGCCAGGAACCAGGCTGTGCTATTCATCAGGTGATGTTCAGAGCTCTGCTCCTTTCTTCTGACATGCCTTTGCTGTTGGGGTGATAAAGGGATGAGACAAACTGGCACTGGCTTTGAAGTTGTTTGTGCAAATGAGGCTTAATTAAAATGTCTGGAATGGGAATTTACTGAGCTTGCTGGCAGAGGGGGAAGAAGGTGCTGTGAAAAGGACCCATTTTCTGCCTTTTGCTTTGTGTCAGTTTTTCAGGTCTTGTGTTTCACTACAGAGAATTGTGAAGGAAATGAAAGATGAACCTGGAGCTCATTCCTGTGTAGTTCTTTGCTCTCTCCTGCTTAATGATATGTTTTGCCTATGTTTATTCCCCTTCTTGGAAGTGTAGTTTGTGCAGAGATCCCCAGACAACATATAAAAGTAGATTGAGAACAAAGAAGCTTTTCATGTTCCCCTTCTACCTGTTAGAAAAGTGTGGAAGAAATGATTTTGTGCCTGCAAAGCCAGGGTAATGTGGAAAGTAAGGATGGTTCTCTGAGCAAATCCTGCTGCACTCATGATTCCAGAATCATGGCTACTTTTCCTGACTTTCCAAATGCATTCCAAAAGGAATGTCCTTGAATTTTTTCCTCTGTTCTAAACCAGATTTGTTAAAATCTGCTTCTTTTTCTCTCTCCTGTGCAGCTCTCTGGTAGATGAGCTGAAAGAAGCTGTTTATCCAGCTCTGAGAATACTGCTCCAACATATCTGTGCCAAGGTAGGCCAAGCTCTGCTGCTTCTGCAGCTGGAGAATTCGTGTGGATACATTGGGATGTCATTCATAGTTTAGGAAATCTGTTTGCACAATCTTTTGTAAGGAATGAAAACATTTGGTGGTGAAGCAGTGACTGAGGAAGCTGTGATGATTCTCCCAGCTATTGCTGAATGTGAACATACCAGCTCATTCAATAAAAAAAATACTTTTCTTAAACTCTTAAACTTAAAATATTTCTCTTAAATTATCATCTAACAAAGGAATTCTACAACACTACTGTTCCCCTAACATGGGTCTTTGGTTGATTGACAGGCAAGGTTGCATTACTGAAGGCACACAAAATAAGATATAAATGTGATACCTGATTTAACTTCATGCTTTTTCTTTGGGTATTTCTTGATTTAAGGCACTTTCTTTTTCATTCCTAATTTCCAAGCAAATCTTTTAGCACATTCCATTTTTGGTTTTTTTATTTTCCCAAATTTATTCTGGAACTGGCCACATGTAAGGCACTAAATTACTTTGTTTGCATTCAACTCTGCAGATTACAATCCCTCTTGAGTCTCTCAAAAACTCTATTGTACATTCCTCCCTAAGAACAGGAAGACAGTGGCTGTTTTCTTCTTTGTGACCTACTGCAATTAAAAATTCAGTGGCTTTGTATTTTGTTTGGGATTCTAAATCATGACAGGATGCACAGCACCCTTCTGCCAGCAGAGCTCTGGGAGATGCCTGGAATGCCTTTGTTGCATGCAGAGCAGAGCAGAGCAGCATCCCAGGGTGCCCTTGCCCTTGTGTTTCAGGTGCCAGACAAGGTTCAGTATCGCAGCCACGCTGCCCAGGCCCTGCTGACCCTGCTGGACAAATTCCCCTGTGCACAGTTCGCTGAATTCATGGCTTGGCTTTATAAATACTCACTCAACAAAGTAAGTGCATCTCCTGGATGTTTTGGAGATGAATCTCAGCACTGAATAGCTCTGGCACTGCTGCTACCCAGAGGCAAGAAAACTCCGTGTTCGCTTCCATTAACGGAGCACCTTGTGTGCTTTTTTTTCCTTCCAGCTGGTTTCCTACAGACTGTTTGCTCTTGATGTAGCCTTGGCTTTGTTGGAGCTGCCAGAGAGGAACCCAGACAGCTCCTTGTCCCTGGATCTGCAGCGTTTCCTAAAGCACAAGTTTTTGGTGCAGGTCATGGTGTTTGGCAGGTGCTCAGACAAAGCCCCCACGGTCCGCAGCAAAGCTCTCAGCAGCTTTGCTCATTGTCTCGAAATGGAAGCTGCTTCTATCTTGGAGAGCATTCAGGACTTACTGCAGAGCTGTGAGTATTATGGGCACATGAGGTAATGAAAATCATTCTTGAACTTTCAAGGGAATAATTGCTGGCAGGTAGGAGTTGTCAGGAGCTTAAAAACTGGCACACAGAGTCCTTACATGTCATAACGAGCAGTAATTCATGAGCCCTGGTGCTTGTGAAGCCCTTCTATTTGGAGGGATTTATTCTCCTGTATCAGTTCTGAAGAGATTCCTCTGTGAGGTCCCTTTGAAGGATGTTTACAGACAACCGAAATTGCTCATTGGGGAAAAAAAAAAGGCAGTTCATTCTTGCCTGACAGCTGATTAAATCTTGAGTTGCCTTTTGCTTCTGCTGAGTTGTTGTGTTTGTGAGTGGCATCCCCAGCTCCCTCAGGTGTGGGGAAGGCCACGTGGCACAAAGCAGAGCCTGCACACACCATCCCATGGCTGCATTGCTCACCCAAACACAATCTGCAATGACAGAATATCCAGAATTAAAATCCTTTGCTTGATTTCCTTTTTTCATTTCTCCTTTTTGGCAGCCTCTGACCCCATGGTGCTGGAGGAGAACACAGACACTACGAGTGTGACAGTGAGTGCAGAAGGTATAGAGTCCTTCTTTTCCAGTAAGTCTCAGCCATTTCCTAAAAATACACATCTCTTAAACCCTAGGGCATGCATGAGGCTCTCTGTTTACTACTGAACCATCTCCTTGCCAGGTTATTTATTCTTCTTCAGCTTTTATCTTTTCTTTCAGCTGTGTCCAAGCATCAGACTGCACCAACTTTCAGAGCTATCGAGCTGACAGACGGCAGTGACACCACTGGGCCTGATGGTATGTCAGAATTAAAGCAGCCTGTTCAGATAACCATTCAAAGTCTTAATAGAAATCAGACTTTCCAAAGTGTATTCATTGTCCATTTCTCAAAGGAAGTGCAGAAAGCTGTTACAAAACACTTAGGGGTGATGGAGGGGCTGGAATTGCCAGCCATAAAAAAAAAACTATTTCACTCAAGTCTGAAAAATACATTTAATCCTGAAATGCTGATGTCTGTTGGTACTAATGTGGTGACACTTGTTGAAAAGCAGGTAATTTATTCTTCCCAAAAAAAAAGGATGGCAGTTATTGTGGGATATAACACTTGTAGCTCCATGAATTTCAGGATAATTAAATCTCTTGCTCCAGTGCACAAAGAACTGATACATTTTGCTGTGTAAAGCACAGCACCTTTGAGCAGCACCATTCTGTAGGGCAGGGATCTGTTTCTCTGCAGCATCAGGCTGGAAGCTGAGAGCAGAGTGCCACATGAGATGTCCTGATGCAACATTTGTTGATAGCATGAAGTCCCCATGCAAGTTGGCTTTTGTGGCCGGGATATTCCTCCTTTAAACCCCTCCCTTTCTTTTCCTCTTGTGTGGAAAAACTTTCCTCCCTAACCTTTTGGTCCTGCCAGGATCTGCTCTCCCAGTTCTTGCTTTTCACCTCCCTTGACCTGCTGACAGTTCAGTTCCGTGCTTGCCTCACATCCTGCAGTGGTGCCTTTGTTCCACACTGCTCCTCACATGGGATCTCCCTCCCTATCTGCAGCAGCCAGGCTCCAATCTCCCCCCATGGAAAGCTGCCTTTTCCAAACATCCTCTGCTGATAAATTCCCTTAATCTGCTCCCTCAGACAGAGAAGTCCTGCAGGCCACTCAAGGTATTGTGTATTCCCTGTTTAGTTGCAGGCTCCTGGTGCCAGAGGATGCCTGGGTTTGTCTCCCATACCCAGCTGAGCACACACTTGGCACTTGGCAAAACAAATTAAGAAAAGGCTGGAATGAGATAAGACTGGAGCTCCAGAGGATGCTGAAATCCAGAGCTCTCCAAGGCAGTCAAGGTGCATTAGCAAAGCTGTCTGGCACATGCCTGTGCTTGGCTTATGCCTGTGCTAATTTTGCACCCTTCCAAAGACCAGACAGCACGTTGTCTTTTAGAAAAGAGAGAAATCTCAGCCAGGGGTAGTCAGAACATGCTCAGTGCTCAAGGGCAGAGATAAGAAGGGTGGAATAAACTTCAAGGTGAGAGGTGCACTGAAGAATTCCCTCTGCCCACCAGCATCAGGCATTCCCTTCCCTTGGGACTTATCAGCTCTTTAGAACTTGGGATTTTTGGTTGTTTTGTTGTTTGGTTTCTTTTTTTCCCCCCCCACTCTTTTCTACATCAGAAAAATCAATGTCAAAGTGTGGTTATTTGGTTGCCTTCACAACCTGGACTCTTTTAGTAGCAAAATCTTGCAGTGGAAAGGTTCTGTGCTCTTCCTGTGCAGCTGTTCCTGGGAGGAGGATGGGACTGCACTTAGCTGCCCATTAAGAAAGCCCCAGATCAAAGTCCCTTTGCTTCCTTTTGGTAAAAGTGTATTTTTAAGCTAGTTTTGCTTAGTTCCCTGTGACTAATCCTATTTTTTAATGGCAACAGGATAGATGTCCATGTGAATCTCTAAGTAACAGATCTCCAAATTTGGCATATCTTTGGGAAATCTGACTTAATGCTGGGAGAAATCTAACAAGCAGCAATAAATAGAAACCTTAAAAGCCATGGTAAAATGCTTGAAGTCCTTATGGCCAGTTAATAGCTCAGTGATTCAAAATGTGAGAAATAATTGATCTGTGCATTCAGTTGTGTGTCATTTAATAACTTACCTCCTTGATGATGTGTTTCTTTCCTGCCAACATGCAGGAACCAGTATGAATATGGCTGCACAGAGTAAAATTTGAGCCCTAACTTGACATCCAGGGAAGAGAGATGTGTTCTGGTTTCCTTGTAGCCTCTGAGGTGGTTCTTTGCAGCTGCCATTCTGCAGCCTCCAGCAATTAATAAATGGAGTAATTTCCCCTCAGCAACACACAGCAGTTCACACATGAATGCTTGGTGCTGTGTGGAGCTCTGAGGCAAAGCTCCCAGGAGGTCGTGGGTGTTGTGAGCTCTGCAGAACCTTCCCTGGCTCTGTGTTGGCTCCATTTGTGTCAGCTCTGCCCAGGTAGCTCTTCCCACAGGTATCAGGGTTACCTGAGCTTTTGTTCAGCTCTGCCTGACTCCTCTCATGAGCTCTCAGACTCTGAAGGTAGCCTGGCATCTTTTGTGCAGACAGAGATTACAGATTCACTTTTTTTTTTTCCTGCATGTCTCAAGTGATTTGTTCCATCATTTACCTTTGTGATATATTAAGATGCATTTTCAAATGAAAGAAGTGGGGAAATTGTTTGGGTTTGGTTTTCCTTCTGGCTTATGCCTCATTCTGGATTGTTCTGGGTGATTTTAATTGTGCTTTCTTCAGTCCTTCTGAAAGTTTTGGGGAACCATTTGAGTTTGTTTTTGCACTGAGTTTGTGCTGCTGTAGGGTGGGGAGGCCCTGGCACAGGGTGCCCAGAGCAGCTGTGGCTGCCCCTGGATCCCTGGCAGTGCCCAAGGCCAGGTTGGACAGAGCTCTGAGCACCCTGGCACAGTGGAAGGTGTCCCTGCCCAAGGCAGGGGTGGCCCTGGATGAATTTTAAGGTCCCTTCCACCCAGACCATCTTGGGATTGTGTGGTTCCAGCTGGTGCTGGGGGTAATTCCTTCTTCTTGGGGGTAATTCCTTTTTATGCTCATTTTGGATAGGAAGAGAAGTCATGGCCACGCTGAGAATGAGAGCTGCAGATGAGAAAACCATTGTGAGGAAATCTGCTCTGCAGGTAGGGTGGGGTTTGCATCCTTCATCCTTCAATCCTTCAATCACTGCTCTCAGTGATTAGCCAGAATTGTTAAATAATTAATTAGGCCACAGCTTTGCTGCAAACTCTGTCACTTTGCCCACTTGTAGCTTCCTGCTCTCCCTGCAGAGTGCCTCAGAGGCATTAAAGATCTTGTTTACTAGCTCCTGATAAGTAAATAATGCAGGCATAATGATGGAAATTTCTCTAGTACCCTTGCTGGCATTCTGTTATTCCGTCATTTGCAAGGAGAGGCTCTTGTCAAATGTCAATAGGCATTTCAATTAAGAGACTTCCTCATAAACTGAAGCATATTAGCTGCTTAGTTTGTTTTGACCTTGTTAGCAAAGGGATTAGGTTATATCCAGCCTCTTCTTGAGCTCTGTGTTGCTTTCCTTGCTGCTCATTTCTTTAATGAAGTCATTAGCTTTTAAAGAGAGCTGCTTCAATGGAAACTTCCTTGTTTTAAAAAAGAGGTGTCTGCTGCTGCCTGCCTTCCTCTGCTAGTCCTCTTCACCCCAGCTCTTCCCCCTCAATTCACACACTGATTTGAGCTTCCCAGTTAGGGCTTTGCAATTCATGTTTTAATGCTTTCTTGATTAAGAATAAAAATAAACCCTTCTTCCTTATTGCCGAGTAAAAGCTGTGCCTCATACGAGGCGCGTTCCTTTCAAGGGGAAGTTGTGACATTCTCCCTCTCCAGCTGCTGTTCCAGAGCAGGAATGACTGGACTGATCCTTTCTGTCCCATTTTACATCTCTGATTGTGCCCAGCACTCAGGAACCCTTAACTTCTCTCTCCCCCTGCCGCGAATCTCCTGACCTTGGTTGGGGGGTAAATTCTCTTCGTGCTTTGCCTTGGTGTGGATTGCCAGCAGAGCTGTGCTGCTGTGATTGTTTCCAGGTGATCATGACCATCCTGAAGCGTGGGCTGGTGCCCTGCACGGCCGAGGACGTGGGCGTGCTGCAGGAGCGCTGCCGGGACCCCGCCGTGTCGGTGCGGAAGCAGGCGCTGCACTCCATCACCGAGCTGCTCCTGGTGAGGGGAGGAGAGCTCACTCCCACCTCTGCTGCTCTGCTGGTGCCTTGGAGGGGCCACCTGCAAACAACAGAGGCCAAGATTTAGAGAGTAAAAATGGGTGTTTATTCAAGGCCTGTAGTGGGTACACCTTGTGTCACACCAGTGCACAAAGAGATGGCACGAGGCACTTGGATATTCCAAGTGCAGAAAAGAGAGAGCTTTATTTTTCAACCTCAATATATACAGATTTCTAACCACGACCAGAGATTGGGCAATGGAGTCTCCACCTCTCCAATCACACTGGTCAACCCAACAGTCTATCAATCCTCTCCTCCCAGGAGAAGGAAAGCAAACAACAGAGACAGTTACAGTAACATGTCAATGTTTACATGAAACTCTGTGAGAAACTCCACTACAAAAATGAAAACATCAGAAGGCTTTAGAAAATTGGGGTGACAATCTTGGGCAGTCAGAGCCTCCCAGAGGCTACACCCAAGATGGACAATGGTCACAAGTTTGTCACACAGTTCTAAGTTTGGTCTATTTGCATAGGGGTTAATCCTCCAATTAATTATCCTCCAATTTCAGCTTCAGGTAATGAAGTCATTTACCCCCATTTTGCTCCTCCCCAGTCCACTTTTGTTTATACTTTAAGGCTGTCAGGTGTCCTTGGGTTCCAGCCCTAGAGGGATTGTTTTGTCTGAATTAAAGGGGAGAACAGTAGCTGACACTCCATACGGGGCTTCAAGTTACTCACTAAAGCAGTACAGGAACTGAAAAATCTAAAAACTAAAATCCCAAGGCATTAAGGGGAATGGGAATTCTACCCCACCTGGGAGGGGGGAGAGCAGGAGGGGCCTCACCAATCAGTTGCTCTCTCTGGGAGTTGCATTTTGTGGCTCTGCTCTAATTTTTTTCATTACCTTTTGACTCGGAAGCCATGACTCACTCTGATACCTACTTGTGATTTATGCAGAGTGCTTCCAACTGTTGGAAACACTGATTTTTCCTGGCTGTTGATTTATGTGTCATGAAGAAAATGTTTATGTTGCTGGCCTTCTCAAGTTAAAAAAAACCCTGAATCACTTTCAGATGTAACGTGTGGATGATAGCAATGCTATATTTTTCTTTCTTTCCTATTTATTCACAAAGGGTTTGTAACTCAGGCTTGGAGCACAGGGTTTATATTAAGCAAAGCTCTTTTTTTTTAGTGCTAAATCATCTGCTGTACAGCCTTATTGCCAACCTGTTATAATTCTTTATAGAGTCTCAAAACAAAGTGTTGCAGTACTTCAGCAGAAACACCAGGTATTTATCATAGAGATGATTAAAGACCTTGTGATGCTGAGTTTCCCTGTCCCACCTGCTGCCACACTGCTGGGCTTGATTAAAATTCAAGTTTCAAAGTTCTTAGCTGAACCTGGAGGCCTCTGCTGGTCTTACCCATGCATTTGGGATCCCCTAATGATTTAAAAATTATTTCTCTCAGGCTCAGCCCAGCAGTGTCCTGGTGCAGAAGGCCTGGTTGAATGGAGTGGTGCCCGTGGTGATGGATGCAGAGAGCTCTGTCCAAGAAAAGGCCTTGGATTGCCTTGATCAGCTCGTGCTGCAGCACATAAAACCTTACCCTAAATCCAGGAGTTCTGATGGCAGGCAGGAGCTGGCGTGGGATCTGCTCTCCCTGTTGTCTTCAGAAAACCAGGAGCTGGGGTAAGTGCATTTTTCCCTTCCCTACCTGTGTTAACATTCAGGGATAAAACCCAGAGGGTTTTTTTCCCACTTTTAATCCCATTAAAATACACAACTTTTCCTTTACAGAAGGAAATTGCCTATTGACTGGAGGACTAAGATAAGAGTCTGTGTTCTCATTCCTTGTGTGGCCACAGACTGTGATGTACCACAGCTCACACACACACACACTGTTAAAATGCACCTGCTGTCTGCTGTGCAAGGACAAGAAACCTAATTTTTCTCAGGGATTTCCTTAAAGCTGTTTCAATTCCCTGCTTGAAACTCTCAATATAATTCTGGAGATGGAAACCACCACGCTGAGGTGCTTGTGTTGCCCTGCCAGCTCCCAGGACAGGGCTGCTGAGCATGGACAAGAAGAGTTCAGCTTTGCTTTGTGTCAGGTGTTTTCACTTGCTGCTCCTGTTACCTGTGCTCTCTCCCAGGACTGAAATGCTCATTGTTACATCCCATGCTGGATGCACTGGTAGCACATGAATATTTAAGTCAGATGGAGGAGTTCCTCTGACAGAAGTGAGAGAGGATATATAAAGCAAGAACATCACCTTGTATTAATTCTTATGTACAATATGTTACTTGTCTTGTGACAAATCGAATTATCCTGCCTGCCACAGAACGCCGTGGGAAGGAGAGGGAGAAATGGGATGACACACAGCATGACAAGGACACAACATTGATTAAAGACAGCTGTATGTTTATTAGTCAACAGGGCATAATGGCTCAGAAATAGCAGATGAGGCACTGGTGGAGCTGCTGTGCCAGGCTGGGGAGCTGTCACTGCTCTAATTGGGGCCGTTTGGTAACGGGCTTTGCGCATTCCTGGCACCTTCTTCCTCCTGACCCTGCAGGACCTCACAGCCTGAGAAATCTCACAGCTCTACCAACGTGGAGTAGATAATTAGGGTTGTGCAGAAAAATGAGCAGGCTGTGAGGCCTGTGGTGCCTGACATGACTCTGCTGTCCCTTTATCCCTGGGGGTCCTCAAGGCCAGGCTGGATGGGGCTCTGAGCACCCCAGTCTAGTGGAAGGTGTCCTTACCCATGGCAGGGGTTGGAATGAGATGATCTTCAAGGTCCCTTCCAATTTAGGCCATTCTATGACTCTGGGTATTAAATAGCAGCTGCTGGAAAGTCTTGGTCACAAATTGCTGAAATTATAATTTCCAGTTGGACCTTCTGTCCCACTGCCCCAGATCACAACATCCACGTAGGGATGCCAGGTCTGTAGTGAAAATATGTGTAAATGTGGAAACTTTCAGTGGGAATGGTGGGATTGCCAGGCAATAGCAGCTTTGCTGTGTTGCCCAGTGAATGTTGGATTTTCCTGCATTTTATTGACTTTTCTTTATTCTTCCCCTAAACTTTCCTCCCTGCAGCCGTTACCTGAGCAAAGGCTTCCTTATGTTGTCCAAGCAGAAGAAGTTCACCTCCACTTTTATCAATGCTGTCATGTCTCACGTGGAAAAAGAGCATTCCAGGGAAGCTTGGATGGTGCTTGCCAAGTTGGCAGGTTCTTTCCCCAATCTGGATTATTCCAAGATCATTCAATCCTGGGACAGTGTCAGCAGGTCAGTGTGTGTGTGCTTTGAACTCCATCCTGCCAGGGAGCCCTTAGTGCCCTTCCAGAGATTGCCTTTAAATGCTTAAATCCCAGCTTTTCTTTCAAACTGTGAGTTCTGCAGCTGGAAATGCAGCAAATGCCTTGAGATCCGTGCAGTAACCAACTCTTCCCTCCAGCTCAGAGTTTTCATTGCCTTTGACAGGTCTGCCTTAATAATGCATGTCCCAAATGAGAGGACTGCTCAGCTGTGATTTGGAGTGCCTCAGAGTTCTCTGTTGGTTTTTCCAGGCAGCAGAACGTGAGCAGTGGCACCGTGGGGCACATCCTGTGTGTCCTTGGGCACGTGGCAAAGCACCTCCCCAGGAGCAGCTGTGAGGAGCTAAAGGGTGAGTGCTCCTGGCCACTTGCAGAGGTTCTGTGCCCCCATGAACACCTGCAAAGCTCAGCACATGCTGGTTTGATGTGTGATCTCGTCCCCAGAGAACATCTGGAGCTGGCTGAAGGAGCTTCAGTGTCCCCTGGAGGTGATCAGCCCAGCTGTGGAGACCCTGCAGAAGCTCTGCCAGGCCTCTGCACCTGCACCGGAGGAGGCACAGGTGGGACTTAAAATACACCTTTTTAAAATAGCCTGTTCCCCACTCAGGGCGTGTCTGCTGCTGTCTGCAGGCTGTGGGATGATGAGTTCTAAAAAAGGGGCTCTGACTCCAGCAGCTCCAGCCTGCTCTGCTCAGCTCTGACTCTTTGCTGCTCTTGAGCTGGAGAACATCCTGTGGCTAAGCCTGGCCTTGTAAAAAATCTTCTGCCTTCAAATGTATTCCCTCACACACCTCTGAAATACCTTGCTTTTGCCTTCTGTCCAAGAATCACTAAAGGAAATTTCCTAAAGGAAACCTGTTGCTGTGCTTGGTGCAGTTTGAAGCCACAGATTTCTGCTGTAATCTCTGAATATTCTCCATCAGAGCTGCTGGAAATGCACATATTTCCTAGACCTCTTCCTGGAGACCAAACAGGGAGTTAATAACTTGCTGATAACTTTTTTCTGCCTCCATTTGGGTTTTTTAAACTGACAATCAGAAAATCCTCCCCTGGAGGTGCAGCCCCCACAGAATGTTGGCTTAAAATGAAATGCAGATGTTCCTGTAGTTGGTCACTCCATCAAATCTAACAGCTATCATTCATATATGTATTTGGTTATTAAAATTACCACTTCTGGATGGTGGAAAACCAGAAATGATGCTTTATATTCACCACAGTGGAGTAGATAATCAGCTTTTCCTGTGTTTCCCCTCCACTCTTTGCAATTCACATCATGCTTTCTTTGTTAATGGGGCTGCTTTTTTCAAGCAGCATCTAAAAATTCCCACAGACACCTCCAATGTGTTGGGTGCAGATGAAACAGTCGCCTAAATCCTTTTTGTTTAAGTCTGTGTGATTTCTATAATGAAGTAAACTTGGGCCTGTGGATCATTAAAAGCCAAATTTTCCGAGGTGTTTTGACACTTGCACACATCCTTTGATGTGCAGGGAGAATTTTAAAGCTCTAAGGCACTGTCAGATTGATTTTAATGGGATCCAGATTATTGAAAGCATACAGAGACTGTGATATTAGGGATTCATGTGTGGACAGGTATTACAGCTGCCTTTTGTTTAATTAATTAAATGGTGAATTAATTTTGTTTAATTACGGCACAGGAGCTGCTCAACAAGGTGTTTGGAGACTTGGTATCCACCTGTGGGAACTACATCTCCAATATAGTCCTCAAAGAGGGTGGAGCAGGGCAGCTGCAGGAAGACCTCTTGGTAAGTTTGGGGGTTATTATTTTAAATAATCCCCTTCCCTGATTGTTTTTAAAGGGTGCAGGTGTGCTTGGAGCTGGTGTTCCTCAAACTCCTTGCCAGGAACTGGGGTAATAGGAGTGTGCATGGCCTGTGTGTGTGATGAATTCTTGCATTTGAACAGCAGTTTTACACACCTGCAGTTGCTTTAAGGATATGGCACCCCATGTATTTTTAATTTATGACGTGGTTTTTTTCCCCCCTTGCTTTTCCACTCAAACTTCTCAGATGAGCTGTTTGGGAGAGAGATCTGTAAAAGGCAGGGAATGCTTTGAGGAGTATTTCAGTCTCATTAGATGTGGGGGGTGTGGGAACATATTAAATACACCCACCCAAGCTTTCTGTTCCAAAGCCTCCCCTTCTGTTCTCCAGCCACTGCCTTGGAAGGACTGAGGGAATTTTGAGTTGTTTTTGGAGAAGAACTGACTCCTGCTGGCCTAATTTGCAGCTCAGCCATTGCCTTTTGACTGCAGTGCTGCTTTCTCTCTGCAGGTGAGACACCTCTTCCTCCTGGGCGACGCTGCCCAGCTGTGCCCAGTCAAGGTGGGCAAAAACATCTTCTTTTTGGTTCAATCCATCCTGGCCTTCCCTGGCAGCGAGGACCAAAGTGAGCCACTCTCCTTCTGCCCTCAGCTTTGCATTTACAGGCACCACTGTGTGCCAGGCCGTGTCTCCATCCCTGACCTGTTCTTTTCCAGCGTCTGGAAGTGAGGAAATGCCCAGTTTCCAGCCACTGTCCCCGTTCAGAGGCTCAGCCATGTCTTCTGTGGTCAGGGCTCACGCACTCATCACTTTAGGTAAGTGCCAGCCTGCCCTACAAATGGTGGAGCTCAGCCTTTGTGGTGAAGCTCTGCCCAGAATCCTGGGGAAAAGGAGGTTCAGGGGGGACCTTGTCACTCTGCAACTCCCTGACAGGAGGGAGGAACCAGGGAACAAGGGACAGGACAAGAGGAAATGGCCTCCAGCTGTGCCAGGGGAGGTCCAGGTTGGACATGAGGAAGAACTTCTCCATGGAAAGGGTTGTTAAACACTGGAAGGGGCTGCTCAGGGAGCTTTGGAGTCCCCATCCCTGGAGGTGTCCAAGGAAAGCCTGGATGTGGCACTCAGAGCTCTGAGCTGGGTGACAAAGCAGGGGTCAGTCACAGGTTGGACTCAGTGATCCCAGAGTGCTTTTCCAACCTCAATAATGCCATGTGAAGCTCTGGCAGTTGTGACAGAGAGCCCCAGTGCTCTGTTGGCATTAGCCCAGCCTGGAGCTTTTAGCAGTGCAGATATCCATGGAAACAAGTTGGGCAAACCAGCAGAACCCTGCCAGCTCTGCTTCTCCAGGTGGTTAATGCATTGGTAGTGATCAATAATTAGCATTGTCCCTCTGAGCTGTGCTGTCCTTGTACTCAGAGTGGTGCTGAAGGATCCTCTCACTTGCAGTAAGATGCTCCAGAGAGGGTGAAGAAAACTTGGTGCTTTTGATGTAGCTGAGAGCAGAATGACTGCACTCAAATACTTGCTCTCCTCAAATGCTGCTTTCAGAGGAGCCTGGCCAGCTGCATTCCCAGGCTTCTGAGGAATACCAAGTGCAACTTCTGGGTTTTAATACTTCCATGGTTAGTTAGGAGCAAGTTTCTTTTGCAGATAGGCAGCATTATTCTTCCCTTAATTGCTCTGGAAAGTTAAATACTTTTGTGCAGAGCCTGGGAACAGGGAGAAGTGATGTTAGAACTATTGCAGGCTATTTTATTTTAGGTTGGTTCAGTGATGCTCTCAGAGGTGGGTGTCTCCCTGCTATGCCTATGACAGCTGGGGCTGTTCTTTTTAGCTGCTTTGAATAATACCCTGTACACAGAAATAGTTTGCTGTGAAGGAGGGAATTTGGCATAGAGACCCACTCTATAGGTCTAAGGGGAGTTTGGAAGAACTTGAAGTACCATCTCCCTGAGAGATCGTGCAGATTGCTCATCAAGTTCCAGCATGAGTTTCTTGTTTATTCCCTTGTTTACTTCCTGATTCCTTCCCTGGCTCCGTTTGGAGGCAGTGAGCTGGGCTGGGCTGGGCTGGTTGGGAAGGAGAATTTACTCCCAGCTCTGCTGCTCTGGTGATGCCTTGGAGTGGCCACCTAGAACAGGGGCTACACAGAGTTAGAGAATGATGTGGGTTTTTATTGAAGACCTTTAACCTTTACATTATAGATACACCTTGATATCAAATATTTTTTTTCAAAATTTTGATTCATGTGTGGACAGATATTACAGCTGCCTTTTGTTTAATTAATTGAATGTTGAATTATTTCTGTTTAATTATGGAACAGGAGCTGCTCAACCAGGTGTGGGGAACTTGGTATCCACCTGTGAGAGCTACATCTCCAATATATAGTCCTCAAAGAGGATGGAGCAGGGCAGCTCAAAACTTCAAAAAATTGAAGTTAAAAAAAAATACATATATATAAATGAAATTAAAAAGAAATGAAAATTTAAAAATTAAATTAAAAAGTAAAAATGAAATAAAAATTATATAAAAAAATAAATTAAATTTTAAG
>VWYE01021379.1:576699-619176 GCA_013398995.1 Alaudala cheleensis | reverse complement strand
CACCTTGGGCAGTCAGAGCCTCCCAGAGGCTACACCCAAGATGGACAATGGTCACCAATTTTTCACACAGTTCTAAGTTTGGTCTATTTACACACCAGGGGTTAATCCTCCAATTACAGCTTCAGGTAATGAAGTCATTTACCCCCAGTTTGCTCCTTCCTAATCCACTTTTGTTTCTACTTTATGGAGCCTGATGCTGTCGGGTGTCCCTGGACCACAGGCCCGGAGGGATTGTATGTAGAGACAAAGCATGAAAGTATGAAGAGATCCCCACACTGCACATGCAGCTGGGAGCTGTGCACTGATGCAGCACAGGCTCAGAGCCCTAACTCAGCCCCGTTGCTCCCGCAGGGAAGCTGTGCCTGCAGCACGAGGAGCTGGCCCGGGCGTGCATCGCAGCGGTGGCGCGGGAGCTGGAGGAGTCAGCGGCCGTGGCGGTGCGCAGCAATGCAGCCATGGTGCTCAGCGACCTGTGCGTGCGCTACACCTCGCTGGGGGAGAGATACGTGCCCAACGTCGCCCTGAGCCTGCGCGACCCGCACCCCTTCGTCCGCAGGCAGAGCCTCATCCTGCTCACCGGCCTGCTGCAGGTATCCTGGAGCCCTCCTCCCTCTGTGGGGCCTCTGTGTGCGGTGTATGGGCCTATCAGGCCCCTGCCTTTGGAGGGATGTTGGATGGAATTTGATGGGCTCATCTCACCCCTTCCCTGGAGAGATAACCCTTGAGCCTGCGGGACCCACACCCTTTTGTCCGCAGGCAGAGCTTCATCCTGCTCACCTGTCTGCTGCAGGTAGCCTGGGGCCCACCTCCCTCTGTGGGGGCCTCTGCGTGCAGGTGGATGGGCCTATCAGGCCCCTGTCTTTGGAGGGATGTTGGATGGAATTTGATGGGCTCATCTCACCCCTTCCCTGAAGAGATAACCCTTGATCCTGTGAGACCTGCACCCTTTTGTCAGCAGGCAGNATGGGCCTATCAGGCCCCTGTCTTTGGAGGGATGTTGGATGGAATTTGATGGGCTCATCTCACCCCTTCCCTGGAGAGATAACCCTTGAGCCTGCAGGACCCGCACCCCTTCATCCTCTGGCAGAGCCTGCTGCAGGTAGCCTGGGGCCCTTCTCCCTCCGCGGGGCCTCTGTGCAGCGCGGTTGTGGAGGCTTCAGGTAATGAAGTTTGGAGGGATGTTGAATGGAATTTTGATGAGCTCATTTCACCCCTCCCCTGAAGAGATAACCCTTGAGCCTGTGGGACCTGCACCCCTTCATCCGCAGGCAGAGCCTCATCCTGCTCACCTGTCTGCTGCAGGTAGCCTGGAGTCCTCCTCCCTTCTTCCTCTGCGGGGTCTCTGTGCAGCACACATTTGTGGAGGTGGCAGGGCCCTGCCTTTGGAGGGATGTTGAATGGAATTTTGATGAGCTCATTTCACCCCTCCCCTGAAGAGATAACCCTTGAGCCTGTGGGACCTGCACCCCTTCATCCGCAGGCAGAGCCTCATCCTGCTCATCTGTCTGCTGCAGGTATCCTGGGGCCCTCTGCCCTCTTCCCTCCGCGGGGCCTCTGCACAGCACAGTTGTGGAGATGGCAGGCCCCTGCCTTTGGAGGGATGTTGAATGGAATTTTGATGAGCTCATCTCACCCCTCCCTTGAGCCTGCAGGACCCGCACCCCTTCATCCACAGGCAGAGCCTCAACCTGCTCACCTGTCTGCTGCAGGTATCCTGGGGCCCTCTGCCCTCTTCCCTCCGCGGGGCCTCTGCACAGCACAGTTGTGGAGATGGCAGGCCCCTGCCTTTGGAGGGATGTTGGATGAAATTTGATAAGCTCATCTCACCCCTTTTGAGCCTGCAGGACCCACACCCCTTCATCCACAGGCAGACCCTCATCCTGCTCACCATCCCTCCATGGGGCATCTGCACGTGGTTGTGGAGGTGGATGGGCCTGGCAGGGCAGAGCTGGAATCACTGCTAAGAGCTGCTCACAGCAGCCACAGGCTGCACCTTGCAGAGGTGACCCAGTGGCCAGAGGGCTGCCCAGACCCCCAGGAGGTTGTCTCCTGTGAGACCTCTCTCCCTGAGAAGGTTGCAGCATCCCGGGTAGGACCAACAGACCCCCACGGCCATCCACACCCAGATGCTCAGTAATTAATCCTGAGTGAAGGGTGTTTAAATCTGGGTTTAGTTACTGCCTTTTCTGCACTCACATCAACAACACCCGGTTGGATAATGAGGTTATTTTTAGTCAACGGTTGCCCCTTTTCTCATGTTGGTTTCTTTGAACTCCCTCCAGTTTCACTCCTCCATCAATGACTATTACAAGCACCACAACGCCTTTTTTTCCTCCTGCTGTCTCTGCTGATTGTTCTGAAGGTGTGAATGTTCAGAGGCTCGAAATGTTTACCCTCCCAAAGTTCACATCAGGGCAGGTTTGGAGTGTGTTTGGCTCTGAAAAGAGTGTTGAAGAGCACACCTGCCATGGGGTGGGAGAGCAGATTTTTATTTTACTGCTTTATTCTTCATACCTGAGGTGAACGTTGATGTGTTGCTGTGGTATTTATGCTGCTTAGAGCATCCCCCAAAATATTTGGGGTTGTTTTGGGGTTTATTTTATGTGCCTCTGGCTGAGGTTTTACAGCTTGTTCATTTGCCTGACTACAGTTTGGAGGTTCACACTGAGTTTTCCTGGTTCAAGTTGTTGATTTCTGCTCATTTTCATAGGAGGAGTATGTGAAGTGGAAGGACTGTCTCTTCTTTCAGTTTGTCAGTGTCTTGGTGGATCCAAACCCAGAAATTGCCAGGTAAAAATCCCAGCTGTGAAATGATGGAGGATGAAGGTCAGAGATGTCTCAAAACCTGTCTCAGTCTTGGCACCTTCACACTGTGAAGAGAAACCTCGTGATTTTCTGACAGGCTCTGTCTCAAGTGCTGGGTTTGTTTTAGGACTAGGATTAAATATTTTGTTCAAGTTTCCTTTTTCTTACATTGCATGCCTTGCCTTTCCAGCCTGCTGCCACATCTTGTAATTGTCAGAGGAGTGACCTGTCAGATGATGTGTCAGAGGAATTATGCACTCTGATTTTAAGAGCATGTTTATGAATTTTTTGGAGGTTTCAAGGTCTCCAGCTGCTCTGTTACGTGAGAAATGAGTTGGGGAGGTTTCTCTCAGGTTGGGAAGTCATGTAGAAATTAGGGATACAAAGGAGACTTGCACACCTTGCTGCTTGTTTCTGCTTGGAACAGTCAGTCTGAGATGGGTATTTCCAGAAACATCAACACTTATGTCAATTACCATTCACATCTCCTTTTCAGTGTGTTTTTAATACCTAAAAATGTCTTTCCAGTAGATGGAGACATTGCAGCATTGTGTTCCTCCCATTTCTTTGGGAGCCTTTTCCTTTGCATCTGCATTTAGAGGCTGCATCCAGATAAAACCACGTTCTTCAAGCCTGGGGTTGCCTTGCAGCTCTTGCAGGACCTTTGGTGATTAACTTGTTGCTGAGCACTGAGTCTCTGCCACAGTGGAGCTTGAAAGAATTAAAATTCTGTGCCTGGATTCAAGTTCAGATTTATTTCTGGCTCAGTTTGCTTTAATGGCCATAAAAATGGGTAGTGCTGTGGATGCTGGAAATGTTTGTCTGTCCCTCTGAGAAAAGGATGGAAGTCAGTGAGCTGGGCAAGAATTAAATGTGGTATTGAGGGAGAGGAAAACCATCCTCCTGCCTTGAGAGCCCTCCACAGCTTCAGGGGTGGCTTTTGGAAATTACCCAGTGCTGATTTCTTTCTTCTCCTCCTCTCCAGTCTTGCAGAGACCTCCCTGGTGCACATCTTGCTGAAGAAGAACCCCGTGATGTTCTCCCAGCACTTCATCGAGTGCATCTTCCATTTCAACAGCTACCAGAAGCACCAGAAGTACAACAGGTTCCCCCAGAGCCTGCGGTCAGTTGAGCACATTCCTGTCTGATTTTTGCTAAATTATGGGCTGTCTGGCCATGCAGCTCTCAGTGGCAGCACAGCATTTGTGTCACTTGATAATTATCCATGCACCAGAGTGAGGAGAGCCGGGGGCAGCAGTTGCTGAGTTGTGTCCTGCCTTCCCTGTGACACTGCTGTGTGTAATTTGTAGGACTGTGTGCTGTCCTAACAGGTTTATGGGTCTTCAAAGTGACCTGCAAATATCCCTGGCTGATTTAAGGTCTCATTATTCCTGAGAGCTGGCATAATGTGATTTGGGCCTCTGTAAAATGTCGTGCTCTGCCACAGGGAGAGGCAGCTCTTCTCTCTGAAGGGGAAGGAAAACAAGGAGAAGAGGATGAGGATCTACACCTTCCTGCTGGACCATTTCACAGATGAGCAGAGGTTCAACATCACCACCAAGATCAGCCACAACATCCTAGGTAAGGGTCTGGCAAACAGAAGAATGGGGTCTGTATAAAAGCTCCTGATCCAGATGTTTTATCTTCCTGGCTTCCCCATCACCACTGCTTCTGGAAAAACAAATTATTTCTTGCGTGTATTCCAGCTTGCTTTGTGGATGAGGTCCTTCCTTTAGACCTGGAAGGCAGTGAGCTGCTCTCAGATACATTTGCAGTCCTCAGCTGCAAAGAAATCAAGCTCTCAAGTATGAGGTCCAAACCTGAGGAGGACATTGAGCCTGATGAAGATGAGATGGCCGTGGTTGTGAAGGTGGCCCAGAAAAAGCTCATCTCGCAGGTGAGGGGCCCTTGGTCTGCTGTGGGGAGAGGGCTGGGCAGCTGTGCGTCTTGTAAAGCAAAATATGAAGGCAGAATTTGTGAGGGATGTTTGATCTGGAGCTGGCTCAGAAATGCTTTTCCCCAGGAGCCAGGGGAGCTGTGCTGAGCTGGATTTGTTCCCCACCCCTCTCCTTGCTGAAGCATTTGAGCGGAACAATGATTTTCCTGCACCTCTGGGCAATTTGCCTTCACTGTGAGAGCTGAGTGACTTAGTGATGCATCTGAAAAGGCTGCACTTAGGTTAAAAGCCTCTGTGCATGTGTGTGGTGTAAGAGCAGCCTTAATTACAGTGATTCCCTGGCTGTGGAGGGATAACTCCTCTCACTGGAGCCGTCCCTGGAGCTGCAGAGTGGCTTCTCCTTCACTGCTTCGTGTAACTGTTCATGCCTTGTTCACTAAAAGGTTCAAAAGAAGAATTTAATTGAAAACATCATCCCAATAATCATATCACTCAAATCCATGATGGAGCAGAAGAGGATCCCAGCTCTTAAGGACCTGATGAACTGCCTGCGGGTAAGGGGAAGCGTTTCCTTGGTGGTCGTGGTGTTTTGATTCTCTCTGGAGTGAGTGTGCTGGGTGTGCAACCACTGCCAGAACCTTCTTAGGAGAGAAGAATTCAGCAGATAGGATGTTGTGACACTGCCACTGTGTTAAATAACGTGGGAGGTGGAGGGATTGGAGATAAGGCTCTCAGTGTGGAATGTGGGCAGGGAGAAAGCTCAAACGCTGCAAAGCTTTTCCACGTTCTGAAGAACAAATCGGAGCTGAAACTCTTCAGTCTGTTAAAAACACCTCTGCTCTACCAACTGGTGTTTCCTTTTGCTCCCAAGCAGCTGTGATCTGAATGGGGATGTGAATCAGTAGCCGGGGGAGATTTCTGAGAGGTTCCAAACATTCCTTGTTGCTGCAGGAAATGATGCAAGATTACCGAAACGAAATCAAAGACTTCTTTGCTGCAGACAAGCAGCTGGCAGCTGAGCTGGAGTATGACATGAGGAAATATGAAGAGAAGCTGGCCAGTGAGAAGGAGTCAGACCAAGAGCAGCTCTCAGCAGCCCATGGGGAGGTGGTGGGTGCCATTAACTCTGTGCATGTCTCCTCTGCTGAAATTCGTGTGCTCACAATACCCAGGGACCCTGCCCCAGCACTTGGAGCAGGGTGGTTGTGAAGGGTTTTCATGCCTCTTTGTACTTCCTCACAGAAGCTTTGGTTTCAGAGTCATTTAATAGGCTTAGAACATCAACAAGCAAAGCCAAGAGGAGCAGCAAGTGATTAGTGGTGAAAGAATTCAATTTAAAGCAAAAACCAAGTCTAATTTGGCACCAGCTGAGCTTAAATGTTGTATTCTCTCTGTTCCCAGAATGATGAACTGGTAACAAAGAAAAGAGTTCATTTGGTCTCACTTCAGGTGTCTGCAAAGTGGAAATTCAAACCCATCCTAGTGATGCAGATCCTCCTAAATTCAGTGTCAAGCAATAAATACATGCCTGGGTCAATTGTCCTGAACTATTTTAGATCCTTACCTTAAGATGAGATGACTTCTAGCCTGGAAGTTCATTTCTCTGCAGACTTTAGAAGAGCACTTATATATATAGACCTCTAAACTAGGACATTTGTGTCCCTGTTCCCTTCTTGGAGGGTAAAATTTTGGCCAATAAATTGTTTCTCCCTTTACATCCATCAAACAAAGGGCAGCTCTTAAACACTCAGGTCCAAGCACCTTGCAGGGTTTTCTACTCTTGTACCCATTGTCAGACACGACCTTTTCTCCTGTTTTCCACAGCAATGTCCATCTGTGGGTGAGAGGCCACCCACATCTGGGTCCATCCCTCCCTCTGGCCCTGCTGAGTTTGCCACACCTCGTGCTGATGCTGCAAAGCACTCACCAGTGGGTCGCAGGTATGGGCTCCTCTTTGTCACCTGGTATTTTATATTTATTTCTATGATGTATTCACAGCTATTTATACTGCTCTGCTGATCCATTCTTTTGAGAGTGGTTTGAAAGTCACGGGCATTGCAGCAGAGTCTGAAATTTGGTGATGATGATAAGATGGTGAGGGGTTGGGGAGGGGACAGATCTTCCCTCATGCATCTCATCAGGGTTTTTGGAGGGAAATGCCAGTTCCTGTCTTGTTTCTGGCCCTAGGGCAGCCTCCCTGACCACGCTGGCCATCCTGGAGTCTGCCAGGAAGGCAGTAGAAGGAATGAACATCAAGCAAGGCAGTGGCACCTGGAGGAGTTCATCAGCCTCTTCTGAGGCACCAAGAACATCTGGCAGCCAGCGAGGTGGGACCTGCTGCATCCTGCTCTGCCTCTGCTCTGCACGGGTCCAGCAAGGCTCTGGAGTGCTCTTCAAATCTTAATTGCTCCCTTGTTGTTTGCAGTGTCCATCCAAAGCCTGAACCAGCAGTCCAGTGGAAAAAGCGTGACTGTGTCAGGGAGAGCAATCAGCACCCCAGAACGTGAGTAGGAGCTGATAGCTGTGGATTGTTTATTCATCCAAGTGCTTGTAGTACACAAGAACCCTCCTGAAACCAAGGGTGTGCATGGGAAAGCACAGCCCAGTGCCTCCTTGTGCATCTCACAGAGTCAGTGCAGGAGGGAATTTATTTGGGGATGTTGAGGTGACAGTGCCCTCTCTTCCTTCCTGGACTCTGGGGTGCTGGAGAGGAAGGTTGTTGTGGCTCCTGACCAGCCTGCCCTGCACTTGGCTCTGGAAGCACAGCTGAGCAATGTCAGGCTGACCTGCAGAACCCTGCTGCACTGGGACATCCTCAAGGTCGGGTCCTTCCTGCTCTAAGTTGTCCAAACAGGGTCTGAGGAGAGCTCCAAGCTGCTCCTGGAGCAGGCACAGGGCTGTGACAGCTCAGGAGAGCACAGGGATCTGCTCAGAGGGATTAACAACCTGCACAGTCACTGAGTGTGTGTGTTCCACACTCAGAACTACAGAAGGAATGATATGGTTTGGTTACTGCTCTGGAAATGGAAGTAGAAATGCACAGAGAGCAATGTCCAATACACAAACTGTGAGTCTTTGCTTGTGTCCACTGCAGCTGAACCTTCCAGGGGCAGTTCTGTTGGAATGCTCTCTGACAGCCCTTCCAGAGGCAGTTACAGTAAAACCCAAATGGAGCTGGGTTCCAGCAGGAGATCCCCTTCCTTTCCATCCATTTGCTGCTGGGTTCCAGCAGGAAATCCCTTTCCATCCATTTGCTGCTGGATTCCAGCAGGAAATCCCCTTCCTTTCCATCCATTTGCTGCTGAACTCCTTTAGATCACCTCGGTTGTGCTGCAAGGTGAGAGGTGCAGAGAACTGTGAGAGAGCTCCAGGTGTGAGTGCTGGGGCAGCTCAGCTCCCCTTAGCTTTGGGGGCTGCTTTGGGAAGGGGCTGGGATCCCCAGGGAGCTGTGGCAGTGCCCCTCAGAGAAGCCACGCTCTGAAATCCCTGACAGCCCTGAGCAGGCACTGCTGTGCAGCCACTGGAAAATCTCATCCTGCCCTTCCCCATGTGCTGGGCTGCACTTGTCTGCCTCAATGTTTCTCTTTGAGCAACAAGCAGAGAAAAAAAAAAGTGGGTTTTTGTGCAAGAAGTGTTTTTAGAGAGCAGGATTCTTTGAGCGCCGTGGTCTCCTGGAAGCTGCCACGGCTGTTGCTCTTCCAGCACCATATGGTGGAAAAGGAGGGGAAATGTTCATCTGCAGTGGTACTAGAGCTGAATTCCTGCTTTGCTTGGAGGCAGCATGTGTCCTTCAGCAGGGAGACAAACTGTACAGAGCAGGATCATCACTTCAGTCAGCGTGTGTTGAGCCATCTGTATGGTGGCACAGGCTGATAGACAATCAGAATAAAACATTTTATTCCTCTGGTATATCATTCTGAGACTACTGGAGACGCAGTTCTTTGTAAACAGGTTTGTACTTGAGAAGTTGGGAGCAGCTGTCCCCTCGTTCTGCCTTGTTCAGCTGTTCTGGTTGTGTTCTCTCTTCCCTTCTGTCTCTGGGGCTCCTCAGCTCCTGCCTGGTGCTTTGGGAACTGTTTCAGTGGATCTGGGTGAGTGGGGATTGTACATAAACACATGTGGAAATACCACCTTCCCATACTGCATGGGAAGCCCTGCTCCCCCATTTTCCCCCCATTTTTCCCCCATTTCTTTTCCATTTCATCTTTACCATTTCTTTCCCCTTTCTTTCCCTTCCTTCCCCATAAATGTCTCCTCACCAAGGTAACTTCTTCAGGCACAGGTCAGTCCTGAGAGATGCAAGGCAGAGCTAAGGCAGATGGATCAAGTTTGATTTCTGCTCTAAGCTTCAGTGATTCCCTTCCAGGACAGGGCAGGAGTTAAAGAGCAAACCCAGTTCAGCTGTGAAGAGAAGTCCTTCTAGCTGAGTTTCCAACTCCTGCCCTATAAAGCACTTCCTGCCTTAATTCCTTGTGAAAGGTTCTGGGAAACATGAGCATAAAACAGAGCGTTGAGTTAAGTAAAATCTGAATATTGTGACATTTCTCCTGAGATAAATGACAGGAAAGAGACAGCTGACAACCAGGGCCTATTCAGGCAAGCTAAATTCTACCTAGCTCCCCTGTCAAGTGATTCCTCTTGTCTGGCTGCAGGCAGCTCCTCACAGAGTGGCTTTTCAGGGCCTGTGGCAGTTTTCAGGGGCCCCAGATTCTGCCTTTGGTAAGCAGAGCAACTGGTCTGGATGGAACATGTTGCTGGGAGAGATGGCAGAGCTTCAGTGGAAGGGGTGGCTGTCCCTGCCAGGCAGGACAGGGGCCACAGGACCAAGGTCTCACACTGATTTCCTCCAGCCAGGGAGGCTGTGAGGCTGGAATTTGGAGGTGATGTGGCCCATCAGACTCAGCACAGGGGTTTGAGGCTGGATGGGGAGACTCTGAGGTCTGGGGAAGAGGGATAGGTATGTGTGTTTGCAATTAACTGGATTTACTTACTCTATGACACTTGAGTATTGCCCAGCAGCATGCCTTGCCCTCTGCCTGTGTCACATGCTGCTAATATGTGATTTTATTTTCATTTCTAGAGACTGTCAATGAGCTGACTTTTGGAGCTGGGGTCAGTCACATCAGCTTGGCACAGACACCTGGTTCAACTCCAGGCAAGTCATCTCTGTGATTCTTACTTGAGGGGAGGGGGAAAAAAACAAACCAAACCAACCCCAAATGACCAAATCTGTAGCATTTTGTAAAATATGAAAATGTATGTATTGTTTGCAGTGGAGAAAGATGCTGAAGATGCTGAGGACAGGCCAAGGGATATCATCTGCATGCCACTGCCAGAGGAACCGTAAGTTCAGCACGGGGCTGGAGCAGCCCCTGCAGGGAGAAAGCAGGGAGAAAGGCTGGCCAGGGGCTTGGAGATGCCAAGGGCTGTTGTGTTTCCTTCCTGCAGCCCACCCCCACCTCGGCAGTGGAATGTGGAATCCCCAGCACGGAGGAGCAGCCAGCGAGGGCCCCTGCGCCGCTCACAGCGCAGAAGCTCCCGGACAGCAGAGAGCTGAACTTGTCCTGGGCTGCACAGAACCACCACACTGCCTGCAACTGCCCCTCCCCTGTGAATGCACAGCCTTCCTTACCTGTTCTGAGCTGGCTTTTGCTCAGAGCTGTTCTGGAGATGAGCAAAGCACATGGATGGGTTCTGAGTGCTGCTCCTGCCAGGGCTGACTGCAGGGCTGTGAGCCCTGGGCTGCACAGAACCACCAAACTGCCTGCAACTCCCTCCTCTCTGGAGTCACACTTGGCTGTGAATGCACAGCCTTCCTTACCTGTTCTGAGCTGGCTTTTGCCCAGAGCTGTCCTGGAGATGAAAAAAGTGCATGGATGGGTTCTGAGTGCTGCTCCTGGCAGGGCTCACTGCAGGGCTCAGAGCTGCAGTATAAAAGGAAGGTGGCTTTTCACTCTCAGGATGTGTAATTTGTCCATTTGGAAAAGTGAGGGCATAACGTTGCCACGAGCTTGGCAATAAATGCATTTATCACAGCTTGCAGGGCAGCAAGTGCCTGGGTTTGCTCACCCAATTCCTCATTGTCCCTCTGGGTTATATAATAGAGTTGCTTTAATTTGAACAAAGGTAAAACAGCTTGTCACTGTCACACCCCTAAATCTGGTAATTGCACGCTACATCACCTCTTATTTGTTGTGCAAACTCCTGTGTGTATGAACTGCCTTAATGCTCTTTCTATATGGAATATTTCCATTCTTGTTATTTCTATTCTGTGTTATTTCCTACTATTAGCATTTGATGAAAATAAATGGTTGCTGAATTAATTCCACCCACGGCGTCTCCCCTTTTCTGGAGCTGACAGAGAAATGATTTTTTTTTTTCCCTGTAGATTTCTACAGCCTCTCAGTCTCTTCTACCACATCATTGGTATCTTGGGCCCTCAGTTCAATTAATGTTGGGCCCAGCAGCTTTTAAATAGACTTTGACTTGACTGCAAGCAGGGCATGAGTGACTCAGGCAAGGTGGGTAAGTGCTCTGGGCAGGTCCCTTGTTTATCAGAAATATCCTGGGTAAATCTGACCCTTCCCTGATGGCCACGTGCACCTCACTGAAGTTTTTCTGTTGTTAACTTTTATCACAGAGCTCATGGCCTAGATTTCATTGAGCCTTGGAGCTGGGATCTGTTTTATTCCTGCTGGTTTGTCTAACTCAGCCACAAGCCCCAGGCAGGGAGCAGGATTTGCTGCAGGAGTGGAAACAGAGGCACTTCCCTCCTGCACTGGAATCCCATCATTTGCCTCCACTTTCCCTACTCTCTTTTGAAGATCAGAGAGCCCTTCAAGTGAGGTTAAACTTTATTCCCAAAATGAAAGTCACAGAACAGAGCATGTATGGAATGGCTTTGGCTTAAGTGATAGTCAGCTATGGCCAAACCATTTATTTTTGTACCTTCTCTCCTGCATTCAGATATTATTTAATCACTCTGAATGGTAAATTGGGATAGTTTATTTCCTACTTCTTGTTTTGTCTTTGAACAGCATCAGAGATGAGCCCTGTGAGTTTTAACCTGACTTCTCTAGAGAAGAACCAGGAGCAAATGTCCAAGAATAAACTGATAAACAGCTCTGGACTTTCTGTCACCTCCATCCACTCTGACAGGAGAGACTTTCCTTTACCTCACTGAGTTGAAAACAGGAGCTTCCCATCACTTGGCTGTTTGAAAACCATCACCAAGCCCAAACAAAAACCCCTACAAGAATGCTTTATAGCTTGGTATTTATGTAAAACATTCTTGGCAAAGTTAAACGTAATACATTAGTACAAACCTGAATATTATTCACAATGATACAATGAAATCCATCCATCAGCTCTCAGGAGCTGGGTTGGGGGTGGATCTTCTCCCCTTTCTCTCGTTAGAGATGCCACTGTGCATTTTAGAACTGAAAAAAGAAATGAAGTTTGGATTCTTAGCTCTGCTGGTTTGTCACATGAAGGCTGCCTTTGGTGGGACTGCAGATTGTGCTCCCAGAGCTACCCTGGTTCAGGCCTTTCCTCTCTCTCCTTTATTGCAGGGACCCTGAAAGCAGCACAGAGGAGGAGCAGTGGATGCCCAGAGGGTGCAAAGGAATGTCAGAACAATTAGAGGCAGCAATCAGCAGTGGGTGGCTTGGATGGAGAGCTGGCATGAAGCAGAGAGAAGGGGCAGAACAGCAGGGCTGATGTGTGAGTTCCACAGAGAACACCTGGTTGGGGCTGCCCCATCCTTGTCTTTACTTCCCCTGGCAAAGGGACAAGTGGCAATGCTTTCTTTGGGCCAAACAAATGCAGCAATGGCATGTCCAGCGAGGGCTCTTGGAAACAAAGCAGAGTAAAGCAGAACACGAAAAAATAACACTGACAAGTCCAAATCGTCAAGTATCCAAAATACTGTATACAGGAAAAGTTCAGACAACTCAATTCATATTGGAAATACAAGAACACTAAATTCTGCTACATTAAAAAAACTTCCTAAACCACAGCACAGTCCTAGTGTTGCATCCACATCTTTGCAGCCTGGTCTCACCCAATGCTGTTCAACACCATCAATATGGATATTTTGGGAAACACACGTTCCCCATCATTCTCTCTAAAGCCAAGAGAACCAAATATGGTTGGTTTTTCTTTTTTGGGTTTTTTTTCCTTTTTCCTTTACCATCTAGAGAAAAAAAATTCAGCTGACACTATGAAAGTGCTTTTGTGTTGAGCTTTTTTGCTTTCCCAACCCCAGAACCAGTGGCCTTGGCAATGTGGTTTAAACTTGCCAAGCTGCTGTAGCTGTCATGCTGTGTTAGTGCTTTAGGGAACTTGCAGAGGGGCAGCAAACACTGAAGTCACCCTGTCACCTCTTTGGAACTGAGTCCAAAAGCCATCCCTGGATATTTCTTGCAACGACAAAAACAAAGTGTTGGTCACTGGCAAGAAAAGTTTGTTTTGTTTCATATAAAAAAAGTTGATAGCTCCTGCCATAAATTTACAAAAACTATCCCTGAGTGACTCTGTTCTGTGTCTGGTAAGACCTCTTGTGACAAGGAAATGGCTGAAGCTGGCTGAAGAGGAAAGAGATGCTGTTCCACCCGCAGCTTTTTGTTACACTTTGCACTAATACTGATATGCTCTGACAGTGCCACACTGTAGCAACGTGTGAGCTCCTCTCTTGTAGCTTCAACAGTAAAAAAATAGCTCCATTACTCAAACACCGCTGGCATCACAGTATTTACACTTTTAAATAGAAACGTTACCTTTTCTGAAGTAATCAAAATAGATCTTTGCAAAAAATTTAGAAGGTGGGGTTTTACAAAATAAACGGAGAAGGTAAAAAAAGCTGGAGGATCTCTCAGTACCTTTTATGGCAATCGTAGCCCAGGAAATTATTTGGCTTTAATTTTCCTGAAAGGGATGTCTTAGCACTGGGTCTCTGCCTGCCCTCTAAGCCTCTTTCCCCACGGAAAGACGCAGGAGCCAAGCCTGCTTTGTGCAGATTAGGAGGAGGGGTTACCTGCGTGCAATGAGCCCTGCCCAGCAGGGAGCAGAGGCAGTGCCCCTGCCCTGGGGGGGTCGTGTTAAAGAACAGCATTTGGGGCTGGTTACAGAAGGGCTGAGGGCATTAGTGGTGTTTTCACCATCACTGGTGGCTGGGCTCAGACCCCCCTGTGCACCTGGGCAGTCAGAGCCGAGCACAAGACAATCACTGATGTGGAAAAGTCACCAGCCAGGCCTGGGCAATGAGCTGCTGGGAGGAAATCCCCCAAATCTCACCCTTTGAAGTCCATCTACCGCTGTATCAGCACCTTTTTTTTTTTGTCTACTAGTAACACATTTCTGGTAATGTCTACTACACCTTTACCTAATGCTGTGCCCCTGCTTGGTTTGCACATTGTGGCTGTGTCCCTGCAGCACAAAGAGAAGGCAATTCCACAAACTTCCACAGCCCAGTCTCTTGGGAAGGATTAAAACCTTTCCTTAGTCCAAGGACAGGTTTGGGTGATCCTGTTGGTATCTCCAGAGGCAGGGCAGACGCGAGTTGGGCAGTGAGGAGTTACTTTAAACTTTGGCAAAGAAAAAAAAGATATACAGATAGCTAGCTATCGAGTTCTTGTGTGTTCCAAACTCTTCCAAGCGCACTTAATTTATCTTTTGCTCTTGCTTTGAGTTCCTGGAGGAGGTATTTTCACACTTGCTTTTGCTGGTTTGCAATTTCCTTTTGGCGTCTTAGATGACAAACGAAGACTTGTGTCTGAAGTCACCCTGCAACGAAACAGGTTTGGGATGTGGGAAGGGTCCAGCAGCTTTCCAGGCAGCTCTCTGTTCCTGCTGCCCCCAAAAGGTACATCCAAGCTGGGTAACCATGAGGATTCTGCCCAGGCAGCTCCCATGTCCCACTGGGAAGGAGAGGGAGGCACCAGTTCCAGGTGCTCCTCCTCCCATCCTCCTCACACACCAAGGCGTGGCAGGGACTTTCTCAATCCCTCACCAGTATCTCTGCTAATGGGAGAGGCTTTTTTCTGGTCTTAAGCTCAGTGATCTACACAAATCCCAAAATACAAATTCCTTGGCAAAAGCATCACGTCCTGCCCACTTAATCCAATGAAACTCATCCTAAGGGGGTCAGGCCACGAGATAACTCGGAGCAGAGCTGCCTCTGATAGCTCCTGGCATCAGTCACTTCAGGCAACTTCAACTGTTCATCATTTCTAAGGAAATGACTCAGCCTTCACCCTTCTGTTTTCCCTCTGTTCCCCAGCCCTGCTTCAGAGTGGAGCCCACTCTCACAAAGTCTGTAGGCCCTAAAAGCGCCTCGTCCTCTGCCCACCCTCTTCCTCTCCTGCCAGAGATGGTAAATGCAAATCATTTGTTGTTACCTCATCCTCTGTCCAGATATAGTTAACGCCATCAGGCTTTGCTGGAGTCTTGTAGCTGAAAGAAAGGGAAAAAAATCTCATTTCTGGGACAGGAAGACTGCAGGATTTTGGAGGGGAGGTGCTGGGAAAGATGGAAATGAGGAGGAGGAGCTGAGTGAGAAGCAAGCAGAGAGAAACCCAGTTTGTTTCTCAAATGAGAGGTCTGTGTTTATTCCATCACTTACCATGGCTGGGATTTTGTCTAAATTCTCCTTCAGCAAAGGGTGAAAAGATTGCTGTGTGTTTCCCTAAGAGTCTGCAAAGAGATAAACTGATTCCTTCCTGGGCTCTCCTGCTCTGGTGCCTGTCACTGCCTTTCTGTGCCTCCTGCTCTGTTTCCTGTGGCAATTATAAAGTTCACTTTAATCCTTCACTGCCAGAAGCCCTCAGCATTTTTCTTACTTATAGGGAAGCACCACTTATTTGCAATCCCACAGGAACTCAGGATTTATACACGACTGTCAAGTCCAGTGTGTGCCAACCCGCAGCTGCATTTAAATGGGATATTAAGAGCTTTTTCTGAAAAACAAACGAAACCGAAGAGAAAAACAAGACAGGACTTGTGCTGAAAAGCAACATTTAGCACAGAACAAATCTATCTGGTGAGAATCTTGGCTTTGCATACATTATCTCCTCTCCAGACTCTGTGAGGACATCGAGGCTTGTCTCTGATGCTAATGCTGTTGTTTTTACCATTTTCATGTGCGCTCCAGAGCGGTTGTTTTTCATCCCAAATTTAGGTCCTCACAACTAGTGAGACTTCCTGTAGAGAGCCTGCTCTGCTGCCTCCATTCCCTATGCAGGTCCTGATGCTTCAGACTGATTGTGCAGTGAGTTGTGATCATTAAACCATGGCCCTCGTTATGCCAACAGCACAGGAGCTCTTGGACAAACACCAGCAGGCATTTAATGGTGCTGGGCCCCCCTTCCCATGCAAAGGATGAGGATATCAGAGAACAGCTCTCATCCACACCACAGCTCTCCCTTAGGAAAATGCCATCCATTCCTGGAAGTGTCCAAGGCCAGGTGTGATGGAGCTCTGAGCAGCCTGGTCTAGTGAAAAATGTCCCTGTCCATGGCAGGGATTGGAGCTGGATGGTCTCTAAGGTCCCAATTCACTCTGGGATTCTGTGATGATTCCATGAAATAAACCTGGAGGCTGCAGGGTTTTACAGCAGGATGCCTCAAGGACTGGCTTGGCCTGTGGACTTTGGTGGGGAATTGTGCACTGGAATTCCTTTTAGCCACTAATTTTTGGTGCCCTTCAGACTCCTCCACGCTACCTGAGGGTGCAGGGACTTGTCCAGGCAGCCCAGCTTACCTTTCCCCACTCTCTTTGCCATTTGCAAAGTATCCCCTTCTGTAGGCACAGCAGATCCCAAGAGTGATGAGCACCAGGACTGCCAGGACCACCAGGACTCCCCCGATTATCCCAGCGATGTTGAGATCGTCTGGCAAAGAGAGACACCAGCACCCAGTGCTTCTTTAGGGCAGCACCAACATTCCAGCTTCACACACACTAAAATGCCATCTCTCAAATATTTTAAGCAATAGTTCACAGGGAACTAGTGAGTCCTTAACTTCAAGATTAAATCTGTTCCCGATCTGACGTTTCCCTGCATTTTCAGATTATTTTTATCTCCTTATGGTTGGGGCTATGAAAAAGCAGGGCAGACTTAATGCTATAGGATGTCCCCTCTCATTCCTGATGGCGATGGCAATTTATTTATGGTGATACATCATCCAGCATTGATGAAAACTGTACAGAGAGCCACTCACAGACTTCCATCTCCTGCTCGTCACACTTGGCAAAGCCAGCATCGTTTGTTGCTATGCAGGAGTAACGACCTGTGTCACCTTTGTGCACTGCATGGAAAACCTGGGGAGGGAAAAGGGACAAGGGGAAGATTGGTGACACGAGAAACAAGGCACTGTGAGGGTGTAAAAATCTGTATAAAAATGCATCTCTGTTAACATCTTCTTCCATCAGTCTTCCCTCTCCCAACTCGCCCAGACCCTGGCACGCCTCACCTTCTCCAAATTATTCCTTCCTTGAAAGCCAGGCAATGTTTTTCTGAATTTACAAGTGACCTTAAAGATAACCTGTCCAGCCCAACAAGGCCTGATCAGATGTGTCAGGGCATTACCAGAGTGCCTGTGGTGGGGTTCAGGCTGTAGGAAGAGTTGTGGGACTTGGAGCCGGATTTGCCATCGGGTGACAGAGGTTCGCTGTTGCGGTACCAGCTGTAGGTGGACTTGGGGAAACCTTCATTCTCATGGCAGTGAAGAGAGGCTGATTTGCCAACAGGGACAGCTTTAGGCACAGAGCATCTGGGAGTCATGGGTTTCACTGCAGGAAAACACAAAACAGGTGAGTGGCACTAAATAATTTCTGAATTCTGTGTTCTCTTAGGCAAAACCATCCAAACTTTCCCTTATTCCCAGCTGGTTTAAAACCTCCCAGAGTGGCACTGTTTGGACTTTGGAGATCCCCACAGCCCCTTACGTTCCCATTGCAGAGATTTGTTGGGGTTTGATACCTTGCACTGTGAGCTGGATGTTTATCTCATCGATGGTTTTGGTGTCGGAGGGCGCGGCCACCTCGCAGCGGTACGTGGCCGTGTCCATCCTAGTGGCGTTCTTAATCACCAGGGATGTCCTGCTCAGAATCTCTGCCCGGGTCACAAAGTCTCCTGATGTGCAGGAAAGAGACAGGAGACAAGCAGGGGAATCAAGACTAATGGCTCAAGACTAAAAACCAGGCTCGTTTTGGGTGGATAAATTAATTGGTTGATCTCAGACTCTTTTCCAGAGCATCAGGAACTCGATGCTCGAAAGCCCCAAAGGAAATCAAAGCTGCCAACCATGTAAGAGGATGAACTGGAAAGCATCACTCCAAATATCAAAAACTGTGGCAAAATTGAACTTCCAAGAGAGCCTCAGGCCTCCTCCTTTGGAAGATTCATTTGGATGTGGCTCTTGTTCCCATCTGAAGTGCTGGAGTAATTCCAGATGGAGTCAAACCCTACTGGCACTAGAATCCTCCTATCAAGCCAGAGGCTGCTTCTAATGCTGCAAATCCCTTGTGCTGCCTCAGCAGAGAGCACTGGCAGCTGGACACACTGATCCCTGCTGAGGTGCAGGTGGAGCCCTCAGATATTTTTTGGAAAGACAGGCAGGGTCAGACCCAGAGACTACACTGGGACCCACAGAAGGGAAGCTGCATCATTCCTTTCTTACCCAAAAAATATCTCCTAGGCAGGATCTCACTCCAGCTCCCTACTGTGACCTGTCAATAATAAGACAGGGAGGAAAAAACATCCTGCTCCCTCTTCATCCTGCACTTCAACTGCTGAGCTGTGTTCCAGAAGAAAGCAGCCAAACAGCCCGAGTTCCTGCCTTTAACAGGCTTGTTTGTTCCCCATTGTACTGCTTCTGAAATCTGTTTGGGAAGCTGTTTTGGAAATCTGAGAACAAGGAATCTTCATACCCTGCATTTTGTTGTCAAAAAAGACGTAAGAGGTTTCTCCATCTCGGATTTTCTTCCACTCGATTCTGGGATCTGGCGTCACCGTGGATTTAATGATGCAGGACAGCTCAACACCTAGCAGGAGAAATGGAGGCAATCCACATTAATAGGAAGCAGCTGTGTTTTTGCTCTGCTTTGAGCACTCTCACTCAGTGTTTTATTAGGAGCTGCTGCCCACAAAGCAGAGCCTTCTCTTTCATCTGCCTCACAAACAGAAACGCTGCTGGGTTCCAGGAGCTATTGGAAGATGGATTTTGGCCAGCAAAAATAATAGTCCAACAGATATCAGCTGTGGAGAGAAATGAACACCCTGTTCTCTGCAGGCTGAGGCTTATGGCAAACAAAACCTTTAGTGAGGGTGAGCCCACAGCCCTGTCCTGCTGCTGAGCAGAGCCACTCTGTGAGTCAGGGATGCAGCATCTCCCTGGCACTGCCTGGGGAGGGACTGGGGCAGTGACTGCTGGGGAGAAACCCAGCAAACCCTGTCCCCTTTGCAGCTGGCACTGGCATCCCATTCCCCTGCAGAACCAGGCACCCCAACAGGGCCTCCCCAGCGTCCCAGGGCATGTCTGCAGGAGGGCCATGAGAAAATATGAATTTCTCTCTCTGTGTATTAACTACAAGGCAACTGCTTTTCACCCTTTTGGGACCCAGTTCAAGAAAGCACTTAGGCAGAGGCTTTGCAATGCCATGGCTTTCAGAGGACCTCAATAAACTCTTTAAAACAGGGAGATACAGACATATTCTTAGGCACTTCTCTGAATCCCAGGCTCTTGTAGTCCTAAGGAACCAGCGAGCAATAAGCCAAATTTCCCTCCATTGTTTGGCCTGATGCAGCACAGGCAGCACTCACTTTGGAATTCCTGCACCACGGGCTTGGTGTTGCTGGATGTCAGCTCCACAGCCAAGAGTCTGCAGCCTGGAAAAACAAACAGAAGGCAATAAGAAATAGCACAGCTCATAAGTCACTCAGCTAGGAACAGGCTGCCTGCTGAGAAATCATCCTGGCCAGCTCCGAGGACTGACTTCCCCAGACAAAACCTCTTCCTGGCCACCAGCACAGCTCCAGCAGGACTGAGTTTATTTAGGAGTTGTGGTGTAAATACAGGAAAATATCATTGTTAGAAGTAGCAATTAAAGAGGAGGATTAACATAATGGCACGAAGGCAGTGCCAGCACGAGCCATTTCCTTGTGCCTTGTGCTTACTTAGATGGGAAAGGAACTGTGCTAAGGCAGGAGTGAAAGTTTTAGTTTGAAAATTAACTTGATGGTCAGGAAAAGACAGGAAGCAGACCAAAGCTCCAGAGATCCAGTCAGTTCCTGGGAGATGGAATGGGCCAGGCCTGGCCTCTAACAAATGCTGATTATGTTGGCAAGTACTGCAAGTGTGGTAATGTAAAATGTGAGGCAGTAAATCACTAGAGGACTGTGATTCAGAGCAAACAGGAGTTCAGCTCTGTGGGTAGAGCCCCAGCCAGACCCACACTGGGGACAGAGCTCAGCCATGCAATGCTGTGAGGCTCCTCACAACACAAACTCCATGTTCCCTGCCTGCTCTGAGCACCAATGTGTTCCCAATTAATGCAGTGATCTTCCCTCTTTTGCATATTACTTTAGTTTGAAAAATCTGCCTTCCATGTCCCTTCTGCTGTGCACTCCATCAGAGCAGGTATCAACAACACCCTGCTGGATGCCCAATTCACCAACAGCTCTCCAGAGGGAGAGGGAAACCAGCAGGGAGCTCCCTGGAGAGGAAAATGAAGCAGACAGAGAATATTCTGGAACTGGCTGTTCTGGTTCTCCTTCTCTCAGGCAGACCATGGTGTTGCCAAACCAGGCTGCTCCAAAGCCCTTCCAGGAGCAGGTTCCATGCTACAATCACTGCCAAAACAATCAGCTGCAGAGGCCTGTCATGGCCACACGAGCAGCTCTGCTGTGACAAATCCCATCAGAAGTTTGTGGAAATCTAAAGGTGCCCACTGAGCTCGCCGGGCATTGATCAAACAGCAGGTTAAAACATGACAGGAAACACTGCCTCAGGGACATGAGATGCAGCTGAAGGTTAGGAGTAAAAAGCCATAACAAACATGGATAGAAAGCAGAAAAGGCAGCTGAAGAGAGATGTGGAGAAAGAAATGATCTCCAGCATCATGTCACAGCTGGAAACTCCTGTGCTGGCTTTCAGAGGGGAAAGCTTCTGGGCAGAGATTGACAGTGCAAGGACAACATCCCTCTGGTGGAGTGGCAAGGCAGCAGCCTGAGAAACACCCAAGAACTGCAAAGTCACTCCCACTGAAAGCTCGAGGGCCTTCAACACCTAAAACCCTTCCAGCAATGCTGAAATGTTCCCTGCTGGTTCCTATCCCTCGTTCTTTGTTAAATGCTGACACTTTCCTGGGAGCCCCAGTGCTGGTACCCCAAAGACCACCAGGGAGAGCTGGAGTTTGGCAGGGTTTAGAAAGCTGCCTTTGTGCCCAAAATCATTGTTCCTCACACAAAAGCCACCAGCTGATGCTAACGAATAGCTGGCCCAGCCAAAACTGCTCCCAGCAGGACTTTTCCACCGTTCCCCCTTCTGCACTGGAGACGCTCATGCAGCATTTGGGAGAGATCCAGTATTGAACTGAGCTGACAGAGCTCTGGACTTTGGTTCTCTCCAGCCAGGAGCTGGTCTAAGCAGTAATTTCTGCAAGTCTGTTTTGATGCAGAGTCCATTTTCATCAGAGCTGCTGCTTCCAAATCTCCCCGAAAGCAGGGAATTGTGCCAGACAATGCCAGTGCTTTCCCTTCCCTCTGTTCATCACAGAATGCTTTGGCTTGGAAGGGACCTTAAAGATCCTCCAGTGCCACCCCTGCCATGGGCAAGGACACCTTCCACTATCCCAGATTGCTCCAGCCTGGCCTTGGACACTTCCAGGGATCCAGGGCCAGCCACAGCCACTCTAGGCACCCTGTGCCAGGGCCTCCCCACCCTCCCAGGGAGGAATTTGTCCCAAAACCCAATCTATTCCTGCTCTCTGTCAGCTGGAATCCATCCACCCTTGTCCTGTCACTACATGCTCTTGTAAAAAGTCCCTTGATCCTCCACGTGTTCTGTGTGGGACTCTGATCCTCAGGAGCATGAACACATTCCCTTGATCCCAGCAAACCCCCAGAGTATGGGAAGCTGCTAATCCCCAGAAGACAAGGCACAATTTTGGGAAAATCCTTTTGAAATCTCTGGACATGTTTCCAACAACAGTGAAACACAGCATTTGAGTGCCTCTGCTGTGAGACTGCTGCTTCTGGAACCAAGAATTTAACTGAGAGCCCAGGCCTGAGCACTCAGCTGCTCTGAGGGGATGCTGGCTGGCCTCCTGCTCTGGAACAGTTTTAGTTTTGTTATGGATTCTTGCTTGCACAGTATCTTTCTCTGGAAAAATGCTGCCCCATCAAATAGACATGGCAACAGTCCTACATCTGCTGTAGTTAGAGTATCCGTTCAGCTGAAGGTGGGGACAGTAAAACCACAGAGCTGTGTGGCTCTGAGGGAGCTATGGCTCTAGAAATACTCACTCCAGGACAGCGGGACTCCATCAGACTCCAGCCCCATCTCGTGTCTCAGAAACTGCTCACAGCAGGCTCTTTCTCACCCACTAAACACAAGAGATTCAGGTCCATCCCTCAGGCACAAAGCAGGATGACAACAAATTTTAGACAGAAGCTGAGTCCTTGGAGACTGTGTGAGAGGTTCTGACATTATTACGTGTATTGACCGTGGGCAGAGATCAATGTGGCTGCTTAAATCACTGCTAAGGCAGATTTATTCTTCCCTGTGTGGCAAAATACTGCAAGCAGCATGTTCTAAGTTAAAAGAAGGTGACAGCAAAGCAAAACAAAAACTGAACTGACCATACAGACTGTACAGCAAGAGAGGAATGCCTTTCTAGAACCTTGCTCTGCTGGCAAGGGTTGTCTCTTTGTTTTGTTTTGTGTTAAATCATCATTAGTGCTCAAGCCACCTTCTAAAAGGTGTTGCTTTAGGCTCCTTCCAGCCCAGCACAAATAAGCAGCAAAGGGTTTGTGCTATGTAAATCTCCCTTCAAAGGGTTTGGGGAACAGCTGGAATTGCCTTCCCTCTCCAGAGCAGCGTGTGTGCCACAGCACAGGCACCCACCACAGCCGTCTGTTCCACATCCCTGAATTCCCACCACATCCATATGTGCTGCATCTCCCAGTCCCTACCAGGGCTCTATAGGCTGCAAAATCCCAAATCCTACCAGATCTGTATGTTCTAACCCCCTGAATACCCACCAGCTCTGTATGTGCTGCAGACTCAGCCAGACATATGGTTGAATCCCAAATGTCATCAGTTCTCCAAAATAGAATCCAGGACAAGGCACTGAAGTCTATAGCATATTCTTATGGCACTTTTTTTTTCTTTTTTTTTTATTTCAGCTAAAAAGATCCAGCCCATGCTTGTTACTGTGACTCATGGTATCTGAATCATTTTAAAATGCTATACTGAAGAAAAAAAAGCCAGCTTTATAGGCGATTCTGTGCATTAAATCTCCTTTCTACTGTTCAAAGCCAAGCTTGACCTTCCATCTCCTTCCATCTCGATGTCTGCTTGAAAGCTCTAGGCAGACATTTGAAGAGGAGATGAGGTAATGTGTCACAGGGAAAGTGAGAGGATGACCAGGAGAGAGTTTGGGAGAAGTTGCTGGCAGCATCCTGTGCTGCAGCCTCGCTCGGTGCCGCGCTCGCAGTTATCTGATACAGTAATTTTAGTTAATGCACTGTCAGGCACAGGCAGTACAAAACCACGCAGCTGTATTTAAACACCTGCCCACCAAAGCAACAAAAATATGCCTTGCTCGAGGTGTCCATCATCACTGAGCCCTTGCTCGATTTGCAATTCAAAGTGTGCCTAAGCCATGTTGGAACGCTGATGAACCACACGCCTTGTTCAGCATCTCTGCTCTCGGGGTGGTTACTGGGTGCAGCAGCACAGAGGGATCTGTTGTGGGCTGGTAAAACATGTGAGCTGAGCCCTCTGCATGTCAGCACCATCAGGGCTGCCCGTCTGGAGGTGCCCCTGGAGCATCCACCCATCCATCCATTTATCCATCCATTCATCCATCCATTTATCCATCCATCCATCCATTTATCCATCCATTCATCCATCCATCCATCCATCCATTTATCCATCCATTTATGCATCCATTTATCCATCCATCACCCATCCATCCATCCATCCATCCATCCATCCATCCATCCATCCATCCATTTATCCATCCATCCATCCATCCATCCATCCATCCATCCATCATCCATTCATCATCTATCCATCATCCCNCTATCCATCCTCCATTCATCATCCATCCATCCATCCATCCATCCATCCATCCATCCATCCATCATCCATCCATCCATCCATCCATCCAACCATCATCCATCCATTTATCCATCCATCCATCCATCCATCCCTCCATCCCTCCATCCCTCCACCCCCCATCCATCCCTCCATCCTTGGTGCCAGGATCAGAGGTGACAAGGCCAGCACAGCCCAGGCACAGAGCAGCACAGGGGAGCTGCGAGGGGCAGCCAGGCTGAGCCCAGGGCTGGCCCTGCCTCTCAGGGGGTGTGTGCAGCAGGGAGGAGGCCGACTGCGAAATGTGTGGGAAACCTCCAGAGAAAGAGCAGAGGAAGCCACACAGAGCTGGACTGGGTGAGACAAGGAGAGGGGAGGCTGTGCTCCTGCCCTCAGCTTATTTTGTGGAAATCACCATAAGCTCTTTCAGGAACATCTGACCATCTGCCTGGGAATATCCATCCTTTTGTCTCCCAGTGCTGTAGGCTCTTTATCCCCCCTCTCTCTATTCCCAGCAACTCCACAATCAGACTTGTGCCAGGTGGTGCAGGACAGTCAACACAGGCACAGGAATGAGGGACCAGAGTGTCTTAGGCACTGCTTGGTGAAGTTTTTTGGCCTTTCTTTGTTCTCTGTGTGGAACTTTGGGAACAGCAAACGTACTTGTGACAGATAAAGACTGGATTTATAAAAGGTGAACAAATGTTTTGTAGCACTCAGTCTTAACTTCCACTCCTTTCCTGCAGCCCAAGGAGCTGCTGCTGTGTTTGCTCTGGCCCCTAAGAGTCAGGCTGAAAGTCCCTTGGAGCTGACAGGAAGGAGCAGGCAGTGGATGGGTTTGCCCGGTGACCCCAGCGAGCCACGTTCCTTTTTTTATTCCATTTTTCCATGGCACCTCCCCGAGCTCAGCCTTGACTCCGGGGTGGGCTGCCCTGCTGGAGAACAATGTAGATGCTCAGCGAGAGATTAGTGAACAAAAGCTTAGGAGTGTCTCCGTTCAAATTAAGTAACAGATGGACCTGGTCTGTGTGGGAGCTGATAACGGTTATAAAAAGGCCATCACCAGACTGTGGCCAGCCCACCCTGGAAAAAACCCACTCACTCGTAAATCCTCTCTGCTGTTATAGCTGCTTGTGCGAGTAAGGCTTTATTTTTACCAGCTATCATAAACCATGACTTATTTTAAGATGCATGGCTCGTACTGCTCAGCTCAAAGGGTGCCAGCTCTCTGATGGACACCTCCCAACAGAGATGTGCCCGCCCGGGCAGGGAACACGAGGCAGAATTAACCCAGAGAAGGCAGATGCAGCCTCACAGAGCAGTGTTTGGCACCCACATGGCTCTGGGCTTTGCTTTCCTCCTCTCTCAGGGAGCTCACTCGTGGCACTCTCTTGTGAAATGCTGAGCATGAGGGGGTCTCTGGTGGTCCCTGCAGGAGCAGGACCCCAGAGGATGAAGCTGTGTGGAACAGCACAGGGTATTTGCATTCATCTGAAGGTGTAAGAACTTGGGATTTTGCCCTTAATTCACTCTCTTCCTGCTCACCAGTACAGAAGGTGAGGAGAATGCCTGACTTCAAACAGGGTACAGGCAGTTCTGGAATGAAATCTTAACCTGTTTAAATCTCCTGATTTAAATCTCCTGACTTAAACTGGGACCTTAAAGACCTGACTGCATTTGCTGCAGAGAGGGCTCATTAGCACCCAGGCCACGCACACAGGCTTTTTTCTTCCTTTCCTTTTTCTTTTTTAGTTTTTTTCTTCCCTCCTCCTTCTTTTCTTCTTTGTTTTTTTTGGTTTTTTTTTTTTTCCTCCTTTTGGACAAGAGGATTTACTGTTCCACCTCCCAACCAGACAGCAAAGCACACCCACCCTGAGGAGAGGAACAGGTTGCTCTCAAGGACATAATGGAACCCTCTTAGGTCAAAAGCTTCTCAGCAAAGCAGCTCCTTCTGCAGCCAAACATTGCTCCTGTCTCCCAGGCAGGCAGGGAAGTGTAGGTGTTGCCTGGGAAGACCACACAGAGCTTTCTGATGGTTTCCCTGAGCCTGGTTTCATCACGTTTGGGGTGCAGCTGCAGACAGAGTGTCTCAAATCACCCTGTGGCCAGGGCTCCTCCAGCTCAGAGTTTCACAACCTTTGCCTGCTGTGGCATTGCAGCGTGGGCAGAGATGAGATGTTAAGGTTCTGCAGATTGGCACCTTCACAGAAACGACCTCATTTTACTAAAATGGGGTTTCCTCTGTCCCAACAGAGGTGGCTGGAGGTACCAGCCCCACAAAGGGACCCTCACGGAGAAGATGGACATTTATACACATTTAAATCTTGCAGATGTGGCTGCACAAGCCTTACCCAACATCTCAATCTGGGCCTGATCTGGGCCTAGCTCTCCTGTTTTCCCAAGCTCATCCCCTGGGTTCTGGCTCTGCTGCTGGAAAGCACTGCCTGTACGTGCGAGTTGGGAAGGAAGCAATATTTGTGTGGATGACTAATACCCAATACTTAACAGAGATTAGGATGGAAGCAGCAAGGGCTCCAGAGCTTCCAGCATGTCAGATTGCATCTCTTTCTGGAATATACTTCAGGCCAATTTCAAATCAGAGAGAAGATGGCAAGAGTTGGAATTTGCCCCTCAAAATCAGGGATGAAGGGTAGTGGAGGGGGAACAGAAAGGAAGCATGAACAGGACAGCTGTTATTATCCATTCCCTGTGTTCCTGAATTGCTTCTTCCTTCCCAATAAACCTGAGGCTGAACTGAAAGTCTTAATTTCCCTTGTGTGAGCAACAGGGAATAGGGCATGGGGCTTCTGCCAGGGGATTCAGTCCTGCCCAGACCACTTCTCTGCCTTGCTGCTGCCTCTGGGGTCAAGCCACAGATGCTTTGGGCTTCCAGTGTTAGGCTGAGTCTCCAGGAGGGAAAAACAGGGTCAGGTGGCCTTGCTGTGTGGTTCTGAGGCAGGAGAGCTTCCCCTTACAGCTGCACCAAGGTTTTGGCAAAAAGAGAGGAGAAATCGGGATCATTTGGCCAGGAATGCATCAAACCAGCCAGGATGTGCTCAGTGCTGCTCTTGCCATTTTCATTAACAAATGGGCAGCCTAATGACACCTTCACACTGGGCTGGCTCATTGCCATCACCAGGGAAATCAGTGCAAAAAATGGGACATGAGGGGATCCCAGGAGGGCAGCTCATGCCCACCTCTCCTTTAGGGCATGAAAACCTCAGGGGTGGGCTCCTGGAACTCTGAGGAAGCCGAGGGTCTCCCGTGCAGTGTTCCCCCCTCATCATTTCCATCTGCCCAAGTGCTGTGCCCTTCCCAGCTGAGCCTCAGTCCCTCCACACTCAGCATCCCCTGGAACTCAGTAAGGATGTACAGAGTTCCAGCTCACTGGAGGAAAAAAATGAGGAATGGAAATCACAGGAAGAGCAGAGGCACAGCTCTCTCAGGCAGCAGTGACTGAGATACTGATACCACTCTGTGACCTGCTTACCAGATGAGAATGCCTTGCAGCAGCAAACCCCAGGAACAAAGATGGTGAGCACTGGAACTTTTGCACAGGGCAGATTTGAAACCAACCCTTCCTGCCTATTCCCACTTGCCTCCCATTGTTTCCTCAGCCAGCCCTAGGAGCTGCCATGCAGGCACATCCTACGTTATTTCTCACTTCAGCAAGTCCCCTTCCTCCCCAAAGTGGCAGATGCTGGTACCAAATTAGTGCAAAGTGGGAGGGGAACCAGCAGATAACTACCACAAGAGCCAGGGGCAGTGGTGCTCCTGCTGTCCTCTCCCTTCCTCCCAGCAGGACTCTCCTGGCAGCACACAGATGCTGAGGGATGAAATCCAGGACAGTGGGGTCAGCGAGACGTGACAGGGATCTATGGCCAGTGCCAGGGGGAGGGAATGAACTGCAATGGGAAAAGGTGCAAGTTCCTTTATTTTTGGCTCGTGTGGGAATTTGACTCAAGGATTGCTGAGAATCTCAGAAGCCAGGGTGACGTTTTCCAGGCTGGGCGCCAGCCGAGGCACAGACTTGATCTCAGCAGGTATTTGACATCCCTGGGAGCTGGGATGCTTGGTACCTGCCTGACCCTGGCTTTTGATGAGGACACACATCTCAGAAGCTGCCTGCAATGCAAAGACAGGAAATAAGCGGATATGCTATCAGCACCAGGCTTTGCAGTGCTCCTTAGTGTCTGGCTGTGTCCCAACCATCAATACAGAGACTTGCAGGGGTTTAGCCTATAATCCTCTATTCCTCTGTCTGTGACTCTAATCTCCTGATCCCCCCTTCTCCTCCAGCCTAGAGCTTGACCAGCAGAACACGGATCCAAGGTCCTGCTTACTGAAGACCAACCATGTCATCTTCCTGTGGAAAATGCGAGTTGGGAAGAGAGCAAGCAGTCATCAGAGCCAAGAGCCGGGAGTAGGCTGGAGAAGGGAACAGGAGAGGGCGTGAGCAAGCAGACAGAGAAATCATTTATGACAAGACTGAAGGCAGCTCTCGTTTCAAGAACATTTCCTCCAATTTTACAGTGTAATTTTTACCATTTCTTTTTTTTTTTTCCCCCACGTGCGTGTAATTCCAGCCACGGGCACGAACCGCAATTGAGACACGCACAAGGGAACGCTGCAGGAGCCTGGCTGCAGGAGCCCTGGCTGCTGCAGGCACCCAGGCAACATCCCCAGCTGCTGTGAGCACACCGAGAGCTCCCAGCGATCCCACTGCCGTCATTCGAGGCGGGAGAGCTGGGGCCAGGCAGCTTTGATGCTTCGCAGCGAATCCGGCAGAACAAAGGAGGCAGCCCCACGAGGGGGGAAAGGCACTCAGAGAGCCATGTGCAGGCCCAGAAACGCGATTTTAGGGGCAGCCCTGGATCACAGGAGCAGATCTGAAAAGGCTTCCCCAGTTAACATCAGCCTGAGCAAGCACAGGCTGCCAACCTGCGCGGGGAGGAGCGCCACAGGGTTCAGGGGAGATTATTTTCTTAGGAAGTGCACCGGGGAATTAAAGGGAGCCCAAGTGAAGTCAGCGTGTAATTCCAGCCAAAAGCGTGACACACAGAGCTATTAGGAGGATGCCAGCATAAATGAGCAGGGGGAGAGGGAAAGGAGTAATGCTGCGTCAGAGCAAAGAGGACAAAACCCATCCTGGCTCATCCCAGCCTGGATTTCTGACCAGGGCAAGTCTGTTTAATAGAGCAGAAACGAGCCTTGGCACGGAGGGGTTAAAAGATTACTTGTCCTGGGGGAGCTGAATTAGCCACATATCTGGGAACCAACTTCTCCCAGACCCTGACTTGTTTTTCTCCTTAAACATCATCTGCTGCTATTTTTAGCAGAGAATTTTCTCAGCCGAATGCTCCCAGTTGAGCGCTGGTCAGAGGCCCTTTTCCCAGGGAGACACGGGCCCAGCAGCACGTGCTGCTCCCTGCCTCAGCTCAGCTCTGTGCCACTGTCCTGCCATCTCTGGGCTTCCTGTGTCACACTGTCAGCCCTCTCCTGAGGCACAGGGACAGTCCCCACCCCAATTTAACATATTAAATGCCCTCAAAAAGCCAGGGGAGGCCACAAAGTCAGAACCAGCTGAAAAGGGTAGACTGGACTTGGTAACTTGCCTGGAGGTTTTAGCTGCATGAATGGCAAACAAGGTGGAAGGAGATGGAAAGAAATGATTAGGCTGACATTAATAACAGGATCTGCTTCTCAGGACTGAGATCACTTGGATTCCTTCCAGTTCCTCCGAGGGAAACCATGGAAGCCTTTATTGTTCACAAAAGTTGCGACTAAATTCGGACTTTATAAAGCTTAAGGAAATACCTCTCAGAGGACAACCCTGCTGGAAACAACTGAGGTAACTCCCTTCCTTTTTGCTTTTCTTGGGGCCTCCACTCTTCCTTGGCCAAAACCCCAACCTGTCCATCAGCTCATCAGTCCCTGGCTCCTGGCTGCTCAGCCTCCAGCTCTGCTATCTGTGTGCCTGGCTGCAATTAGCAATGTGTCACTGGATTGTCTGAGCTGGCTCTCAGGGAGGCAACGCTTGCAACTCCTTTTATCTACAGCCTCATTTAATGCCTGCCTGCCAGAGATCAGCACAGAAATCAAAAGGCCAGATCAGGGCACACGGATGGACAAATTGAGTAAAGCAGGAGCAAACCCCTGGCTTGTCTGTGCTGATGTGCAGCTCAGGCTGGGGCACCCGGGAGGATTGAGCTCTGTGGATGCTGGGGGTGAAGCACAGCAGAGCCACAGTCAGGAAGGTCCCTGTAACAATGGCCCCTTCTTGGTCAGTGTGTCTGTTCCCTGCGTGTCTTGGAGTCATGTCAGCCAAGCAAACAGATTGGGAACATATTTGCACTCCCCACAGCAGCACTGTGGCCAGCCCTGACACACAGAGGAGCAAGCTGGGCTCTTGGCTGCTCCGTGCCTCAGTGCCAAGTTTCCAGCTCTGCTCTAAACCTGTGGCTGAGCTCTGCTCTGGCAGGGGGAGAGGACAGGCAGGGTCAGGAAATGCTCAGCTCACAGAAGCTGGCAGCTGCTTGCAGGACAGGGGAGCCAGGCTGAGCTCACCTGCGCTCCTCTGAGGCTTCCCAGGTGACACCAAACCTGGCACAGAGTGGCTTTGCCCTCCTCATGGCCACGCTGAAACAACTGGGGCCCAGGGCAGCAGACAGCACACAGACGCTGCACAAGGCCTCGTCCCTGTGGCAAGAGCTGCCTGCAAAAAGCTTCCCCCAGCCCTGCAGGAATCCCAGGAGCCCCGGATTCCTCTCCTGACCTTGGTGTACACATTCCAGCACATGGCACTTAACCTTTGAGGCTCCTTTGAAAATCCCAGCGCCAGCGTTTCACGGATGAGTGTGCTTCCCCTCACATCTGCCCCCTGTATCAGATGCTGCCAGCGCCTCTCTCTCTCTCTCCTGGCTCTGCTCCCAGCTGAAGGACAGACAATAGGCATTTGAATCCAGTCTCCACTTCCCCTCCCAAACAGCCTGGGGAGATGGCATATCAGAGACAGCGCTGAGAGCAGCGCTTGCCAGCCAGTGACAAGTCTCCCCAGATCCCAGCCTGCCTTCCCTTCCCTCCCACAGCCACACTCCCACTGCTGCAGCGCTCACTGGGCACCCAGGCCAGCTCTGCTGGGCAAGTCCTGCCTGCCTCCAGTTAGCCAGACCAAGGGAATCTTCTCTCAGCACTCTGCTGCTGCCAAAATCGACTGGATCGTGCTGGATTCCCAACCCGGCGGCCACAGCACTGTCAATGGACCTCTCCTGGACCTCTGTGCCTTACCAGCTCACTGGAAACACACTGGCCACCTCCTGTACCTCTCCTGCTCACTCTTAGGAGCATCTACCTGTAATTAAGTGATCCAGATTCCACCTGCAAGAGGTTCAACCAGGGTCTGGTGAGAGCTGTCCTGGATTCTCCTGAAGAACCATTTTCCATCTTTCTAGAAATGGCTCTGCTTCTGGAGCCATTCAGCCTGTTTGGCACCAACCCTGCTGCTTCAGAGATAACAACAGAGAGTGAGAAAAACCTGTCTAGACACCATTTACCTTCCATGGACTCCCATTGCCACATCAAAGCACCTCTTCAAACAAAACTGCAAACTGGCCAGGTAATACTCCCCAGCCCTCCTGTGCCTGCTCCAGCCAGAGGCAAGGACTGATCCCATCATGCTCCAGAGCTTATCTTTAATCCAGGCCCTTCTGACAACAGGAAGAGAGGTAGGATGAAAAATCTCATTACAGGCACATCAACAGAAGTCACCTGGCTTTGCATCCCTTCTGCTCAGTGCCCAGATCCAAGTTGAGATCTCACCTGTCTCCTCTGGGCAGGCTGCAACCCCCCAGCTCCTCTCAGAAGCTGCCACACACTTGTCACACTTGTCCCTTCTGCTCAGCTGCTGGACCCCTTGCCTTCCCAGAGCCACGTGTGTGGATGCTGGGCAAGCTTGGCTTTGTCTGAGCTGGGGATCACAGAATATCTTCCTGTGACACCCGAGGAAAGGGAGGTCAGCACCCAGCCTGTCCACCAAGTCACTGTCACAGCACACGGGAGCTCAGGGAGATGCTCAGGATGCCTTGAAACCAAGGAGAGAATTTCAGGTTTCTTGAGCACGAGTCAGTTGAAGTCCCAGCTGTGGGGAAGCACCTGGCACTGGCATCGAGCACTGACCCCATGCAGCCACCACGAGAGCAACATCTATCTCATTATTTTAATCAGGGTCCTTTGAAATACCTTCCGTGTGAGAGACAGCTAAGAAAATCCCGTCTGGCTTCATTCTGTCTCAGGCAGAAACAGCCTTTATTTAGCAAACTGCTGCTAACAGCTCTGTCTCATTAGTCAGTGTTTAGGGAACCAGGCTGCAATTGTTCTGAAGTCTGGCATTGCAGAAAGAGCCTTGATAATGAGGTCTACAGGAGACGATTCCTCCTGACAGCCCCACAATGACCTAGAAATCCTACTTAATTCCCTGTCAGGGAAAAGTGCTGAGTAACAGCGAGGTGCAGAGGCACTGGGGGCTGAGCCGAGAGGGAGCTGCAGCCTCTGCTCACACTCGGGGCTGGGATGCAAGTCCAGGGTGGCAGAGCCAGCCCTGCCCAGCTGCAGCAGCTCCCCGGAGAGAGCCTGAGGGGCAGAGACACGGGGCTCGCTGTGGGAAGGTTTGTAGCCTCGTCTGAGAGAGACTTGGCACTACACAGAGAGCTGGGAGCAGAAATCCCTGATAACACAGCAGGAGGAGGCATTTGGAAAATCAACAGCAGCACCTGGATCTGGGCTTCTCAGGGCACTGCCTCCTCTGCATCGTGCTCACCTGCAAACTGTGCCAAAACCCTGCCAAGGAACTCCCTGGCTCGAACAGCTCCACTTAACCCTCTGTTTCTCAGAGCTCAGGTCTGGCATGGCCAGGAGCTGGCCAGCTCCACTGCTCCCAGCACAGCCTGTGCAATGTCCTGCTGTGGAGCAGCCTCTGGAGCTGCCCAGGTGCCACCCCCAGGACAGTGTGTGTGCCCCGAGGTGCTGGTGAGCTCTGCCCCAGCTCCTTTTGCCCCACTCCCTGGGAGGAGCAGGCAGCAGGCTGGGGCAGGCTCTGCCCACAGACACCCCACTTTCAAGTGGTTTGTTTTGCACAAGCAGCGCGTGGACGTGGCCAGCAACCTCCGGGCTGGGTGGCCCGGGGCCAGCTGGGCCAGAAGGTGAGGCAGGGGGGTGCAGCAGAAACGTGGGCTGCCTACAGCTGACCTTGAAGAGCACCCCCAGCACAGACCCTCACAGGCATGTGCTTGCCACCTGTTTCAGCCAGCAGACGAGGGGCTAAGGCAGGAATTCTGGAGCTGAATGCAGGGTCTGTTCAGCAGGGGTCTGGAGACTCCCACCCACGTGAGGCTGAGGGTGCTGTGCTCCTGGCACAGGAATGCATCCCAATCCCAGCCCATCACGTGCTGTTGAAAGCACAGCTCAAATGTGCAAAGGACTGCTAAAAAAAAAAAAAAGTGCAAATGAAATCACCAGCCGAAACAGTGTCTAGAGACAACCCCAGCCAAGTCCCTCGAATGTCAGCAGCAGAAGGAGGGCTCAGGAATGGAGAACCCGGCTCAGTCTGTGCCGGCTCTGCTGGCACACACAGAGGATCTGTCTCAGAGACATGAGGAAAAGACATATGCTGAGAAAGGAAGGCCCAGCTTTATTTTACCAGCCTCTGTTCCCACCCAAGATGTGCTTTAAAGACTGCCTTGCAAAGTAGGAATTAACTCCAAAGGTGCCTTTGCATCTGCCTTGCTGTCATCCACTTATCAGTTATCTCCAGCCTGCTCCGAGCCAGAACATGAAAGGATCCTAACACCACTTATCTTCCCACTTAAGAACATGCTTAAAAGCTTGCTCTTAAAGAACAGGACACTCAAGCCTGGGGAAGCAGCTGTAAATTCTGTAAATGGGCTTCCTTGCATTTCTTTGAAGGAGCTACTGCTTCTCAATGAGGGGAAGACACCAAGAGGAATCTCGGGAGGGAGGAAAGAGGGAAGCCTTTATAGCCAAGAGAGTCTTTGCCTCATGTCCAGGACGTGGAGCTGAGTGACAGATGTGAGACTCACGGCATGTGTGCCTCAGAAGTGACTGAGGACGAGCCAGGAATTGAAAAGCTCTTGGGAGATATGGAAGCAGCCAGAATTATGCCGTATTTGTCACTCCAAAACCACGCTCTCCTCAGGCCAGCAAAGGTTAGGGATCCCCTTGCATGCTGCAGGCAGAGCTGCTGCATCCAACCCTGCTCCAGGACTAAGCCTCGAGGCCAGGACCTCTCCCACACAGCCCCGTGTCTGAATCTGACCCTCAGCTCCCCTCTTTGTAGAGCTGCTTGTAACCACGGTGAACCTGGCTCCAGCTTGCCTTTGTCATTTAATAGCTGAGTCAAACTGTCAAAACAGCCAAACAGGATCTGTTCCAAATGTCTGCAGAAAGAGGAGGATCAAGGAGAACACCAGGAGCCTGCCCAGGCGGGGAGAACAATCCCTATTGTGGACCAGCAGCAGGATGCTGGTGGGCGATGATCACGCCCTGGGACGTGGGGAAAGAGCCTCCAAACCCTCCCATGCTCAGGAATAAACTGGAATCCGGAGTCCCCTCTGCCCCCTGGCAAAGCCCCAGCCCTGCAGGACGATCAGCCCTGATCACAGCTCAGCTGTTGGCTTGCAGAACCCGAGGAGCAGTTGGCAGTGGGAGAGGGGGGTACCGGGGTGCCTCGGGAGCTGCTGCCAGCCCCAGCACGGACATCAAAGGGCTCATCTGGCCCTGCTGTGTGGGAGGGGACAGCTGTGTGTTGGCCAGCCCCACCAGAGCATTTCTGATGGCAGCAGAGAGGGGCTGGTACCTGGTGTAAGCTCCTCTCCAGCACACGCCAGGCAGCTCCAGCAGGCAGAGCTCCGCGCTTCCCTGAGATTTATGGGATGCTGAAAACTGGCCAAAATGAAGGGAAAACACCAGCTCCAGAAGGATGTTTACCAAGTGAAACAGCCAGTTCTGCTTGAGGGAGAGCCCACGAGGCTCAGTAGGCGATTACAAGGCACTCTGCCAGTTCAAAGGCAACTCCATCAGCTCTGAAGGATATTGAGGCATTGCCTCCCTGGGAAATCAGAGCAGCCCCATCCACATGCATTATCTGGTCCCTCAGCAGAGCAGCTGAAAGCAGGGAGGGAGGGAAACCAGCACCTCCTGTGCTGTAGGAACCCCCAGACCAACAAGGAGATCCCTGGTGGGCGAAGCCAACCTGTTCCATGGCTCATGTCTCCAACCCCAACAGCAAAGCATGGAGCAACCACACTAACAGGGGGTGCATTACCCCTTCCACTTTGCTGGTACCTAAACACCTCAAAGCCCCTTCTTCCAAGGGCTCCCATAGGCTGGGGAAGCCAGGGCTGGAGCAGAGGTCCAGAGCACAGAGCTGGGACTTCCCTTTCCAAGCTGCCCAGGACCTCCCTAGCACAGAGTGGATGTTTTCCAGGCTCCAAAAATAACCAGCCCCAAACAACGTGGTGGGCATAAAGAAATATTTATCTTCAAGCTTTTTGCTAAAGATCAATAGAGGAGAAAAAAATTAAAGCAAAGATTTAGGTGTGTATTAAAAATAGCTGTTGATAAGTTCCCTTTGACAGGGATAAAAGCTTTTTTTCCAGGAGCAGCAAGAGCTGCAGGACTTTGCAACACCTTCCCCGCCGTGTGAGCTGCCGGAAATCATTCAGGAGAGAGCCAGCAGCCAGAGCCTCAGGAGGAAGTCCATTAGCAGGCAGCAATCTCCTTAATGGACCCTGGGGTACACGGGAAAAGCTGCTGTGAGCACGGGGGCTCTTTCCAGCGCCACGATTCACACAGCCAGTTATCATCCCATACTCCCAGGAATGCTCCTCATCTTTATGGCAGCCTGATAGCCCCATGAATTAATCTTTTGGGGGGCTTCCAGTGAGAGAGGGCACAAATTGGGACAGTGAGTTTTTGCTTTTTCTTCCTTTTTTTCTTTTTTTTTTGTCAGCCCCCAGCAAATAGCTGTGAACAGAAGCTGTTCTGTAATGCAGGTAACAGCAGCAGCATCCACCAAACCTCTCTTTTCCAAGGATAACATCCTGACAAAACAAAAAATGCTGTCTCCATGGGTGATTTTGGGGCTGAAAGATCTTGTCCATTCACACACAGAAAAATCATTAAGCCCTCTGCTGTGCAGCCACCTCCACTCGAGGTGTGAGAGAGCACACAGCCACCCTGGAGGGATGAAAAGTGGCAGGAACCTTTCTACTGGGAATAAAAAGCAGGACTGCTGTGCAGAGCTGTGCTTCTCTGTTAAAAGGTAAGCCTGGCTCTCAGAAGAGCTCTCCTCCATGACCTTGCTTGCCAGCCTTATTCTGTGTTGCTAATGAAACACAACTCCTGACTTCTTTTGGATATGTGGGGTTTTCATGGGCTCCTTCAGCAGCCACTGGAGGACCTGGTTGTACACCTTGAAATATAATGGGCAAAAAATGGCAACTGAATTAGATGTCTCAAGGGGAGAGAGCAGGGAAGGCAGGTGCTTTCCCAAATACCTGAAATTTTAGAAGGATTTTTACTCCCACCCTTCAAAACAGAGCCTAAAAGTGTCCTGATTTACATTCTCTCTGTCAAATACTGGCCACTTATGTAAGAAATTGCCCAAAAGTTTATTAAGGCAGGGATTTTCAGAGGAGGTCATGGGCATTAGAAACCCAGCCTAGTAATAGGAACAAATCCCCTTAGATTCCAGTGGATTTCTCCAGCTCAGCAGAAAATCTTACCTAGGCCACCAAAATATATTTTTAATAGCGCGATTAAAAATCTCCAAATGCTGCTGAACATTGTCCACTACTGCCTTTTAGCCACATGCCAAAGACAGAGTCAGTCCCTGGCATGCTGCAGTTTTAAAGCTCAGTGTCTTCAAATGAGCCAGCTGTGCCCAAAGGAATTAAGAGGACTCTTAAAAAACCCCCTGATCTCACATTTGTGCTGTAATCATCAGGTACATTGATGGGAGTAGGTTGGAGTGTGTTCTGGCTTTAACTCTGAAATCTCTAGGATTTATGACTTAAAAAAAAATAAAAGAAAACCTTAAGCATTATCTGAACACAATTTAATTTCATCTACTTCATCCATTGGTGCTCTGAAAAACCTTCATTTCCCCTTGGAACTGAGTCTTAAGCCCTGTGCTCCAGCCCATGAGGGGCAGCACAGAGCCCAATACCTGGGATTATTTATACTGACAAGCAATTCTTGCATGACTGAACAATTCCCATTAATTTCTCGAGCTTATCTGAAGTACCTGTGGGCTGTCAGGCTACAACACATTTGTGGCTTAGTTTCTCTTTGATTAGCCAATGCCAGCCCAGAGTTGACTGGATTCTCATCTGACAGGTCTCAGCATTTTACAGGCGAGTTCAAGAGAATCTGACCCAACTGTGCTCTCAGCAGATGGAGAAATTTCCAAAATATTTGATGTTTGGGGTTATTTTTTGGTTGGTTCTTTTTGTGTGTTTTTGTTTTGTTTTGGTTGTTGGGGGTTTTTTTGTTTAGTTTTGGGGTTTTTTTTGTTTTTTGCTTGTTTGTTTGTTGGTTGGTTGGTTGGTTAGTTGGTTGGGTTTTTTTTTTTTTTTTGCTTTTGTCTGCTTTTGGTTTTTGCTTTTCTTTGTTTGTCTGTGTTTTTTGGTTTTGGGTTTTTTTTCTTGTCAACTCCCATTGATAAATTTTGCTCCTGCCTCTGCTGCACTTTTCTCTGCCTGTTTTCTGGTTTGGAACATGCACCTAAAGCAATTCCTTCCAATCCCCAAGACAGCAGAGAAGCACCTTTGACAAGACACTGAGGAACTCCTTCTCCAAACCTCACTTTTTGCACACTGGGGTTTTTCTCTGAGACATTTGAAGGCTTGGCTGAGGATGTTGCTCTGAAGAACAAGACTCCAGCTTCATGTGCAGCTGTCCTGGTGCTGCCCTCCCTGTGCTGGACAGCTGAAATCCTGCCCAGGAGTCACACAAAGCTTCCTTAGAGTGGCACCACCAAAGTGACAGCAGGACCTCAGCTGGCTGTCCCTGAGCAGGAAACATCTTTAAAATACACCTCCCTCAACGTTTATCCATCAAGGAAACTGCCTGACCTCTGAAATGAGAAGCAGGAGTTTGTGAGGAGTTGGTTATCCCTGAGACCAGTGTTCTGGTGAAGCCCAAGGAATGGACTCCATGAACTCCTCGCTCTCCTGCTCCCCACAGATTTATTTTGGTAAGTCTCCACAAAAAAGAACTGAAGCTCTCCAAAAACACCTCTCCCCTCAGGTTATTCCTGTTGGTGCTTTGAAGGGTCACAAGCAAACAGAGACCTGAGCTTTCCAGCCAAAAAAAAGCCCAGTTTTTATGTTATTATTTATTCTTCTGAAAGTGAAACCCCTGACTTCCAGCAGGGAGCTGGAGCACTGTGACCCAGCAGGTATTTCCTCTGCCCCAAGCACAGCTATTGCCAGAACTGCACCCAAACAGCAATCCAGGCCCTTTGGGGGAAATTTTGAGGCTGTGTCCAGAACGTTCATTAGTGCAATTAAAGCCATTAGCTGGTTCTGAGGCCATGTCCTGACTCAGCCAGGGACTGGGGTTGGCTGCACACGCCCTGAACTCTCTCCACCACACACAAGTGATGTTGAGTGTTTGGACAGTTTTGACCCTGTCTCACAAAAACACGATACTCCCTGGGGGCTCTGGGGGAGGGCAACCAGCCCTTATCAATCGGGAGAAGACGCTGCAGCTCCAATTCCCGCCGATGGAGAAGCCAGATTGAGAATGTAATTATCCTAATTAACTTCATATCTGGAACTCATCTCTTTTTATACAAACAGCAGATTCCAAGCAGGCCACCGGCTTCTTTTTGCACAGAGCAGTGGTTTTATCTCGTTGAGGGGCGTGTTGGCAACACAAGCTCTGGCTGTGCAGGCAAGGAGGACTCTTGAGGACTCAGGATCCTGTTGGCCCGTGGAAATCTTTGCCTTTGCTAACTCCCTCCCACCACTCCAGCCTGGCTCCACAAGGAGTTCACGAACCTTCTCGGGATCATCGGGGCTTGATGCAATCAACTGTGAAGCATTAGCTCTAAATATACAACTGGGAGGCCAGTTCTGCTTCAACACACAAACACTCATGGCAGAGGATGAGCAAGCAGCCAGCCCAATTTGCAAGGGGAACTTTAACTAATAATCCAAGCAAGCTGCAAGGAAGGCAGCAGCGAGTGGGGGATCGTTGCTTTGCCCTTTGGAGATGGCTAAAGTTAGGGGCAAACTGGCAGGAGGCCACCCAGAGCTTTTGTCCTTGTCCATGGAGCTAAATACAGCAGCTCATTCCGCTTTATTTACTTGTTTAGGTGATTTTTGGCAACTCCAAGCGTGTCCCTGGTGCAAATCCCCCGTGTGAGGACAGATGATTGAAAAACAACTGCAGCAGGCCAAGAGACCCAGAATTCAACTTCTGCAGGGAAAATAAACACTGAAAGAACCCAAGCTCACAAAGCAGAACAACATCTCAGTCCAGAGACTAAAGCAAACACATTTCACTCTTTGAATCTCCTCGTGTTTCAGCAACCAAGAAATTCTCGGAAGTATTCGGGGCAAGAGGGAATGTGCTGGTGTCACATTCTCTGTCAACAGCTGTAAAGGAGATGTGCATCCAACCTCTCTCTGTGGCGATGCCAGACCCTGCCTGCCCAAAAAGGAACACCAAGCCCTTCCTAGGAATTTTTTGGAAGATGTTATTAAGTGTCTGATTTTGGCAGACAAACAAAGCCGTTTGTCCCGGTTTTTTACTGCCTGTTGAAAAGAAAGTGATAGTGCAGATACTTCCCATCAGAAAATACCAACAAGCAACTTATCATCACTGCAAGAGAGCTAACGACATTTCCACTGAGGGGTTTTTGGCACTGACAGCTGACTCAGAACAGTTGTTGGTGGCTGGGACAGATGGACTTCATATATTAAAAGAAAGGAAATGAGAACTTCTACTCCATAGATTTTAAAAAGCCTTTTGCGAAATCCAACCTATTACCAAGGCCTCCGAATTAAACCAAAAGGAGATTTGAATATAATGAGCTTTAAAACTGAGATGTGCCTGGGACTTGCCCGTATCTCCCCATTAAGGGCTACACAGGATCAGCATGTTCTATTTTCAACAGGAAATACTTGAGAGTTTTGGGAGGGTCTCCACAGCTCTGCCCTCAGCCCAGCACGTGAAAACCTCTCAAATCCAAATATTTGTTTCCACGGGGAAGCTGGCAAGGACAGACCTGGAGGCAGAACTGCTGTCAGTCCCAAGCCCCACTCTCCATCAGCACCGCCGGGAGCTTCCTCTGCTTTAATTATGACCATGGCATTTCCCTGATGTGCAGAATCTTTGGAGGCTTTCAGTGCCTGGAGCTGGGAATGCTCTGAACGCTCCATGCTTCACTGGCTCCCATTCCATGGCAATGTTTTAAGGCCATGATCAAGAGCAGGGGTTGTTCTGGCAGCAACACACAGGAGGAGGCAACCCCAGCTCACAGCACTTGGGAGTCAGAGCAGCACCTCAGAGTCTAGAGCAGGTCAGATTTGGGATCTCAGCATCCTGGGAGCTTTGTCTCCTTCTTTTCATGGGTTTTTTTTTTCTTTTTTTTTTCTCCCCCAAGTAATCAGTTGGCACAGACACATCCCTCCAGTCACACTCCCATCCCACTATCCAGCACCAGCCCTGCAGGCTCCAGTAAATGTCTAATTTTATGTACTGCTGACAGCATAACCCTGTTTTAGTGGGGTGCCCCCAGTACCTGAAGTCAGGCGTGGTGGAAGAAGAAACCTTTTTATTCTCAACCTCACTCTGCCCCATCTTTTGGTTTTATGACCCCAAATATAAACATTACTGGAAATCAACACAGGATGAGGCACTTGGACTCTGAATTTAATGGAAAGCAGAGCCTGGTACCACGGGGTTCACTCACCAGGGGAATGTTCTCAGGCAGAGGTGTGAAACCAGTGGGGTTTGGCTGCTTTTAGCAACTATTGTCTGTCTGAAGTAGTGCAGAAACATCTGGAGTTTGTTTCTTCTCTTCCTATCTTTTAGGCCAGATTCAACAGGACACTTGGGCTCTGGAAAGCCAGAAAGGAAGGAAATGGGGCACCTTTCTACCCTGCAGCCCCACTGTGAGGGAAAGTCGTGCTCAGTCTGTGGTTTTTCCCATTCCAAGGGAGCAGCTGGGTCCATGGTTAGCACCAGGCAGACTGTGTGATGCTCTGGGATCAGGCACTCCTGATTTCTCCTGCTGAAGCTGCTTCTGCTCCAAACCACAGCAAAGCAAGTGAACAGCAGAGCGTGGAGCGCGTGACAACCCTCTGCTTGTTGGGGATGAGTGTCAGAGTCATCTTCACACCCCTCCGCTGACTGATCGGGTAAATAGTGCCCAAATCTCACTTTATTTGAGACCCAAAGCGACTCTCCAAGTTCTCTGGAGTCGCTGGAGGGTTGTTTTTTGTCCTTAGATAAACTGTTGGAAATATTTCCATTCACCTCAGCTTTGAGCTGACCCAAAACAGTGACTGGTGAGTGTGTGCACGCTCAGCCCCGTGTATTTTGGTACTCAGCTGTAGGCTGGTTGTCAGCCTAACCCCACTCCACCCCAGCTTCTCCTCCTGCCATCTGGGCAGAGGGGGGGATGACAACGCGAGCCCACCGGCTGCTGTCCCCCTCCTCATCCCCCCAGCTATTAATAGCCAGACAACAAATGAGCCCAAATTCATTCCTGAGTGGAATTGGCAAATGTTTTTGCAATTAAAACTGCAAACATTCACGCGGGGCCCCCCGAACAATAGGCGCCTGTGCCTGGTCCTGAATAGGCACTAGTGTCCGCCCTGCCCGCCTGCCGAGCCTGCACATTCCTGGCACCCTCAGCCCTGGACCCGCTCCTTGCTGAGCTGGGTTTTGGGATGTTTCCCCGTGTCCCATGCTCCCCGCAGCATCCGGCAGGTCCTTGTTGCTGCGGTGTCCCGTCCCCATCCNCCCGGCCCGTGTGCTGTCCCGGCGGCTCCCACGCTGTCCCCGCATCCCCCCGCGCCCGGGACAGCGCATCCCTCCCCTCCCCTCCCCGTCCCTCCCCTCCCTTCTCCGGGGCGAGGGTCGCGGCAGCGCATCCCTGCGGGGCAGGGGCAGGGGCTGGGACCGCGGCAGGGGCAGGGGCAGGGGCCGCGGCAGGGGCAGAGGCAGAGGCAAAGGCAGGGGCAGAGGCAGAGGCAGGGGCAGAGGCAGGGGCAGGGGCAGCGGCAGGGGCAGCGCATCCCTGCCCTTCACCCGGGATCGCGACGAGGGCGGCGCATCTCCCCCTTTTCCTGGGATAGCAACCGGAGCAGCGCATCCATCCTCCTTCTCTCACTCCAGGATGGGGACGGGGGCAGCGCATCCCTC
>VWYE01021379.1:559935-575860 GCA_013398995.1 Alaudala cheleensis | reverse complement strand
GGGGGCGGGGGTGCTGCCGAGCCCGGTCCCGGCTCCGCGGGGGCTCCGGCGGGGGGCGGGCCCGGCACGGCTCGGGAGGGGAGGGGACACGCACCGCACCCCCGGGCAGGGCGCGCCCCGGGCCCGCCGCCTGGGAGAGGGGATGGGCCCGGCACTGGGACGGACCCCTGTGAGTGGGGAGAGGGGATGAGCGGGGCAGTGGGATCCCTGTGAGTGGGGAGGGGGGTGATTCCTGCAGTGAGACCCCCGTGAGTGGGGAGAGAGGATGATCCCGGCAANAGGATCGGTTCGGGAGCAGCGGATCCCGGTCCCCGGGCGGCGGGGCGAGCGGCGGGCGGTGCGGGGCGGTGCGGGCGCTGCCGGCCGGTACTCACCGAGCAGGGGCAGGAGCAGGAGCCGGAGCAGCTCCGGCCGCCGCAGCGCCATGATGGGGTGTGCGGAGCCGAGCCGAGCCTNGGGGAGGGGACACGCACCGCACCCCCGGGCAGGGCGCGCCCCGGGCCCGCCGCCTGGGAGAGGGGATGGGCCCGGCACTGGGACGGACCCCTGTGAGTGGGGAGAGGGGATGAGCGGGGCAGTGGGATCCCTGTGAGTGGGGAGAGGGGATGGGCCCGGCAGTGGGACCCCGCGGGCTGGGAGAGGGGATGGTCCTGGCAGTGGGATGCTCGTGAGTGGGGAGGGGGATGATTCCTGCAGTGAGATCCCCGTGAGTGGGGAGAGAGGATGATCCCGGCAATGGGACCCCTGTGAATGAGGAGAGGGGATGATCCCGGCAATGAGACCCCCGTGAGTGGGGAGAGGGGATGGTCCTGGCAGTAAGATCCCTGTGAGTGGGGAGGGGGATGGTCCCATCAGTGGGATGTCCTCACGGTGAGATGAGCGGCCGTTCCTGCCCGTGGGACCCCCGCCGGATGAGGAGAGATGGAGATCCCGGTAGTGAGACCCCCGTGAGTGGGGAGAGGGTCGGTCCCCTTAGTGGAACCCCCAGCCGGAAGGGAGAAGGAGTGATCCCGCTCTTTAGACCCCCGTGGGTGGGAAGAGGGAGTGATCCTGGCAGTGGGACCCCCACGGGAGGGCAGAGGGATGGTCCCAGCTGTGGTGCAGAGAGGGGCACCCACTGGGTGAGCTCTGTGGAGAGTGACAAACTCACCCCGGTAAAGCACTGGGAGGACATAAATGTTTTTGAGCCAGGATATTAGCAACATTTTGGTTATAAAACCCGTCCAAGTTTTGCTCCAAAGTAAGTGTTTCCCCCGTGTATTTAACAAGAACCCCTCAAAAGAGATTTCTCTGAGAATTTGCCCTAAAAAGCCAACTCTCATTGGTCTGTGAGTTTCACTGTAAACTTCCAACAACTTAAAGTAAGCAAGAAACATAAACAAGCAGCTGGGCAGAGAATGCTGCTCTTGAGGAACTTCCTGAGTCATAGAATCACAGACCGGTTTGGGTTGAGAAGGACCTTAAAGATCATTTATTTCCACCCCCCATAGACACAGACACCTTCCCCCAGCCCTCATGCTGGACCAAATCCTTTCTGACACAGCCAAATGTTCAATTTAGCGACTTTGCCCTGAAAAGTGGCTTTGCACAGAGAACATCCTGAGCTGCTGTGTGGTCCTCAAAAGTGCCCCAGGACCTTTTTCTTTGATTAACAGCAACAAAAATTATCAGCGTGGGACAGTGGCCCCGAAGCGAGCGAGTTCTGTGCTAATGCTGGCTCTTGCGTCACTGCCAGCAGAGGCTGATGAGGATGTAATTAAGAAGCTGTTGAAGATCAAGCAGCTGGAATGAAAGCCAGAGCTCTCCTCTGCTCTGTAAACCAGCTCAGCAGAGCTGGCAGAAGTTAAGGGATGTAAAAATGTATTTAACCTGATAACGTGGCAGATCTAACTCGAGACGCTAATGAGTAGATTTAAAGGGCTGATCTGAGCCCGGTGAAATTAATACAGGGAGTCTCATCAATTCTAATGGCCAGATGGGACATTTCCCTGAGGATGAAGGGGAAGGAATAGCCTAATGAGGCTGTATGCCTTAAAACCTGACTCTGGCAATCTTTGGGCTGGGTCCCTGTCGAGTGAGGAATCATTTTAACACAGTGCATTTGGGCTGCTCTGACAGGAGAAGTAAAATGTGATGACAGTGAATATAATCAGCGATAAAGTGCAATCACTGAAGTGTCAGGATCCTCTTTAGCTTCCAGCAGCAGCTTGATCAGGGCAGAGACAAGATGAGACAAAAGAGACAAAGAAGGATGGGAGGTCTCTAGCTGGACTGCAGGAAAAAAAAGAAAATTATTTCACTTTGGATGGTGCTTGGAGCAACCTGGTCTGGTGGAAGGTGTCCCTGCCTGTGGCAGGGGGTGGAGCTGGATGACTTTTGAGGTCCCTTCCAACCCAAACCATTCTGTGCTGCTCTGGCTGGGGATAAGCCGTGCTGGGACAGCCACAGGAGGGCTGTGCTGAGGTGTGTCAGTTCCCCCACGCCATCTGGGCCACTCGAGGGGCAGCTGGAGCTGCTCTGAGGAGTTCTCCTAAGCCTTGATTTCCCTCTCCAGGCTGCTGGAGCTCAGCCTGGGCATGCCCTGAGGGTGTGATTGTGAATAATCAGTGCAGGCACAGGCCAGGTTTGGAGTCAACTGGCAGAGCAGATATCACCTTCATGGGTGACACCAGGGCGTGAAACCTTGGGCATCATCTCAGATATCCATCCTGCACCAGAGGGAGGTGCCAATTGTTGTCTCAGGCTGATACAACCTGTGCCAGCTCTTCTCTTTGTGCTGCCTCTGTGGTTTCATTGCAGCCAGGTCCTGCCTTTTCAGCTGCCATCGCCTCCGAGGAGCCCTTTGAAACGTGAAACTCAGCAAGCTCAAGGAGTCACAATAAATATTAGACAGGAATTGTAGTGCCCATCAGCCTGGGATGGCAAAGCACTGCTGTGTAAAACATTGATGTTCACACACAGATGGAGCTCCCTTCTCCTTATTTAATGGTCAAACAAGTAACTGGAATAAAATCCGTGCTGAGGGCAGCCCTGTGTGGCACAGGGATGGATTCAGGAATGAGGAGGGACCTCTTCCTATGATTTCATTGTTTTCTGAAGGGTTTTCCAATCCATGCTCCAAACAAGAAGGGGAATCTGCAGGATGATAGGAAGGGAGAACAGGAGCCTTCCCAAGCTCCAGGACATGTGTGGGGAGTGATGGAGAACAAAATGGGGGATAAGGCAGTTTTAAGAACTGCCTTATCATTCCTGGCACTTTTAAGAACAGGAGGGTGACCAACAGCTAAACTGGGGAAAAAAAAACAAACAAACCCTTAGGGATTTCTGAAGGATGTATGGAGCATGTTGTCCATCAGGTGTTTGGGATCTGAAGGAGACTCAGAGAAAATGGATCCTTTTGATGCTTGCAGTGCCTGGAGGCCCAAACTGAGTTTCAAGCCCTGCTGGGAAGAAGCTGCTCAAACCTGTAATAGCAGGCTGTGCCTGTCACAATGGCTTTTCAATAGCAGTCCACATGGCAGCAGCAATGTGATTATCCAGGGCACCAGGGCTCCCAGGACTCTGCCAGCGAGCTGTGCCATACCTTGTGTGGGGAGGAGCAGCCTGTCTGAGCCCTCAGGGCTGTCCATCTGCACCCTCCCCAGCCAGCAGCTTCGCTCCAGACCTCTTTAACTTGGATGCTGTGATTGTGGCAGGCCACTGCTGGCCTGGGAAGAGGGAGGTCCTGGCAGACAGCTCCACCAGAGAGAGGGTTTGGCTGCTCTCAGAGGTGGGAGCAGCACTGGGGGGGAGGATCTGTTCTGTTAAAACTTTACACAAAAGAGGAGGGTTCTGGGCCACTGTGTTTTCTCAGGGGGAAAATAGCAGCAGATGTGATTTTGTTGGATGATCTGAAGTGTCTCCAGAGCCACCTTTGCATGTGACAGATGGAAGGTCGCGGGGGATGTGCGTAACTGGTGACAGAATGGCCACCATCCACAGGAGAGGAAAAGTCTCCCTGGAGCTGCACTGAGGTGAGCAGGAGCTGTAACCCACCCGTGGCTGAACAGGCCTGGTTCCCCTTGGTGGGACAGGACCTCTCAGTGTGACTGGGCAGGATGTTTGGAAGCAAAGCCCTGCCTTGTCCTGGCGGATTTCTAGGGTCAGTTTAGACTCTGCAGGTTTGTGTTTATGCTCATCACTGCTGATCTCAGGAGCCGTTTGCACCAGATCATTCTCAGCAGCTCTGGGAAGAGATGCAGGCGTCTGGCCTGTGTCCATCCCTCTTTCACACCCCTCCTGCTGCTCGGGCAGCTTTTTACGGATGGCCTCGTGCTACAATGCCTCTCACTCCTAGCTGAAGACAGCATCTCTTTTTTAGTCTGCTGGAGTCTAGACAAGCTGTTGATTCCCTGGTGTCACAGACCATGACCCCACTCCTACACCAGCCCCATCATTTCCCCCTAGTTCATAGCTCAGGCATATGCTCATCTATTTTGAATCATTTGTATGTGTGAGGCTGAGTGGCTCCTAATCTCGTCTCCCTCCCGGGGCGTCAGTCACACTGGCATGTGCCTTTTCCCTGTCTGCCTCCCTCTCTTTATGGACTGTGGGTATTTTTAACTCCACCCTCTAATTAGAGGCAGTATTCTCGGGATATTTCGTGCGCAAGGGCTCTCTCACGTCTGTGGTCAGCAGGGCAGGCAGTGAGCTCTGGGGGCCGGCCCTGCTCGGAAACCTTCCTGCTGAATAAACACGCTCCAGCAGCAGAGCCTGGGGTGTGGGCAACGCCTGCATTCCTCGGGGGCTGCCTGGGGTGACAGCTACCCAGAGGAGCCAGCTAACCCCCAGAGACAGGGCCACAGCTGCCTCCTCGTCCTGCAGCACAGCGCCGTGCCTGCTCTGAGCTCCCTGCAGCTGCCTCCGAGCTGCGCGCTCATTTCTCCTCACCTGGAGCAGCCGCATCCCTGGGGACATCCCCGAGCTGAGCTCCCTTACCCTGTGCTGGTGCAGGCATGGAGAAGACAGCGATACTCATTGGAGGTGGCCTTGAACCAGGTGTCCCCAAGCAGGACCTTGTCTCCTTGTCCTCCCAGCACGGAGCAGCGCTGCCTGCCCGGCTCCAGCACCCTCCAGAGCCGCAGCCTGCTGGAAGCTGTGGCTCAGCCGCGGTGCATGGCTGCTGTGAGCAGGGCTTTCCTCTCTCCCTGCCGAGCAAACAGCATCTGGCTGGCCCAGGGCAGCCCCCGGGCAGCCTGTGGCGTGCTGCACATCTCCTGTTCGCAGCCAAGCGCTCACTGCTGTGCCACAGCCCCCAGCAAAGGCAGGCCAGCTGGGCACTGCACGTCACACTGACTGTGCCCTCGCCAAGGCCAGCTGGGGTGGCACCAGCCCGGCAGGGCAGGGTGGGTGCGTTGGTGACCCAGCTCAGGTCTCAGCGCTGCTGTTGTCACTGACAGCAAGCGCTGCTTCCCAGGCTGGGGCTGCCTGGAGAAGGTGGATGCAACTCCCTTTCCTCTGCTGGCGTGTCGGAGCAAGGGTGGGCTGTCAGGGGAAAGGGGAGGCTTCCTCTCTCTCCTGATGCCGTGATCCCGTGCAGACTCTGGTGCACAGGCACGCTAATAACTGTTAGAGATAAAGCTCTGTGGAATTTATCTCTGTTCTTGAACGACAATGAGGAACACAGAGGGAAAAACATTTGCTTCAGGAGAGTGAGGATGTTCTGCAAAGCTCCGGCTCCCGCAGTCCTGGTCTCAGGCTTCTCATGCCCTGGGGCAGAAGGAGCTGCTCTGCTTCCTCGGCATCATGGCAGGAGGGCAGCCGGGTCTCCAAATCCAGCCTGTGCGGGTGAGAGCAGCCTCCTTTGGCAGTGCCCCTCCCTGCAGACCCACCTCCCTGTGATCCCCCGTGCTCCTTCCCTTCCTGAGTCACTGTTTACTCTGGCTCCGGGGGCTGCTGCTGCTGCTGTGGAGCAGCCTTGTCTGCGAGCTGGATTTTCCAAGCCCTCCAAGGTTGTTTTGACATGCCTGACTCACAGTCCGGTGTCAGCCAAGGGTCTCCCACCACCCAGGCAGCACCTTGCTCGCCAAGCAACACACGCCCCGGGGCAGGCAGTTGGGCAGGCAAACACCTCTTGCATTGCTTTATTGTTTAATAAGTGCCTTGGGTTTCACCATCCAGCTCTTCTCCGTGTGAACCTCTGGCTAAAGCTGGTTTTCATGGCTCTTGATGGAAATCAGTCGGGTTCTGCACTGCCAATGTGATCAAGTGCAGCAGTTGCTTGGAAAGGAGTCAAGGATTTAATTCTTGTTTGTCTCTTGAGTCCCTGTTGGTGCTTATTTCCCTGCCCCATCTACCTGATGGCTTATCCAGGTGGAGGCATCCCTCACCTTTGGATCTCAAGCAGTCACAGGGGAGGGCTTGTCTCATGAAAAGAGCTGCTCAGGCTCCCTTGGAGGATCAGGGATTTCATGGTCTGGGGCCTGGCTCCTTTAGGACTTTGGGTTTCTGGAGGGTTGTGAGGCTGGGGGGAATTGCTTTGTGTCACTGAGTGCCATTCCTGAAAATGATAAGAGTTTTTTAGCATAAATAAACTCTGTGTTCTGCTTTCTTTTACAGCATCTTAATGCACATTTAACTCTAGTGAATAAGATGAATGGGAAAACATCCTTAAGCCCTACTGCTGGTAGAAATCCAGCCTAACTCTTGGTCCCCTCCCTGGGCAGCCTGGTGGAAGCAGTGTCCTGCTGCCTTGCTCTGGAGTGCCGTGCTTGGTTTGGAGGAGGAGGAGCAGGACCTTAATCTCTGCCAGTCGAGTGGTGCTTGCAAAGACGATTAGACATATGCCAGCTAATTCATAGTAAACAGGATGGAGGGAGAATTTGCCACTTATAAATGGCAGATGAGCAAGCCCATCATTGCTGTCACTCCCGGGTAATACAGGCTGACATAAGCCCAGTTTAGCTGCAAGTTTATCATTGCTAATCCTGCTGGTCCTTGCCTCCCTGCTCCATCCTCTGGGCATCTTCCTGTGTTTTGTCTCTTTCTCCCTCACTCCTGATATCCCATCTTGGGGGCAGAAAAATTCCTCAGCATCCCCCACCCTCTTCCCAATACCCTTGTCTGCCAAGGAATGTTTGTCTTTCTCCTGAAAGTGCCCCTGTGCAGATTGAAGCTATGGGGAAGATCTTGGGGAGGTTTTGGATAGACTCCCCAACCCCAGTGTACCTCTCATCACCTTCATTTGCTCTCTGCCCCTCTTGGTGCTGCTTCTTCACATGAGGCACCATTGCCCAGGTCCCTTCCAGGAGTGCTTGTCTCCCGTGTCATCGATGCTCCTGCACCACCCACATGTGGGGTTGGGGCTCAGACCCTCCAGGGGCTCTGCTCAGTGCTGGATCCCACCCAGCCTGGAGTTTATCCCATACTTTTCCCCAAACAGACACTCCCCTGGGCTCTGTGTGAGCAGCACCACAGGAAATTTTATCTTGGCACCACCCTGCTGTTTGGAGAGCCACGTGGCCAAGCCAAACACCATCCTCTGGAGGGGAAGGTCAATGTCCATGTGGGAGAGCAGTGGCCACAAAGCCTGGCTGTGGGAATACAAAGTTGGATGGCCCCAGCCAGACATGGGACCAGTGCTGAGTCTTATCTCTGCCCCACTGAGGGACTCTGGGCTCACTCCAGAGTGTGGCAAGCCCAGCTGGGATGCAAATCCTGCTCCCTCTGTACCTGTGTGGGTGCTACAGGACAGCAGTGGGAGCCAGACCAGTGACATTTTCCTGGAAGTCCTGTTGGGTTTCCTTCCCAGTGGTGATACAAGTGTCCAGGCTGTCCCTGCTTGACCGAGCCACCCACGCAGAAAATGTGGCTTTTTTTGTGGTACTCCCAGCAATGTCTCAGAAACGTTGCCCTGCTGCGCTCCTCCATTCAGTTCAACTCCCTCCCCCTTCGTGTGCCCTGCCTGGCCTTCATCCCTTGGATTGGATCAGCTGGAGAAAGGAGGTCAGAGACAGGAATGCCATGAACCCAACCCCTCCCCTGGGGCGGGGTGACGGGAGGTGCCTTCAGGTGGTTTGGGGCAAGCGAAGGGGTCCGAGGCTCCTTGTGCTGCCCGGGGGCAGAGCATCCTTCCCTGGGGAAGAGCCCTCCTCGGGAGGGCTGAGGGTGCCGAGCCGTGGAGCACCGCTGGGATGAATTTCTCCAGCCCAGGAGTTCCCCCTTGTGGCAGGAGGCTCGGGCTGGTGCGGGGATCTGCCGGAGAAGGCTCTGGATGCGCTGGGATCTTCCAGAGGATGCTCTGTGTGTGTGTGCGGTTCTCACCCGCCAGGCTGCAGAGAACCGGCGCTGGCTTTGCCATTCCCTCGGCCACGGGGGTGCCTGGCTGGGCTCGGCAGAGCTCCAGGCTCTGCATCTCCCCCCGTTTGTCCCTCACCTCACAGGGGGTGTTGCTCCAACCCCACATGTGGTGCAGGAGCATCGATGACACGGGAGACAAGCACACCTGGAAGGGACCTGGGCAATGCCTCCTCATGTGACGAAGTAGCACCAAGAGGGGCAGAGAGGCAAATGAAGGTGACGAGCGGTGCACTGGGTCCCTCTGCTCCCCGTCCGTGTGGGCGGGCTCCGTGAGAACAGCCCTCGATCCCTGCAGGCACAGGGATGCTGCGGGCTGCGAGTGATGGAGAGCCCGTTCATGAGTTCACAGCTGCTCTGGGGGCTGCAGCCGAGCTGTGTGACACAACCAGCACCCGAGNTGGTTTGGAGGAGGAGGAGCAGGACCTTAATCTCTGCCAGTCGAGTGGTGCTTGCAAAGACGATTAGACATATGCCAGCTAATTCATAGTAAACAGGATGGAGGGAGAATTTGCCACTTATAAATGGCAGATGAGCAAGCCCATCATTGCTGTCACTCCCGGGTAATACAGGCTGACATAAGCCCAGTTTAGCTGCAAGTTTATCATTGCTAATCCTGCTGGTCCTTGCCTCCCTGCTCCATCCTCTGGGCATCTTCCTGTGTTTTGTCTCTTTCTCCCTCACTCCTGATATCCCATCTTGGGGGCAGAAAAATTCCTCAGCATCCCCCACCCTCTTCCCAATACCCTTGTCTGCCAAGGAATGTTTGTCTTTCTCCTGAAAGTGCCCCTGTGCAGATTGAAGCTATGGGGAAGATCTTGGGGAGGTTTTGGATAGACTCCCCAACCCCACTGCACCTCTCATCACCCTTATTTGCCTCTCTGCCCGTCTTGGTGCTGCTCCTTCATGTGAGGCACCATTGCCCAGGTCCCTTCCAGGAGTGCTTGTCTCCTGTGTCATCGATGCTCCTGCACCACCCACATGTGGGGTTGGGGCTCAGGCAACGGGCTCAGACCCTCCAGGGGCTCTGCTCAGTGCTGGATCCCACCCAGCCTGGAGTTTATCCCATACTTTTCCCCAAACAGACACTCCCCTGGGCTCTGTGTGAGCAGCACCACAGGAAATTTTATCTTGGCACCACCCTGCTGTTTTGGAGAGCCACGTGGCCAAGCCAAACACCATCCTCTGGAGGGGAAGGTCAATGTCCATGTGGGAGAGCAGTGGCCACAAAGCCTGGCTGTGGGAATACAAAGTTGGATGGCCCCAGCCAGACATGGGACCAGTGCTGAGTCTTATCTCTGCCCCTCTGAAGGACTCTAGGCTCACTCCAGAGTGTGGCAAGCCCAGCTGGGATGCAAATCCTGCTCCCTCTGTACCTGTGTGGGTGCTACAGGACAGCAGTGGGAGCCAGACCAGTGACATTTTCCTGGAAGTCCTGTTGGGTTTCCTTCCCAGTGGTGATACAAGTGACCGAGCCACCCACGCAGAAAATGTGGCTTTTTTTGTGGTACTCCCAGCAATGTCTCAGAAACGTTGCCCTGCTGCGCTCCTCCATTCAGTTCAACTCCCTCCCCCTTCGTGTGCCCTGCCTGGCCTTCATCCCTTGGATTGGATCAGCTGGAGAAAGGAGGTCAGAGACAGGAATGCCATGAACCCAACCCCTCCCCTGGGGCGGGGTGACGGGAGGTGCCTTCAGGTGGTTTGGGGCAAGCGAAGGGGTCCGAGGCTCCTTGTGCTGCCCGGGGGCAGAGCATCCTTCCCTGGGGAAGAGCCCTCCTCGGGAGGGCTGAGGGTGCCGAGCCGTGGAGCACCGCTGGGATGAATTTCTCCAGCCCAGGAGTTCCCCCTTGTGGCAGGAGGCTCGGGCTGGTGCGGGGATCTGCCGGAGAAGGCTCTGGATGCGCTGGGATCTTCCAGAGGATGCTCTGTGTGTGTGTGCGGTTCTCACCCGCCAGGCTGCAGAGAACCGGCGCTGGCTTTGCCATTCCCTCGGCCACGGGGGTGCCTGGCTGGGCTCGGCAGAGCTCCAGGCTCTGCATCTCCCCCCGTTTGTCCCTCACCTCACAGGGGGTGTTGCTCCAACCCCACATGTGGTGCAGGAGCATCGATGACACGGGAGACAAGCACACCTGGAAGGGACCTGGGCAATGCCTCCTCATGTGACGAAGTAGCACCAAGAGGGGCAGAGAGGCAAATGAAGGTGACGAGCGGTGCACTGGGTCCCTCTGCTCCCCGTCCGTGTGGGCGGGCTCCGTGAGAACAGCCCTCGATCCCTGCAGGCACAGGGATGCTGCGGGCTGCGAGTGATGGAGAGCCCGTTCATGAGTTCACAGCTGCTCTGGGGGCTGCAGCCGAGCTGTGTGACACAACCAGCACCCGAGCCCGGGCCCCTCTGTGCCCATCTCCGAGCCGGGCAGAGCCTGGGCTCCCCTCTCGCACAGGGAACGGGGAGCGAGAGGCTTTGCAGCTGCCTGCTGACGCTTGTGGCTGATGCTGCAGCAGCCGGGATTGAAGAGGAGGCCCCCACACTCTGCCCTGATCCGGATCCGGCTCTGAGCAGCCTCTGCCAGCCCCGTGCCCGCCCGGGGAGCAGAGGGGAACCGGTTCCCGGCATGAATCAGCACCTCTCTGGATGCTGAGCCGGGCTCCTCACGGCGCGGAGGCGACAGCGCCCGGGCGGCATCGATGTTTATTAATGACTGTATTGGGGATGCTGTTTAGTCACTGCTCCCACGGAGAGGCAGCCGCAGGGGGGGAAGCGGCTCCTCTGTCCTCAGGGGACATCGGAGGCGCCCAGGCAGCGCTTATCTCGCTGATAGCCGGGTCCCACGGGAGGGCTCCGGCTGGCACACGCACGGCTCGCTGCCTCCCCTCCCTGCAGCGTGAGCTCTGCTCCGGAACTGGGGAAACTGAGGCACGGCGGGAGGCCAGGGGTGACAGCAGGACACGGCCTGGCCGTGCTGATCTCCTGATGGGCAGCGGGCTCCTGCCTGCATCTGGCACATCCATGGGGGATTTATTCCTGTGGGAGGGCTGCAGATTTAACTGGCGACAACGACGCGAGCGAAGCCATTAGAGGATGAGGGGGGATGGTCCTTAAAATGCTGGGGTGTGCTCCGGGTGCACAGTGGGGACGTTTTGGCACGGCGAGGAAGCAGTTTGAGGGCTGGGTGCTGTTATTAAACTCTGTGACGGGCGTTTTCCCACTCCGCCATCTGCAGTGCCATGAAACTTGCATGAGATTTGAGATGAAAAGTCTATTTCTTTGAATGAAGTTTTAATAAGATCAAATTGGAAAAAGAAAATAGTGCCTCTTCCCCCTCCCCTCCTGCTCCCCTTCCCTGATTGCTGTTGGATTTAGTCTGGTGGCAAAAACCTCTTGTGAACTGGCAGGGGCCTGGACTGGGAGCTGGGTGTTCGGGGGGTCTCTGCAGGGGATGGGGGTGAATTTGAGGACTGTAAAAGCTGTGGGGTTGCAATGGAGGGGCTGTCCTGGTGCTTGGTGTGGTGAGGGGTTCCCAGCCCATATCAGGGGCTCACACAAGGGACTAAATGACCTTTAAAGGTCCCTTTCCACCCAAAAAGGAGGGCCCAGCCCCTCCTGATTGTTGTGCCAGATCCCTCAGGATGCTGGGAAGGGCTCAGGTGCGAACCCCTTCATTAACCCTCTCTTTGAAATATAATTTGAATGGGCTTAAGCTGAGTCTCTGCTGGGTGAGATGGGCTGGGGGGAGGGGGGATGCTGCCGTGTTCTCAGCTCGGGGCAGCACAGAGGGCAGCTGGCAGCCTGGGGAACCCGGGGATGCTGCCGGTGTGGGATGTGGCCGGTGTGGGATGTGGCCGGTGTGGGACGCTGCTGAGAGGAAATGCTGCGGGTGTGGGATGCTGCTGGGGGGAAAGCTGCCGATTTGGGGTGCTATCGGTGTGGGATGCAGCCGGTGCGGGATGCTGTCGGTGGGAATGCTGCTGACGGGAATGCTGCTGATGGGAGATGTGGGACGCTGTCGGTGGAGATGCTGTCGGTGGGAATGCTGCTGACGGGAGATGCCGTCCCTGCCCGTCTCCGGGCGGGGCGGGGCCGCCAGGGGGAGCCTGCAGCCGCGGCGGGAGCTTCATCCCCAGCCGAGCATCATCATCATCGTCATCATCAGCACCATCCTCCCCGCCGCCCCGGAGTTGGGATGCGCTGCCGGGCTCCCGCGGGATGCTCCTGCCGGAGCTGCGGCTGAGCCTCGGTGCCCTCAGCACGGTGCGAGTCCCACCCTGCCCCAGCCCCCGAGTGCCCGGGCACCAATGGCATCTTCAACGGGGAAGGCCCAGCCCCGAGGGATGCAGCGGGCAGCCTCAGCCGAGGCGGGTGGCGAGGGGAGCTGTGTGGCCCGGTTTGTTCTCCGAGAAGCACGAAGCTCTGCCGGCATCTCCTCATTGCCTGGGGAGTGGCTCACAGCACACGGCTGTGCCCCAGGTGCTCCCGGCGCCGGGACGGGCTGAGCACTCCGGAGCTGGAGCCCAGACCCGCAGGAGCCTGCCCTCTGCTCCTCCTGTGATCAGCAGTTCCCGGGAGTGGCAGGTGGGGACAGGCTCCAGGAAGAGGGTGGGCAGTGCCTGACAGCAAGGGGAAACTGAGGCACAGCCTGGCACTCGTGCTGGGGACAGAGAGAAGAGCAGATTGCAGCCCAGCACAGCTCACCTGGAGGTGCCAGCCCCAGGAGCTGTGCCCAGGTGTGCTGTCAGCCCTGAGCTGGGCTCAGCCCCGTGCCAGCCAGGCAGGACAGGAGGCTCTGGTGGTCTGCAGGCACAAAGGTCCCTTCCCCTGCAGATCCTCGTGGCCACACATGCCAGGAGCCAGGGTGTCCCTCTGGCACAGGGGCTGTGACATGCCACTGCCCTGCTGCAGCCTCACCAGTGGTCAGTAAGCCATCTCTCTGGTCCTCCTGCCTCTGCCAGCTTCTGCTCCAATGCCAGAGGGCTAGCACTGCCCCAGCTGGGACAGGAGCACACAGGTACCTCCAGCTTCACCTCTTCCTGCATCTGGGAAGGCTCAGGGAGAGGTGAGAAGGTACCTGGAGCTCAGGGAATGTGTTAACATGAGTGGCATTCCTGGAAAAGCAGGCACAGATTTAATTCACTCTGCAACGTGGGCTGGATCCTGCTGCTGGATCCTCCACCATGGATCCTGAGTGCCTGAAATGTCCGTGGAGGTGGTGCTGCATCCAGTGCCAGCTATTTTGGGCAGGTGTCAGTGCCCTGCTCCTCATCCCCCCTCACTCCACGTGCCCTGGCTGCTCTGTGGCATCCTCCCTAAGCAGTGGGTGGCTGGGGACTGCTGCAGTCCCAGGGAGCAGGCTGAGGGTGCCAAGCAGAGGGATGAAAGGCCGGGAGGGACCGGGAGGTGCCCCAGGACAAGCTGAAGGACAGGGCAGGGTGAATGACGAGTCAGTGGCTCTGGCACCTGGTCTGGCCCTGCCTGTCCCTGCCCACCGGGGTGGCCCCTCTGGGTTCCCCCTCTCCATATGGCTGTGGATGTCTGGAGATGCGTTTGACACCCTTGGATGGGTAATAAATAGAATCAGGCCCGCTGCCTTCTGTTTTGATTGATTCCATTTGTTCTGCATAAGCAGCTCCTTCCCCTTGCCAAGGCTCAGCTCCTGGGGAAGGAAGATGCTGAGAGATGGAGGGGCCCAGTCTGGCTCTGCTGGGAATGTCCCCAAGGCTGAACTCTGACAGGGACACCCAGCAGTGCCAGGACTGCCTCTGCAGCAGGTTTTGGTTAAGAAGGGAAACTGAGGCTGGGAAAGGTGATGTGCTGTGCCCTGGGGATGCGCAGCAAGGCGGGGGTGCCTCTCAGGTCTAGCAGCTCTTTCTCTGCTGCTGGGTGGGGATGAAGCCACCCAGACTGGCAAGCAAAGAGTGATCCAGTGACATCAGCCACCCCGTGGGTGACTTGCACTGCTCTGCCATGGGCTCGAAGGGAAAATGACTTTATAAATGAGCTTGACATGAAAATGAGCACAGGAGCCAGAATTCCTGGCTTCCCTCACTGGCTTGGTTGGAAACAGCAGCCTCGGGCCCGTCTGGTGCCTCCCTGCCTCAGTTTCCCCGAGCAGGAGAGGCTGTTTATCCATCAGGAGCTGGGGAACCGGCAGGTTTGGGAGCAGGAGGGATGAGAGGCTGGAAGCTCAAAGCCAGGGGGGCTGGTCCATGGGCTCCTGTGGGGCAGCACAGCAGAGACAGCCCGAGCCGTGGGCAATGAGTGGGGGGCTGGAGGGACCCCAGAGCCATCACCCTGGTGGTTTCCCTTGTGCAGCCCCACTTCCCTCTCACTTGCCTGGAGACCCCCGGCAGAAGGAGGGATGGGGTTAAAATCATGGCCCCACCCCGGAGCTGCCGTGCCCCCCGGGTGAGTCAGAGGGCCGGGGGTGCGCGTTCCTGCACCGCAGCCACGTCAGGGGGAGCGGGTGTAGGCCCGAAGGACACAGCTGCCTCCTCTCCGCGTCCTCTCACTGCTCCTCTCCTCCTTCTGATCTGCCTCATTATCTCCTGAGTCATCATCGCTCCCACCTCCGCTGCAGCCACCGCCGCCCGCAGCCGGCACCGCGCGGGGCTGGAGCTGCCGGAGAGGAGAGGGAAGCTCCCGAGTGTGACCCCTCGGTCCCCACAGGCTCCTTCTGTCCCGCTGATTGGGGACAGGGAGCATCTCCCCTGCACGTCCTGCTGGACGCTCAGATGGACACAGGGGAGTGTGGCTGCTCCTGCCCGGCACGGAGAGATCCCTGGGCATGGTGTTTGCCTTGCACAGATACTTTTGGGCTGGCAGTCAGGCTCCGGTGTGCCGGGCAAGGCTGCAAGCGTCTTCCCAAGCCCTGCACGTATCAGGAGCCAGGAATAGAGCTGGTCTGCCTGCTGCTGCCCGAATAGGTCCCGGTCCAGCTGCTGGCATCAATGAACACACGCTGGCGTGTTACAGATCCTGGGTTTGGCATGAGCAGGCTGTGGTGGATCCAGGACACGGCTGTGCTCCCCAGAGAGCCCGAGGGATGTTTGGAGGTTTTGCCTCCGAAGGTGCTGGGATAAAGGAAGGCCAGGGCTGGCTCCATTTTGCTGCTGGGATGAGAGGCACAGCTCCGAGCTGAGCGGAAATCCGAGGAAGCGCCTCTCTCTCCCCGTGGCACTTGGCAGCCTCTTCGCAGCATTAATTCCTCTTGCTGCTACCAATTTGTGGCTTATTAATTCTCCTCGGAGCTCTCCTGATTTTTTCTCTCGCAGCCGCCGCTCCACTCCCCGCGCTGCCTCTCTCCCCAAGTGCCCAGAGTGGAAGCGCTCGGGGGGATGGCAGCCCCCATGTCTCCTCTCGGCTGCGTGGGTGCAGCAGTTTAGGGCTCTTGTCAGAAGGTGTCTTCTCCCAGATCTGGGGATGTCTCCGTGGCTCATCGCCGGCTCGACATGCCCGACGGCGGGCTGAGCTGTGGTGGCTCGCAGCCAGGCTCTGTCTCGCAGACCGTTCTGGAAGTGCCCTGGGTTAACCTGTCCATCACCCACAGATTTCTGCAGAGCTGAGCCTGGGCTCTTCCCCGCCATCCCTCTCTGCTTT
>VWYE01021379.1:538164-559845 GCA_013398995.1 Alaudala cheleensis | reverse complement strand
GGGGGGTGGGTGGTCATCTCCCATCTGCTTCCACTCCCCTTCTTCCTTTTCCTCCTGCCTTGTTGGCAGGGAGACCCTCCAGCCCCCTCCTCTTTCTCGGGGCTGCAGAAGGGTGAGAGCTGCCATGTCCATGGGCTGATGAAGACCTTTCTTGTGAGCAGGAAGGTATTTTCAGGCAGTAACTGGATTATGGCCCCACAGTTGGGCTGTCAGCTGAGCCAATTGAGCCAGTGGCTGTGGAGAGCATCCCTTGGGTACAGACATCCCTGGAGAGGGTTCCCCACCCCCAGCACTGCTGGGACACCTCTGGGGTGGCGGTGGCCATGGCCATGGCAAGAGGGGAAGTGCTGGAGCTGCGTGGGAGTCACCGAGTGGGTGCAGAAGGTAACAAGCAGCTGAGTGACAGCCACAAGAGCCCCCGGGGCCAGCCACACGCTGCCGGAGGGTCGGGAAATCAAAGGCTTGGGAAAGCTGATGTCTGCAGGCTCCGAGGAGAAAGGCTGCTCTCGGAAGGGAGGGCTCGGCTGGGGGTGATGCAGAGGCCACCTGCCCGCAATGCCCTTTGCCAGAGAGGACCTGGGTGACATTGAAACAGCTCTGTCCCTTGAAGCACTCGGCTCCCAATGCCTCAGTTTCCCTCCGAGGGGGCAGAGCGGCATCCCCCGAGGGTTGTGGGGGTCCCGCGGCGGCATCCGGTGGTGCTGCCATCCCCGGGACGGCGCCGGCATCCCGCGGGCAGCGCGGGTGCCTCCGAACAGGCGGCCCTTGTGCGGCGGGGCCGGCGGGCGGCTCTGAGCCCCCGAGGGGAGCGGGGAACAAGGGCGGCTGTGTGCGCCCATGGCACTGCCTGGCCCTCTGCCCTGACACGCATTCCCCACGCGGGCAGCGCTTTCCGGGCGCTGGGATGCGCAGGGAGGGCTGCTGGCTACTATAAGGGGCTTGTTGTGGGGTTGCTTTTTTTTTTCTTTTTTTTTTTCTTCTTCTTTTCCCTTTTCTATTTTATTAGCAGCCTTTGGGTGTCTTTTCGAGCAATTAATCTGGGTCATGACATTCGCTGAGCAGATCGGAGAGCCCGGGGCTCATTAGCACCCGGCCGAACGTCGCTGGAGAGATGCTCTCGGCGGCTCCGCGGCTCCGCCTGCTTGTTATTCCGGGCGAGTCGTGGGCTGCGGCAGCTCAGAGTCCCCTCAGCAAAGACCCCACCGCAGTGCTGTGGGCAGGGGGGGCACTGCGGGGTGGCCGGGGTCCCCTCCTGCCGTGGCGGCGTGGCCGGAGCAGCCGGTGATGCTGTGCTGGCGCTGTGGTCCCCGGTAATCAGCAGGCAGCACCGTGCTGCAGGGCTCAAGGACTTTTGGGGGTCTCACCCTCCCTGCTTCGGCTTTGGATTGACTTCATTCCCTGTCCATCAGCTGCTGGAGTCCTCAGGAGTGACCTGCAGCTGCTGCTGCACCAGGAGCGGTGTTCGGTCCTGCCAGCCCTTTGTAGGAGCTGGTGCTGCTCCACTCCCCTCTCCTGGCTGGGGAAACTGAGGCTGGAGAACTCACCTGGCCCAAATGCAGTTGCCCACCCTGCTTGTTCCTGCCAGCAAGGGAGGAACCATCTCTCCGGGGTCAAATCCAGCCCAGATTTCATAGGGAATATGTCTGTGATTCCCCAGCTAGGGGTCACCTCCATCTCATGAATGCTTCCTCTGTGGCTTTGGCCGGATTTTGCTTTGGGTTTCCACAATGCCCCAAGGCCATGAGCTGAACCCAAGCTGCAAGCCCTGGCCTTAGACCTTCCCGGGGTTTTCTCCCCAAGCCTCAAGCCTTCACCCCATCCTGCTGCCGACCTCCTGCACGGCCCAGCCCCGTCCATAGGCCTGGGGAGCAGGAATGGCGAGGGAGCTCCCTGTGCCTGGCTGGCTGCGGCACAGCATATGTGCTGGGATCTGCTCCCTGCCTGCTGTTTATCCGCTTCCTTCGAGTTAACTTATGTTTCCATTGCTGCCCATCTGTCTCCTTCTCTTCCTCTCTTCTTTCCACTCCTTCCGTGCTGGCAGGCGCCGGCGGAGCGCGGGGTCCCCATCCCCAGCAGCTCTGCGTGACCCTAGGGAGTGACAGTCATTCTGTTTCCCTCCACTGCTCCTGTATCCCTGCGGAGCAGTTTTTGGGGGGATCCCGGTTTGGATGCACTCCAGGCTGAGCGCTGGCAGTTCCCTCCATCCACCATCAAATCCGGTAGGAATTCCGTCTGGAGGATCCCCTTCATCCATTAAACCCGAAGCCGCTGGGGCTGTGTCGCTGCCGGCAGCTCCCTCTCAGCCTTCAGTTCCCTCCCTTCCTCCCTCTTCCTCTGCTCTCTTCACTCCTCAGGCTCAGCGACGTCGCTCCCATCCATCCTGTGCAGAATTTGCTCTTCAGATGTCTGTGCCTCCCCAGCTCGCGGGAGGGAAGCCCTGCCCCGCTCCCACCCGGAGCCCGGCTATTAGGGATACCCGGGCTTCTTCGGGAAGCACAAAGGCATCGAGAGCCGGAGCCAACATGCACCTGCTTTTCTTGCTGCTTCAGAAAGCCCTTGTGGCTGCTGCCTCCCACTTCTCCAGCTTTTATTTATAGTCTGTCTTGCTCGCGCTGGGGATTTTTCCTTTCTTTCTTTCTTCCCCTCTCCCCGGCGCAGCTGAGCTGCTGAACTCGCAGCGCTGCTGAGAGGCTTCTCCCTCGGCTCGGCTGTGCAGCCATGGAAAAGGGACTGGGACAGAAACTGGATCCCCACAGGAGCATCCCAGAGCCTCATCACCGTGCTCTTCCTCCCCGCTGGTCACCCCTGCCGGTGGCTGGAGGGGCTGTGCACGAGGTCACTGCTGGTGGCCATGACCCACATTTGGGGCTTTGCTGGCTGCTGTGGGCACGAGTGGCATCATCCTCCCTGTGGCACCGGGCTCTCAGGGCCCCTGCAAAGGACAGAGCAGGCCCTGAGGAGCAGCATCCCTCTGGCTGTCTGTGCTGCTTGTCACATCAGTTTGGTGACACCAGTCCCTTGCCTGCTGGGAACTGGGCTGAGACCCAGCAAACTCGTGCACCCCTGCAGGGAGATGTTGGGCAGAGATGAGGCTGGTGTTTGTTCTCTTTGCCAGCACTGTCCCCTCCCCAGGGCACGGCAGGATGTCCCTGTGCCTGGGGATGTGCAGAGGAGCCCTCAGCCAGGGGACACCAGCATCACCCACCCTGTCTGGCAGCGGTGTCAGTGCCGTGAGAAGCTTGGGGACTGGCTGGGACCAGTGCACCAGGAAGTGCTGCTCCATGTGGGACACTGCCAGCCTGCCATGTCCCACAGGGAAACCACCAAGGGCTGTAGAGTCACTGAAAGCCGGGCTCCACTCCTTTGAGCAAAACCACAATGCTCAGCATGGCTGTCCTCTGTGCTCCTCCAAGGGAGGAGGTGGCCAAGGGACATGGCAGGGAGAAGGGAGAGGGGGCTGAGGACCAGAAATAACAGCCAAAAATTACAAAATAAAATCCAGTCACAAGGTGAGAGGCTCTCCATCTGCCGTGTGGGTGCTGGAGCAGGAGCCACCTGCCAGCCTGGGTGCCACTGGTGCAGAGTGACTCGGCACTGGGAGGGAAGGATGCTCTGGGGACCCTCACCCCAAAATGTGCCCCTGGGGAAAAGCCTGGGATGAAACCTGGCACACCTCAGGGGCAGCTGCTGGCAGGAGTTTTGGGCAACCCATGGCTGCTGGGATCAAACCCTTCACACCTTGATATTTCCTCAGGAAGGAGGAAAATTCAGGTAGGAGCGGAGACACCTTTGTTCCACGGGAGCCAGGTTTCCATGGCACCCAGTGGGAATGTGCTTCTCCACGGACTTGATGCCATGAAGGGTCCAGCAGCACGGCGAGGGGAGCCCTGGGTGCCCCTCCACCATGGCCATGGCAAACCAGGACAACCAACCAGCAGTGCCTGGCCAGAGGGTGCTGCCCAGGTGTCCCCAGATGGGCACAGATGCCGCGACATCCTGAGCAGAGGTGGCATTGAGTGACGTGTAGGCAGCGAGTGCCACCACCGAGGTGTCGCCCTTGGGACACCACTAAATGGCTGTGCCAGGAGCACCGTGTGCCCAGCTAATGCCTATCTCTGGCTAACACCATGTTTGTGGCTAATGCCTATCTCTGGCTAACACCGTGTGCCCAGCTAATGCCTATTCCCTGATAACACCGTGTGCCCAGCTATCACCATGTTCCTGGCTAAAGTCATGTTCCCGGTTAACACCTATTCCCGGCTAACACCATGTTCCCAGATAACACCGTGTTCCTGGCTAACGACTATTCCCAGATAAGACCATGTGCCCAGCTAACACCATGTGCCCAGCTGACACCTATTCCCAGCTTGTGCCCAGCTAACGCCTATTCCGAGCTAACACCGTGTTCCTGGCTAATGCTGTGTTCCTGGTTAAGGCCGATNCTATTCTCAGCTTGTGCCCAGCTAACGCCTATTCCGAGTTAACAGCATGTTCCTGGCTAATGCTGTGTTCCTGGTTAATGCCTATACCCAGCTAACCTTGTGCTCCCAGCTAACGCCTATTCCCGGCTAACACCGTGTTCCTGGCTAATGCTGTGTTCCTAGCTAACGCCTATTCCCAGCTAACACCTATTTCCGGCTAACACCGTGTTCCCGGCTAACGCCGTGCTCCCGGCTAATGCCTATTCCCAGCCAACCCTGTGTTCCCAGCTAACGCCTATTCCCAGCTAACACCGTGTTCCCGGCTAATGTGGTGCCGGCGCGGGAGACAAAAGCGGCATTACTCACTGCCGGGGAGGAGCGGCTCAGAGCATTACTCAGCCCCGCCAGCAACTGGGTCTATTCTTTGTGCATCAACCTGCGGGACCGGGGAGGAGGAGGAGGGCAGGGGATGGGGGACTCATTTTTCCTACGGAGCAGTGACCGCCCACTCCTCTGCAGCCCCCTCCTCCCCGCGGTGTCACTGGAGGGACGTCAGCCGGGGGGGATGCTCAGGAGGGGGCTGTACCAAGTGCTGGTGCCTCCGGTGCTCCATGTGCCACTTCCTCTGGGCTAATTGGAGATGATTGATCCAAGGAGAAGGTGGAGGAGGCTCATGAGGCTGTGGGTCGTGACCTCCTGCACTCCTCCAGGTGGCTGGCAAAGAACGTTCCCAAACCCTCCAGATGTGGAGCACAGCTGGAGCTAGGGGTTTCACTGGAGTCTGGTAGATCCAGTCACAGCTCCACTGCCATCATGCTGGTGTGGGATTTTCTGGTGTGGAATTTTCTGCTGGGCCAGGTGCACACATTGCCCCACTGCTGGGGAGGGCAGCGAACACATTGCCCCTCTCCTGGGGGAGTTTGCTCCTGGCTGAAAGGAGTGTTTAGGGAGCTCTTGGTGAGGTTGATGCTGGGATGGATGGATGGATGGATGGATGGATGGATGGATGGATGGATGGATGGATGGATGGATGGATGGATGGATGGAAGAGCACTGGAGAGGGGAGGCAGGGGTGAGGGATCAGCCGCTGGCGGATTTGTAGCCAGGGATGCTGCTTCTTAATGGAGGAAAATAATCAATGTGGGCTGAAGGGGGAAAGAGGATTTTAAGTGGGAGAGGACAATGGTGCCCTGAGTTGGCATTCCCATGGATGGGGGGAAGGAAGGGGGACAGTGTTCCCAAAGGCATGGCCATGAGCAGGAGCAGGATGTGGGGTGGGGAATGATGTAGGGGCAACAAATGCCCTGAGAGGAAACACCTGGAGCCTCCCAAACCTGGGGGAACCCCAGCTGCAGAGCATGAAACTTTAAATAGGGGAGGGGAAGCCCTTCCAGCATTCCAACTTCTCTGCCCTGGTTCCTGCCCTTTTTGGTGACCCTGTGGCTCTCCTGGCCAGGTACTGATAACATGGCTGGGCTGTGGGGTGGGGGGTCCTGGTTGCACGAGCATGTCCCCTCCCCTGGGAATCCAACCTTGGTGTGTGCATCAGGAGGGGGTTGGCAGAGCCCTATCTATCCAGCAGGACCTGGATTTCTGGTGTGGATTCTGCTTTGAGCTCCAGGGAATGCAGCCTGGAGGGCTCTGGGCATGGAGTGGCTGCTGCTGTCTGGTAGGGGAGTCCTGCTCCTCCATGGCTTTGTTATGGGCAGGAAAACGTGCTGGTGTTGCTCAGTATGCAGGGAAATTGTTTCTTGCTCAGTTCCCAGACACAAAAGGTAATTTTGGGCTGGGCCAGACCTTTTCTGGCTTGTTCAGTGCTGCAGCTCCTGTGTCTGTCCGCAGGGTCTGTGCAGAGCCCTGGCAGCCGTGTGTGTCTCCACGTGGCTTTGCAGGCACTAATGAACATCCCCCGTGCTGCGCTCCCCGCTCCCAGCGAGGAAAACCTCGTTATCCAGGGAGATGGATGCGGTGGCGTGTTCAGATACCCCGTGGCAGAGCCAGGCTCTAGGTCTGGATGCCTGAGTTACAGAGGTGCCTGGGGAGATGCTTTTGTTCCAAAATCAGTGTTGAATTTAGGGGATTCACGTCCCACCACCCCGCTGCAGCACCCCTGGGGGGGCTCCTTGTTCTCTGCATCCCCCTTGTTGCTCCTGTAAATGCACCCTCAAGCCTCTACAAAACAATTAAAACCGCAGCTACCCATAAAAATTAATTGTGCCGTGTAACGCTGCTCTCTGGCCAATGAGCTTGTCCCCACCTGACCCTGGCGGGGGGACCCCAATCCTATTGGAGCCCCTCCGAGGGGGGGGGACTGGGTACCTCTGCATGTGGTTGCCCCAGCAACTGTCAGTCTCAGGCAGCATCCATCACACCCAACATTTCGGAGCCGTTATCGCGCCTCGGGAGCAGCGCTGATGGAGCGGCGCTGCGGGATAAGCGTCACCCGCCTCACCTCGCTCTTTATCTGGCAATGGTCATAAATATCCCCTGGCTCCTGCCTGTCCTGCTCTAATCCCCCCCCGGTGCTGCTCACGGGAAGAGCTCCCCGAGCAGAGACCTGTGTCCGTCGGAGACTGGGCAGAAAACTAATTAGGAGTTTGCGAAGCGCGGTGTCGTTAATTGCCGCTATCCTCGCAAATTGATAAAGCGTCCAGGCCATTGTTTGGCTCTGCCTGTGCGTGCGTGGCCTCAGGTGCAGCCTGGGAATGCTGCAGGGAGGCTGAGGGATGGCAGGAATTGTGGGGTGATGGGTAGAGGGGAGCTGTGGGTTGTGGAGGAGAACGGCTCGTGGGTGCCCAGCTGCTCTTCCTGCTCCTTGCGCAGCGTGTCCTTGTAGGGCAGAAAGTGGTCTGAAAACCATCCCAGATCTTTCCTCTACCCATTTTTCCCCCTCTGCCTTTATCCTGCTTTGCCTGTTCCCCAGCATCTAACCTGGCTCGTTCTGGGGGATTCCTGCTCCTTTTCTGAGTCTGCACCATCCTTGATCTGTTGCTTTGCATCACTTAAGGACTTGATTTTAAAGGCAAAAATATGCTGTTAGAATAGAGCTGGCTTTTTTAGTGCTGCCTAAAACTAAGCAGGTTCTGAGGGTCGGAGCTCAGCTGGAGGGAGCTGCAGGTGTCTGGGGCAGGGCTGCTTTATCCCAGGAATGCTTGGTTCTCCTTCATTAATTCATAAGGCCTTCTCTCATGCTTTCACACAAAGCACCACGGTTTTGGCTCACAGCATCCCTCCCGAAGGGAAGCCCAGCGTGGGGCTGTGGAAGACACCCGCCCAGCTTGGAGTGTGCTGTCCTCATCCAAGGTTTTGCAGGGGAAGCCTGGAATAAGCGTGAATCAGCCATTCTCTGAGCATAAAGCAGAGCGAGCACCAGCATCCCCCCCGGGGGCTGCCTGCGATGGCTCCCTGCCTGCTGCAGGCAGCTTTCCTGCAGGGAATGCATAATTTCCTTGGACCCCCTCAGGCAACCAGCTGGGAATCTCCAGCTTTCCCGGTTTCGATGACAGTGTGGGGAATTTGGGAGCAGCGTCTCCTGCCCTGTCTCGCTGCTCTGGTGATAAAAGGCGAGTGACAGTCGTGGATGTTATGGGGGAGGAAAACATGTAGGGCAGTGCTGCCGCAGGGAGGGGGTTGCTGTGCCTTGCCCGCTCCCAAAGGATGCTCAGGCTTTCCCAGCTGACCAAAGATGTGCTGGTCCTTTCCCTGCCAGGACTTGCTCTCCAGTGGGACTGACCCCAGGGATCCGAAAGGTGCTGGTGGGTCCCTGCAGGTGTTTTCCTGCATCCTGAGCTTTAAGGTTGCAGGGATGCTCTGGCTGTGCCTGGAGCTGCATCTCCTTGTCGGTGCCTCAAAAGATGCTCACACATTCAAATGCTTCCAGGAGCTGGGGCTCTGCACTTGCTCCCAGGAAAATAAATAAATCAAATCATCTGCTGGGTTTTCTCGCTCCCGTTTTGCTGGTGAGGAGTCAGACCCGGGTGGGAGAGGGAAAAGCGGATGGCGGTGGGGGAAGGAGCGCGTTGGGGACGGGGTGATCAGAGGTGGGGTCTCCAGGTGAGATCCCGGCGCACGGAGCGCTGCCCCTGCAGAGGCCGTGCTGCCTCGCAAAGCCTCCTGCAAGGCCACCGTGTCCTTGTCAGCGGGGGTGACGCAGGTACGTGTGGCTGCTGCTGTCCCCGTGGCTCCGAGCTCCGTGTCACCTTCCCCGGCGCGGCCGAGCCAGCGGTGACCGGAGCGGTGCCGGCGGAGCCGCAGCACAGCGGGGAACCGGCATTCATGTGCTGCGACAGCTTTGCAACAGATTCCTTGGCGGAGCTGACTGCAAACTGCAATCCTAAACTGTCGGACGGCTCCTTTTTCCAGCCTGGGAGTGTGAGAAACAAATTTGTTTGGGTTATAAAAACATATTAAAAAGCAACACATTTTGTTTTGCAATATACATAGTTCTTCATGCCAATTTTTTTTTTTTTAATGACTGCCATTCTAATCCCTTCCAGACAAAGACGTTTCTTAATAACTTTTTGTGGAGGTAATTGCTGGGGAGCCGTTTCAAAGTGGCAGGCAGGGAGCTGTGGGTTGCACAGCTGCAAGTGATGGCTGTGCATTGCTCAGGTACGGAGGGAAGAGGATCAAAAAAAAGCTCTTGGGTGTCTCTAGCTTTGAAAAGGTTCCATACCTTGTGATGCTTCGTGCCAGGATGTCTGGAACAACACAGGGAAGTGGCTTCTGCTCATCACATGTGCCCAGATGGTTGGCATCTTGATGTGCATGTGCTCTGTCGTGCTTTGGTGGTTCACTGGCTGCTTGGCTCTTCCCAGATCCTGGGTTTGGAGTGTCTGGCTCTGAGGAGCATCTCATCTGTACCAGAAGCTTTCTCCCTGCCTCAGCCAGGGGAGATAGCAACCTTCTGACTGGCATCCAGATAACAGCCAGGACCTCCAGCAGAGGGTTTCCCTGGTAGGAGCAGTGTGTTAGGAATCCCTGGGACCTGCAGGATCCCTGGTGTGGATCCCAAACCACTTGGGGTCCATCAGCTCTGCACCCTTGGGCTGATGGCTGTGAAACATCCTGGGGTGTCTCCAGAACTCCTTTGCAATTGAGGGGGTCCAGACTTGTTTTTCCAAGTTGCTCTTCAAATCAAGGCAAATGCCTGTGGGTTATTATTTTTTTAGAAATGGCACTGTTTGGTGTGTAATTAAAGCGCTCCATTTAATTAGACAAATACCAAAAAACCTCCAGAAACATGACTATTTTTCTATATTTACTCCTCTTGTGTTTTTCTTAGCGACTGTAGTTCCAATTAAAACAACCTCCTCTATTAAATTGTTGGCTCTTAAACCCAGGAACTAAAAATACAGCAAGACCACCAAGCTGCCCTCCCTACCCCCACATCTTTACCTCGGACTGCTGCCTCTGCATTGCTTTGCTCCCTGAGAGCTTCTCGAGGCACTTGCTGGAGCTGGTGCTACTTGACTTTGGCTTTGCTCCATCATTTCTCCTACCTCGTGCTAAAAACTTGCTGCCTTTGGGCAGAAATATGCCCAGAGCAGCCCGATTAGGATGGAGGGATGGGTTACTATGGGGATGGGAAGGCATTTGCAGCAGGTTTTTCTCCCACCCCATTAATTTGGGGAGCCTTTGGAGGTGGTTTCATCCCGAAAAGCCCCGCTTGATGTGCCTCCAGCTGGGAGCTGACGCTTGCTGTGGCAGGGCTGGGGGGGGAACAGCTTGTATCCACCCCAAACGTGTCTGTGCCATCCCTGAGTTTGCAGTATAGGAACAATAGCCAGCCTGCCAGGCTAAACACGAGCTGTTCCCAAAGTTATTGGCATTTTGCTTTTTGCCAAGGGTCTGCAGAGGAGGCGGGTGAGCAGCCATCAGCTCTGAGCTGCAGCTCGGAGCTGGGAGAGGGACTGTGAGGGAAACCCCTTCCAATCATCCAGGCTGAGGCAGCACCAGCAGATGTGGCTTTGTGCTTGTGCTCGGGGAAACTGAGGCACAGGGCCCTCGGTTTTTATTCACTGGGCACCCCCAGGGACACCTCCCTGCTCTGCTTTGCCCCAGCTGCTGAGCTCAGCCCCCAGGCACTGTGCCTGCTCCTGGCTCTGTTTAACGGGGAGGTAATTTCCCAGAGGTGCCTGAAGTTGCCTTAATACGAGCTGTCAAAATGATGTACAACTGTGCCGGGCTGCCTCGCTCCCCCCTGCCTCTCTGGTGACAATTTTGTCAAAGATCCTTTCTGAGATGCTGTTTTGACGGGGTGCTAATGGCTCCTCATGCCAAAGGCACTCGCCGTGTCCCTGAACGTGCCGAGTGGAAGCCGCTCGTTCCTGTGATAATTAAGAAAAATGATAATAACAGGTTGAAAGGAGAGCAGCTGGGGGTCAGTGCTGCTGGGCTGTTGGCAGCTCGGTGATGCTCACAGCCTGCAAAGGCCAGAGGTAGCATCTCCTCCATGGGCTGGGAGAAACCAGGTTTTTGGGAGCCTTTGGCATCACGAGATGCATCTCCAAGGGTTTGTTGGGATGGGGCAACCCCCAGAAATAAGGAGCTGGCTCAGCTCATCTTAATAACATGAGAGGCTAAAAATAAAAATCAGCAAATTCCAGATTATTGAGATGGGGTTAATATCAATTTTAAACACCCCCCAACATCAATAATCACCCAGCATAGCCCAGCTAATGAGATTGGGAGCCTCAGCAATCAAGGCAGAGGATTAGAGATGATCAGAATAAATCCCAAATGATGAGGGACGTTGCCAAAGTCTATCCTTGGAAGACCCCTCTGGCATGGACCTGATCCTGGGGGATGCTTGGGGCTGGCTTTGCTGGACCCCAAGGCTGGCTGATCTGACCTGGATGTGGGTTTGGGCACAGGCTGCATCTCTTGGTGCCTGCTTGGGTGTTGGAGCCCAAAACACTGTGACACCTCACTTTAGCACCCCATGGTTAAATCCCATCTGTCTGGCAGCATCCCGTGGGTTCCCACCTCCACCACTGATGCCTCAGACTCCAAGCCTAGATCAGGACACTTGGACCTAAAACCAGTTTGCCCACAGCCCTTGGGTAGCCCCAACCATCTTCTCCCACAGCCACCCATGGTCTCCAGCTGTGCTCTCCCTTCCCAGTTCCCAGCTTAATCCCCATGCGTGTTTTTAATGCCTCTGCATGTCTCTAAGCTCCTCTATACCCAGAAGCCAAATGCTCCTTGTAGGATTCAGATGTCTCCCCTGTGGATTAGATGGGATGGCTGCAAATTCCTTGTAATTTGCTCACGAGGGGTCTATTATCTGCTCCTGGGAGGCACAGGAGGAGGGGGCTCAGGGGTGGCCCCCCTCTGTTTCCCATCTGTGTAATGCTGGGCCAGGGGGGATTTGAGCCAGTGATCCCTTGTCCGGGCTGTGATTCAATTATTCCCCACTGCAGCCTTGCTGGTGGCTACTGGGCAGCACTGGGATTTGTTCCTCGTGTGGTGTGGTGGAGGATGGCCCATCCCTGTGCCAGGCAGGGCTGGATCATGTCCTCCCTGTTCTGAGCAGGGCTGGTCCAGAGCATCCCCATCCCATTCAGAGCTGCCCCACTGAACTCTCCCCGCTCCCAGGTTAGTTGGTTCATAGCTGCCCATGTTGTTAAATATCACTGCTGCTTAATTCAGGTGGCTGGGATGCAGGCTGGATTTGCTGATTCAGCAGGTTGAGAGGAAAATCCTTTCTTTTATTGAAAAAGAATGGGAGCTGGGCAGAAGCAGGGGAGTTTTTGGGAGGGAAGTCTTTTCCTGCCAGGTATTTTTGGCTGATAAGGGCTGTGTGCTCCAGGAGTTTGATCCCTGCTGTCAGTTGTCTCGTGTCCAGCAGCTGGAGAACAACTGAGTTGGTGCTTTCAGGTCCTCGGAGGTGTTTGCCCTCTCCTCATGGATGCAGGGATGGAGAGCACCAAGCGAGGGCATCCCTGTGCCTCCCACATCTCTCCACGCGTTCTGGCATCCCCCACCCCCGAAGGCTGCCGCCGCCTTCCCGGGGCGGGGAGCCCGGATTTGTCTTTCTAATGCCTCAGTCAATGGCATCGATTGGGCTGGAGCAAAGGATCGATCGTAATTTGGTCGGAGGGCCCCGGCGCCGGGTGCGAGAGGAGTAATTAGAGCAGCAGAGGCGGCGCGGGCCGGGAGCCCATAGCCTGGGGAGGGACAGAGGGACGGACAGGCAGCAGGGAGGGCGAGGGGCTCCCGCTCTTCCAGCAGCCGGGATGTCCTTCCTGGCACCCAGACCCCCACCCCAGGCTGGCAGCAACGGGGGGGTTTGCACTACAAAGGGATGGATGCTGAAGCTGGGTGTTTTCCAAACGTGCTTTCCCTCTCCACTGGAGCAGCCTCTTCAGCTCCAGAGAGCAATTTTATCACAAATTGGGCAGAGGTTGGGTGCTGGGAGGGAACCTGCAAGGGGGGGAACCCACGGCACCACCCAAGGAGAGAGTGGTGGGAGATTCTGGCGGGAGCTGGGTCCTGCTACAGTTGGGCAAAAATAGGAGAAATTTCCCTGCAGTCCAAGGGAGCGGCAGCAGAGCCCTGAGCCGGGCTGCAATGCAAATTTCCCTGCTGTACCTTGGCCTTCCAGCCTGCAATTCGCTGGCAAATCCCACCCACACGGCTGGAGCCTGCTGCTTTCCACAGCCCTGCCTTCGCAGGGGGCTGCGGTGAAGCAGACTTTCTCCTCTTCCCCAGCAAGAATTATGGACCATCTGGATTTCAAAGGCAGCTGCTTTAATTGGAAGTTGTTCCTTGCAGTGGGAAAAGAGGGGGCTCCTGCCTGGCAGACACCCCCAGCTTTGTCCTGCCGTGCTGGCCATGGCGATGCTGGAGAACCACATCCCAGCCGGGCCCTGGGGGATGCCTGCACACAGCTGGGCTCGGGAGCATCCCGGGGGTGGTTCCCAGAGTTGGGTGGGTGGAAGGGAAGGGAGAGGAGGATGTAAACTTGGGGAAAAGGTCAGGCATGCTATAAATAAGTGGCATCCGGGGAAAGAAATGTCAGTGTGCGGCAGCAGAGACACACCAGTGCCTGAGATGGGAAATGTTGTCGTTTGGGGGATCAAATCCATGGAAATCAGGGCTGGAATGACAGGGGAGGGGGCTCTCCCTGAATCTGGTGGGTCAAAGCGTGGCTGTCGTGCTGCCCGGGTTGTTATTGGGAGCGCTGGTGCAGCCAGGTGGGATTGGGGCACACATCACTCACAAGCCTCCCAGGCTCTCAGCACTTGTGAAGTTATCCTGCTGCTGACAGGGAAAACAGGCGGGGGCTGAGGCTTTCCAGCTGCTCTACTCCCGGGACCATTTTCAGTGAAGGCAGATAGACTGGGGAGAGCTTTCCATGGTTCTCCTGCCCGAGCTGGGAGCTTTGTTTCAGGAGGATGTTGCGGGAGTGGGCGAGCACCCTGGAGGGGGGCGTTTTTTTGGGATGGGGGAGCAGCAGCAAAGCAAGGTGCTGTGCTACCCATGCCCACAGCCTCTTCAGGGCATTCCCTGGAGCTCTGCCGGCCTTCCAGGGGAGCGAGGCGTGTTCCTGGGGACTGATTGCACATTTGTCCCAAAGTGGTCTGACTCGCTGCCGAGTCATCTTCCCGCAGCCCTGTGAATGCAGGGCTGATTGCTGCCTGGCAGGGAGGGAGCCTGGGGAGGGGGGAGCTGACTGGGAGCCAAGCCCAGCTGCGGGAAGCGATGCCGACAGCCGCTGCTCCCGGGCCGGGCTGGCTCGCCGGGCTGGTTTCAGCGGCAGCTGAGCACTGGCCAACTCGTCTCGCTGGTTTGTGCCCGTCTCGATGGAAGGGATGGTTCGGGGAGCTGTGAGTCCCGGTGGTGCAGGACCCCCACGTCCCCAAGAGAGCCCCGAGGGGCTGTCACCTCTCCCTGTGTCCCCTGGGAGTGCCGTGGCACTGAGAGGTGATCTGGGGGCCCCTGGACCCGCAGGATGGTGACGCTGTGCGGCTTCTGGATGGGGATTTCCTCCCCATGGCTGGCTGTAGTGTCACCTGCTCTTTGCACCTTCATCCCCAAGTGTGATCCAGGGAGGGTTTGGGGACGTTCTGGTGATGCCCTGAGCTTGGGGACACAGGGTGCTGAGCTGGGAGCCTCCAAAGCCACCAGTCCTGAGCACTGCCTCCTTCAGCCCTTCATTGTGGCATCTCGGCTGCGCCTGGAGGGGACACATGGAAGGGCCAGAGCCTCTTTTCACCGTGCAGGAGCCGACAGCTGGGAGGGCTGTGGCCTCGGGCAATCCTGTTACAGGTCGTCAGGCTGTTGTTCGCGGGAATTGAGGATTTTCCCACCTGCTGCGGGGTAGGGAGCAGCAGGAGGGGGACTGGGGCTGGAGGCACATGGGGACTCCCCTGAGAGCTTGGACTCTGCTTCCCCCCATCCACGATGTACCCCGGTTTTGGGGTATAGCTGGTATGGCCATAGGAAAAGTGATGCAGCAAGGGTTGGTCTCTGTCTGTTGTGTCCTCAGGGGCCGCCCTGAGCCCCCCACCCAAGATAATCACTTTGAGGGAGGAGAAAAACTGGTTCAGCCTGGACAGGGAGGTGCGAGGCTACAGACCCTGCAGCCATCATCTTCTCCCCTTGAACAAAGGCGGCTCTGAGGCTCCGCTGCCTCTTGGCACTGCACAAGAGGTCCCTTCTCTCCGGCAGCAAAAGCCTTTTCCAAGCCCGGCCCCCCTCCTCGGGAGGGCTGCAAAGCTCTTCCCTGCCCTCGGCCAGCCCAGCCTGGCACCTGCGGGCCTGTCCCCTTCCTGGGGGGCTGTGGGGTCCGGCCGTGGGGGGGACCCCGACAGGATTGTCCCCTCCTGCAGCAGGGCCAGCACATGTTGGTGGGGTTTTGCGGGGGCAGTGCTCGGATTGCAGAGGGTCCCGCATCCCGGTGCTCCCTGCCTGGCACCAACGAGGCTCCTGGGGGAGCAGGGCTCGGGGTGAGGACCAGTCCCCCCAGTTAGGGCGGGACTGGGCTGGGCTCTGGCCGCGGACATCGGGGAGCCCGGCACGGCAGCAGCAGAGAGCAGGGGAAGCAAAAGAGCTCCTGCGCCGGTAATTACGGACGAGGTTGATGCCACATGATCCGGGGACGTCAGCAGAGTGTGTCACAGCTGATGACACGCTGCATGTGCAGGGGCTGGAAAGGATGCCAGGGCGAGAGGTTGGAGCACCGGGACACGGCGTGTGCCCCGCAGTGCTGAGCCAGCCCGACCTTCACTGAGTCACCTCCCCTCCCCAGCCTGCCAGGGCACCTCTGGGGTGGCCCGACAGTGTCCCACTCCCACTCAGCTGTCCGGCGTGGCCGGCTCCCCGTGCCTCAGTTTCCCCCGGTGCCGGGAGCCGAGCCGCTGCCGTGCCTCCCCCCACCCCGCAGCGAGGAGAGCGGCACGCTCCCGGCTTTTCGGGGATGTTCTCGGGGAAGCCGAGGCAGAGTGCGGTTACTCACGGCGATGACAGTGCCGATGACAAGCACCGCAGCCCCCAGCAGCACGTGCTGTGCCTGTGCTCCCGCGCAGGGAGGCGCGTTCCCGGTGCCAGAGAGCCCCAGTGAGTAATGGGGTGGGCGGCAGTGCTGGGATGCCGTGTGGGGTGGTGCTGCTGCAGGGTACACTCTGTCCTTTTAGGATGGAGGGGCGACCCCCCCACCAGCCCCAAAGATGGGGGTGTCCCCCCGTGGGGCAGTAGGATGGGGGGCTACAACACCTCTGTGGGGACAACCTGCTTTGTGTGAGGGGTGAAATGGGTCCCCGGGGAGGTCCCCTTGCTCGGGGGAGCAAACACCAGGTCACGGTGGCTGCAGTGGGTCTGGGGATTCCCGCTGACCCCCAGGCTGCATCTGCCCCAGCCAGGATCCCGTGGAGCAGCACAGCAAGGCTTCCCCTGGCTGGTGCTGGGACAGGGATGCTCGACGCCGTGGAAAGACATATTTAGGCTGGAGAAGCAGGTGATGAGATAAGGATGGGGTATCGCATTACCACAGTGGGATCTTCCTTTGAGGTTAACCAGACAAGACAGACAATCGCTGCTGCTTGATCCAGGGAGTGCTGTGTGAGTGAGTCTATTAGTGGGCTGATGAGTAATTAGCTCTGTTGGAGACCTGCTAACGGGAGGAGAAAGTTGTTACCGTGACTCAACTGACCCCTCTTCGCGCAAGTTTAGTGTGTCTTTTCTGAAATACCACAGGTGGATCATTCCACGACTTGGATGTGCAGCCAGGAAGGCATGGCAGGATATTCCCTGTTGCCATCTGGAGTCACGCGTGTGCGATGAGCCACCAGCGAGGGGAGAGGGGACGAGGAGGGAATGAGCCTAACCCCAGCTGAGTGTGAGCCGAGCCCATCTGCCTGCTCCTCCTTTGAGGGGGCTTGTTTTGGTCTTTCCAAAGAGCAGGCTCGCTGTGCACGCAGCGACACTGCAGGCTGGCTCAGCACTTCCAGGCTCAGCTCCCGAGTTTCCAGCGCTCCTGCGGGCCCCTGCCCTGCCGCTCTTCCTCGCTGAGGTGGCAGGGATGGGGTGGGCTCTCCTGGTCCCCGTGCAGAGAGGGGAGGAGGTGACAGCTGGGCCATGTGGGATGCTGTGAGACACCAAGTCCCACTTTTGGAATGTGGGCCGTTCCCTCCGAAGTGCAGGAGGCAGCTCTCCCGGGAGATCAGGTGTTGTGAGACTCGTGACTCCACCATGCAAATGCTGGAGGCTGTGAATAATCATGTACTTGTGCAGGGAGACTCAGCCCGGCGTGGGTTGGAGCATCCCTCGGCCAGGTGGGAAGCAGCTGGGTCCAGATTCCTGCTTTCCTGGACTGGTCACCAGCAGTGAGGAGTTAAAGGGAGAGAGGCAGTAATCCATACCCTGGCAAGTCCCATTTTCAGGTCAGCCCCTCTACAGGGCTGAGCATTTTTGCTGCCCCACATGAAGTCTGATCCAGAACCTTGCTGCTCCAAGTGCTGGAATTCCCTGGGTATCCAGCCTGAGTTGTAGCTCGTTCCCACTTTTCTTGTGCCACTTCCCAACCCAAAACCTCTGTTCTTGATCCTGAAAGCCAAGTCCGAGGTAGAATGCAGCAGGGCTCAGCCAGGGCTGCATCTCTCCCTGACAAATGTGTGTGATGGGGAGAGCTGCATCCCCCAGGTCTGTGGTGCTAATCTGAGAACTCCTGCCTCATCTGTCAGAGCTGTTTTCTTTTAAAAAGCAACGACATTTTTTATCCCTCTTGTTAGGCAGAGCAGTGAATTTATCACTGGGCAGTTGTCAGGTGGTTCAGCTGGGCATGGTGGGCTCTGCTGGCCGAGGCTGTGTGGAGGGCAAGGGCATCCCTGGGTCAGTGGCACAGCACACACAGGGATGGCTCAGGTCAGCAAAATGCTGCTGCAAGAGCAGCTCCAGCTGGGAATGTGGGGCAGGAAAGTGCCAGCTCCAGGGTGACCTGCATCCCATGGGAACTGCAGTGCTGTGCCCTGCGGAGATGGGGACCAGACTTTAGTGTGGGTCTGGGGGCTGTGTGGCTGATTTGGCTCCAGCTCATCCCCTTGGCTTGGAGAGCTGCCTGCCTGCCTCCCACGAGCTGGGCAGGAGGTGGCCACGGCCAGGGGACCAGGGTGCTCCTTGCCACTGATTCCTTCGCCCTCTCCCCGCTCTGCCACCACAGACTGACGTGCAAAGTACAAGGAGTGCCCTGCTCATGTAAATAAACCCAGCTATAAATAGAGAGGGAGAGAAGTGTGAAAACAGTGGGGAATGGATTTCATGAAACCAGCAGATTAGTCTGGAGAAACAAGGGTGTGAACTGACAGCCATGCTCCAAACCATGCCCATATTTCCAGTTTCTTGAGGGATGTTGGTGGGGCCCCCGTGCTGGGCTCAGCTTGGGGATGCACACGCTGGGACCAGGGCTGGGTTCCCCCATCCACCACGGGCTCCTGATGCCTCCTGGGTTGGGCTGTTACCATAGGTGCCATCAATGCCCTTAATTATTTTTCTTTTCCTTTTTGAAATTGTGGCAAAACCCAGGTAAAGACATGGAGATGATCTGACTGGTGACACGGACTCCAGCTAGACCAGAACTCATCGTCTCTGTCTGGCTGAGCAAGGGCAGATGGAGCTCTGCCAGCCCTGGGCTGGCTGCTTTGCAGGCAGAGGGTAATGGCTGGGACTTTTTGGATGCTTTGAAGGTGGCAGGACCGGCGTGGGGAGGGTGCTGGCCAAGGGGTTTGGCCCTCCTGGGCCACCCCAAACCAGACTTTCAGGAAACTGGAGAGCAGCTCGGAGAGCANTGGGTCTGGGGGCTGTGTGGCTGATTTGGCTCCAGCTCATCCCCTTGGCTTGGAGAGCTGCCTGCCTGCCTCCCACGAGCTGGACAGGAGGTGGCCACAGCCAGGGGACCAGGGTGCTCCTTGCCACTGATTCCTTCGCCCTCTCCCCGCTCTGCCACCACAGACTGACGTGCAAAGTACAAGGAGTGCCCTGCTCATGTAAATAAACCCAGCTATAAATAGAGAGGGAGAGAAGTGTGAAAACAGTGGGGAATGGATTTCATGAAACCAGCAGATTAGTCTGGAGAAACAAGGGTGTGAACTGACAGCCATGCTCCAAACCATGCCCATATTTCCAGTTTCTTGAGGGATGTTGGTGGGGCCCCCGTGCTGGGCTCAGCTTGGGGATGCACACGCTGGGATCAGGACTAGATTCCCCCATCCACCATGGGCTCCTGATGCCTCCTGGGTTGGGCTGTTACCATAGGTGCCATCAATGCCCTTAATTATTTTTCTTTTCCTCTTTGAAATTGTGGCAAAACCCAGGTAAAGACATGGAGATGATCTGACTGGTGACACGGACTCCAGCTAGACCAGAACTCATCGTCTCTGTCTGGCTGAGCAAGGGCAGATGGAGCTCTGCCAGCCCTGGGCTGGCTGCTTTGCAGGCAGAGGGTAATGGCTGGGACTTTTTGGGTGCTTTGAAGGTGGCAGGACCGGCGTGGGGAGGGAGCTGGCCAAGGGGTTTTGCCCTCCTGGGCCACTCCAAACCAGACTTTCAGGAAACTGGAGAGCAGCTCGGAGAGCAGAACTGCCCCAGCACAAGGGTCAGCCTCGGCTGTGCCAACCCCCCGTGCAGATCTGCAAGCTTTCACTTCAGGCCTCAGCACTAGGAGCTGAGTCAGGCTTTTATGAGGTCTTGGAATTTGCTAAGGAAGCAAAGTGCCCGGGAGCTCGCGTGAGCTGGGGCTGGGCTGGGGGATGCTCTTGCCTCCTGCCCAGGGCTATGCCAACATCTGATCCTTTGGGAATGTAATTCCCAGCAGAAACTGTGGGATGTTTCTCCAACTCCCACATCCTCTGCAAGAGTTGGGTTTTTTTTTTTTTTTTCTTTTGCTTCTTTCCTAAACGTGCATGGGAAGAAGTGGGAAGCCCAGCAGCTGCTCAGACCTCTTCCCAGTTACTCTTTCAATGGGCAAGGGGAAGGCAGTGAGTGCTGGGGACAGAACGATGTGTCCCCCTCTCTGTGTGAGCCTGTCCCCTCCCGGGCTGGCTGTCATCTAGGGGAAGTTCAGTGGCCCGTGTTCCATGGCTGGCACGCTCCTGGGGGAGCCAGCCCGGCTGTTTGCCCATCTGGCATCACCAGGTCTTTGCAGGGAGGATGGGTGGGATGAGATGGGGGAGCACAGGGGAGCTTCCTTCTGTCCATTTTCCTTTGAAATGATCCCCAATTCTCTCTTGTCAAGCAGGGGACAAAGGGGATAAGGTGACAAGGAGCTGTCACAGTGGGCAAATGGTGTGGAGCAGGAGCAGGGGAGGTGGCACAGGTGCTGCAATGACAGGAGGAGGTGGTACAGCTGGTGCTAGAGGTTACACTGACACTGAGCCGGTGCCAGGTGAATGTGACACCAAGCTGTGGTGGTGGCAATGAGGTGACTGAGCAGTGCAGGGTCCTGGCAGAGGTGGTGCAGGGGGCAGGTGACATGTCTGTCCCAGACTGGTGGGGCAATGACCCTGGAGCTCTGCCAGGGCACACATGGTGGCAGCTGTGTTACCCTGAGGTGATGTGTGGTACAAGGCTGCAGTGGCACCAAGCAGCTGGCAGGGAGGTGACCCCGAGGTGGTGCAGGGTGGCAGGGACAGATGGCACAGCTGATGTGGAGCTGGTGCAGGGGACAGGTGGCTCAGCCTGTGATAGGGAGGTGACCTTGCCTAGTCACAAACTGTCATTGGTGTGCCAAGGTAACGGTGTATGGCAGCAGGGGCAGGTGGCACCTGGGGCCAGGGAGGTGACACTGCATTAGGGGAGGGGAGCACATCTGGGGACAGGGACGTGACACTAAGGCACAGCTGGGGACAGGAAATGCTGAGCTGATGCAGAGAATGCATGTGGAGACAGGGAATGACACTGAGCCGGAAAGTGATACTGAGCTGGTCTAGGGGACACATCTGGAGACAGGAAGGTGATGTTGCACCAAGGCAGGGACACATCTGGAGACAAGGAGGGAACAGTGAGTAGGTGCAGTGACATCTGAGCTGGTGCAGAGGCACATCTGGACACAGGCAGGTGTCATGGTACCAGTGTAGGGGTCCCTCTGGGGATGGGGAGGTGACACTGATTTGGTGTGGTGACACATCTGGAGGCAGGGAGGTGGCACTGAGTAGGTGCAGTGACACATCTCTGGACGGGGAGGTGACACTCCAACAGTGAGGTGACACATTTGGGGGTGAGCAGGTGGCACTGAGCTTGTTGCAGGGACACATCTCTGAACGAGGAGGTGGCACTGATCTGGTGCACTGATGCATCTGGGGACAGGCAGGTGACACTGAGTAGGTGCGGTGACACATCTGGACACGGGGAGGTGGCACCGAGTCGGTGCTGGAGTACACCTGGACGCAGGGAGGAAACACTTTATCGGTGCAGGGGCACATCTGGACACAAGGAGGTGACACTGTACCGGTGCAGGGCACATCTGGAGGCAGAGAGGTGACAGCGANCCCGGCGGGCGGAAGATGCTGCGCACCGGGGGCCGGTAGTACTATGATTTGGTATGTGGCCGCTTTGGTAGCAAGTGTGCTCGGCGCCCGCGGGCTGCCCGTCCAAGGTGAGTGCGGCCGCGGGGGGTTCTCCGCCGGGATGAGCCCGGGAGGGGCGCGCCGGGGTCTGCGGGGCGGCGGCGGGGCCGCCTCTGCATGTTTCCCCCCCCCGCCCCGGTGTAGCGGATGCGGCGGGGGGGGGGGTGCAGGGGACGGGGAGGGGTGCGCGCACCGGG